>CM045765.1:37378372-37785607 GCA_025200525.1 Camellia lanceoleosa
CACTATTGCACATCAACACCTAGTGTTTCACCTTCCCTTGGCTACTGAGGTCCCAAGAGGTTATTCTTGCTGTTCTTGACTGGTTTGGAGCTCAAGGAAGCAACAAAGGCAACATTTGTGAAGAGGGTCATCAAGGGTGAGAAACTTACTTTATTTACCCCATTCTTGCACTCCATTTTGACCTATCCTTGAACTATTTTTGTGCTTGGTGTTCAATACAAAAAAGTTCTGTTTTTTAGCCCTCTTGATAGTTCATTAAGGGTACTTTGTGCTTTGGGGAGGTTTGACCACCCTTAGGCCTTGAAAAGGCCACTTTTTGTGCTATTTTGTAGAGATCCGGGATTTTGGTGTTTGGGTCTCTTCACCACTGAAATCTTGAGGGATTTCGGTGGTGTAGATGATGCCTTAAAGTCTCAAGAAGGAGAGGGCCACCCCCTCTCCTTGATGTCCTTGAAAAGGGCAAGATTTGGCCTCTTGAGAGAGCATAGTGTTTGATTGTTTGTTGAGCATGTCTTGGCTGCATTTTATGTTTATTATGCCCTAATATGACATTGCTAAGTGTTGGTTTTAGTACTCTTTGCATGATTTGCATAGTTGCTTTGTAATGCCTCTTTAGTCCCTTAACATGCCTAGGTCGTATGCCTTTATTTCTAGCATGTTTTAGGCCTAGATCCATGAATGTTTTATGCTTATTTTGACATGTTCTAGCTCTGTCCATAGTCATTTGGGTTGATCTTGACATGCATTATATAGCTCCTTTGCATTTGGCTTGTTGGCCTTAAGAGCATGAGAGTGTAGCATGTCTTGCTTGCTTTATTTTTGATGGTTTGAAACCATTTAACACGCTATTTCAGTCCCTTTGGTGTGCTTGTATGCTTGCCCTAGTTGCCTCTTTAATGCTTTAAAAGCATGTGTTGAATGCTCCATGTTTTGGTCATGTTGCATGCCTTTGGATTCAAGCCTCTTAGATGCCATCTAAGTAGACTTTTGGGCTTAGTTTTATGTGTTAAAACTCTGTTTTTAGTTGTTTAAGTATTGCCATGTGTGATTGTACTAGGTGTGGTTTAATGCCTCATAGACTTGCTTTGAAGACTTGGGCCATTTGTTGCATGTTTAGCTTGCTTTGTTGCATGATTTGGCATCATGTTTTGCATGATTTTCAAAGCTTTCTATGCATGCTAGTAGTCCATGTTTAACTCCTTTCAAGTGTGCTTGAATGTTGTTGATTATGCTTAAGTGTTGGTGCCTTAACTTGTGCATGTGTGCATGTGTGTTTGGCCCTCATGATTTAGCATTTTGGCCAATGGTTTTAGGCCTATTTGGAGCTGCCTAATCCATGTTTGAGTCCACCCCCTTGCTTAGTCCATATGCTTCCTTGCTTAGGTTGTGCGCCTAGCATGTTTTGCTTGCTTGCATTGCCCATTTTGCATACTAGTTGACATGTCTAGGATTGCATCATATTGGCATGCATGCTAAGCCTCTTGAAGTGAAGTGTGATAGGGGTTTAGCACCCTTATGTGCTTGTTTGCATTGCATGCATTTGAAATCAAAGTTGCACACTTGGTTCTTTGGGCCATCATGCATGGAAATGCGTGATTGGTGGTCCGAGAACCGAGGCACATCTTCCCTTGAGTCATCAATATGATAAGGGGCATGTTTAGTGCATACATTGTTGGAATTGCATTGCCATGCCAGTATTTGCCCTCTGCTGCTGTGAGTTGCAGGTTCTGCGCAGTATTCGGTCCGGCGGTTTTAGTGCCGGCCGTGATCAATTTTCAGCGGATGGATCGATTCAGTGTCGATGAGGTCAGTCCACTGGTGGTGGAAGTTTTGCGCAGGCGGTAGTGATCTCCAGTACCTAAGGAAGTATTCCTAGGACTTTGGCGATCTTCGAGAGCAAAAGCGAAAACAGAGGCAAGCTAGGCATGGCAGTACAATTCCGAGTGGAACCCGAGCGCGCCTGCATTTGGCTCTCCTCCCGAGGCGATTTACTGTTTTGCTTAGATTAATTATTTTGTTAATTTAATTAATTTGTAATATTTAATTAGCTTGCGTAGTTAATTAATTCGTATTATTCTTTTAGTCCCTCCGAGTGAGGGCATAATTGTAATAAGTGTGCGTGAGTGGGTGTATGTCTTTCAACCCCCATTTCTTTCTCCCTTTTACTTACCTGCTTTTAATGGTTAGTATTAGGGCACATTTATTTTAGCATACCTTATGTTATGCATGCGTGCATCCATGCATTTGTTGACATGCATCGGGCTCGGTACATCATACAAACTGCATTGTATTCTAAATTCCAACTTGAATACGTGCATCAAATGAGTGCATTTCACATGCCATTTTTAGGGTTAGCCGAGCCTACTCTAAATTGCATCTTCGCCTGTGTTGCATTAGCCACTTAACATGAATTAGGACATGCATGTTTGCTAACTAGTTTCTTGTTTTGGCACGGAGTACGATGTAAGCATTTACGCTTTAGCATACCACATGCGTGTGAATGTTGCCATGACAGTATGCTTACCATGCGGCTAAGTGCTTATGTGAGATAAACTGTTTGAATGCCTGTGGGTCGAGGTTGGATTGCTTGAGTTGGGAAAACTCATTGAAATCCGTGTTTTAGCCTACTTGCGAGTAGCAAATTCCAAAGCATTTTCAAAACGAACGGATATGCAATGTTTATTTCCAAATTAGGCAATCTAGTCTATACTTGTTTGCTGTGCGCATAACGTAGTGATTCTAGGTTAATAATTGGAATAAGAACACATAACGTTTTCAAAAACGGATATCACGGTTAGTAGAGGCCGGTCTTTGGACCCAAGCGAAAGGGGTGCTCATAGTGACCTTCCGATCGTCCAAGCTCGAGCCAAGACCACTTTGGTAATGATTTTACACGTGGCCTTGACCGAGTCGAGTTTCCTAAATTTCCCATTTTAAAATATTTAGGTGGCGACTCAGAATCGCAAAGCGATCCATGTTTGGCACTTCTTTTCAAAATCTGTTTTCTTCAAAGCGATTTGCGAGTTGGACTCTTTGGTTCAAGATTTAGAACCGCAACACAAAAGGAGTCCGAATCAGAGCATAGAGTCCCACTTGCTACCGTTCTGGCGACTCATTTGGGGAGTTTTAGAGAGCTTGACTCGAACTCGTGATATCCTGTTTTGATTCCATTTATGTGTCTCTTTGCATTGCATGTACATTGGTGCGCCTAGGACACCGTGTTGGCCATCTGCTATTCCTGAGCGGTTTGCCGGAGGCGTGTCTTGTCAAGGCATGACCATAAGGCTGACCGGTTGCGGGCTCTGCCAGTATGGGAACACAAACCCCGGTTTTACCGGGGCACCCTCTTTGACCATTCGACCTAGTGCATATTCGGATCCATAGTGACCATTCCAAACTAGGACAGGTTGCTTACCCAATATAGGTTGTTTGAAACCGCTGCGGTCGGCAATATATTTGGCCGGTCGGCCAAGAATGGGAGGAACCAGCAGAATGCTGACACCTATCCTCCATTCAACCTTATCTCCTACAAGAGACTCTAGCTTCGTAGTTTTCTTCATTTCCACTCTGATTCACTCCAAATGGAAGAATTCCTTGCCCAAAATCTTGCAATTTGGATTAACAACTTGGATGGCTCGGAAAAGCTGAACTTCCGGGCCTTTGGCATAAACGCACTATTCACCTTGCGTCGTACCCCACTGCATTTTCCATTTCTTCGTGCTGCGGCAAGGTTCTGGAATCCGGTGACTCACATCTTCAGCTTTAGCGGGCAAGAGGTGTGTCATACCTTCGAAGATTTCCAAGCTTTAATGGAAACTGAGCGTAACGAAGAAATTTTGCCCCAACTTCATTTTGGCCATGCCCAAGCCTTAGGGAAAATGTGTGGGCTTTCAATACCCGATGCTCGTTCTCTGATTTGTGATGGGATGCTGGATGTTCCGAGCTTGGTTTGCCGTTTTTCTGAGACTGGTGATCGCGGCGACCATCACTGGCAAGGCTTCCGACGACACGCCCTTTGTTTGTGCATGCTGTCTCATTTTCTGTTTGTCTCAGGTTCCGGAGGCTCTAATGTCCGGTTGATTGAGGTTGCCCACGGCTTGAAGGAGGGCAAAAGTCGACGCCATGATTCTCAACAGACGTTCTTTGGGCTTAGACGCCTTTTATCGCCGAGACGACTCGGATTAGCGGGAGTCCACTATTACCGCAGTACTTTTTCCACCAAATCTCACATATATGTTTGCTCACATCACTCGGCCCTCGTCGGGCTTTTTCTCACAAAAACCCTTTTCTTACTTTTTTCTCTCATCAGACATCTCTATTCTTTATTCTCTCATTTTTCATCCCTTCCCAGGTATGGTTGATGGATAAACTGCAGGTTGTGGACTCTTGCCCAGCGTATTCAGCCCGCGGTTACTTCTTTCGGCAACGCTTAGTTGACGCCCTTGACGAGGGTTGGTGGTTCGAATGGATGTGCACTTTGTCTGCAGACCGTATTGCTTGGCGGTGCCCTTGGCTCAATCTCCCGGTAATGAGTTACAGCATGACCCGTCAACCCGGGATCCAATTGATTGGCTTGACTCACTGCGTCTTCTACTTTCCATTCCATATCCTGCGCCAGTTCGGTCATGATCAAACTTGCCCGCCGGAAGAGATAGAGTACCCGGCTACATTCCCGATTCGAGGCGCACAGCTGGCCCGATATGCCACAGCATGGAGGACGAGAGAACTCCTGGCCCCTGCCCCCACTTTCAGCTGCGCTTTGTCTGATGAGTGCTTAGATTGGCTTAATGAAGAGGCACAGGAAGGGCCCATTTTGGCATCAGAGGCTTCGACCAGCTCTGGGAGGGGGCGCAGGAGCACCTGACTTGACTATGCCCCGGATTTATTGCTTTATTAGTACTTTCAAGTTTTCTTTGTGAGTTGTAATAAAAAGCAACTTCAATCGTATGTAAGAGCAAGAGAACTCTGTATTGAAATCAATGAAATTGAAGGTTGTGGTACTGAAAATTTTCCGTTTTGGTCCAGCAATGGTCTTAGTTGTAAAAAGATTTATTTGAACAAAGTCACCTTTATTAAAACTTTTGAAAACTATTTTCGGTATGGATCAGAGCTGGACACGCCTGAGATCTGTCACTGAGATGTACAACTCCGGATCCTAGCAACTGGAAAGTTGCCCCTTGTTTGAATGGTACCACGGCACCGTACAGCAACGGAAAGTTGCCCCTAGTCTGAATAGCACTGCACCGGAGATTGTGATAGATGCTGATGGACAAAGATGACCGAGACGATCAAATGGACAAAGTTGATCGGGGAAAAGTTTATGGCTGAACTCCAAGATGAAGTTGCCTACGTATCCAAAAAATGGGAATCAAGCCTTACGTAGTTTAGGCTTGGGTTCACTCGAGTATTTTCACTCTCCTTTTGCGCTCTAACTTTTGCCAAGGCCGCCCTTTGCGGGTTTTCAACCTTGCGAGCTCAGTTTTTATATTTTTCTAATTTTTTGTGCTCTGAATTTTGCCTAGGTCGCCCTTTCGGGTTTTCGGCCCAGTGAGCCTCTCAGGGGTAATATTTCTTCAACTTGTCCATGTTGATCAGTTGGGAGAACTCTAGGCCATCTAGGTCTATCAGAACCACAGCTCCACCTGACCAGATAGACTTGATGATATAGGGACCAGTTCAATTGGGTCTGAACTTGCGCCTTGGGTCGTGGATGGGAGCTCGGTTGTCTTTGAGTACCAAATCTCCTTCCTTCAAATTCCTGGACTTGACCTTCTTGTTGAAAGCCCGGGCAATTCTACGTTGATATCCTTGGACATGGTATAGTGCTTTTAATCTTCTCTCATCGAAGAGCATAAGTTCCTCGAATCTGCTTTGCTGCCAATCTGCCTCGGCTATTTGACACTCAGCCAATACTTGTAAAGACGGAACCTCAATCTCTATAGGTAGAACGGCCTCCATCCCGTAAACCAAGGAATACGGCGTCGCCCCGGTAGAAGTTCTAATTGAAGTTCGGTAGCCCCACAGAGCAAATGGCAACTTATCTGGCCAATCTCGGTAGGTTTCCACCATCTTCTGCAATATGTGCTTGATGTTCTTGTTGGCGGCCTCAACTGCTCCGTTGGTCTGCGGCCGATATGTGGACGACTTATGAAAAGCCACATTGTATTTCTCCAACAAATCAATCACCTCTTTCTTGAAGTGGGAACCATTGTCTGAAATGATCTCGTTCGACTCCATAACGAGATAATGTTGTTTCGATAAACTTTGCGACGTCGCGAAGCTTTCAAGATCGATCATAAGATTGGGCCTCGACCCACTTCGTAAAGTAATCTATTGCTACCAAGATATACTCATGCCCATTCAACCCCTTCGGGGTAACAGCCCCAATCACATCAATTCCCCAAACTGAAAATGGCCATGGCGACGTCATGCTGTACAGCTTTGATGGCGGGATGTTCATACGGTTGGCATGGGTCTGGCACTTGTGGCATCGCCGAACAAAACCGATACAATCTTCCTCCATGGTAGACCAGTAGTAACCCTGTCTAAGGATCTTCCGTACAATTACTCCATTCATATGTGCCCCACATTCTCCTCCATGGATGGCCTCCATCGGTAACCGACTCTTCAAGCTTACACACAACTTGTGCATTCCTAGGTGACCCCTTTTGTACAATTTACCCCCGCAGATGATAAACTGAACAGCCATTCTTCTGATTGCCCTTTTGTCCTTGGCATTTGCCCCTGGTGGGTACGTCTCCTTTTCCAAGAAGTTCCAGATGTCGTAATACCAGGGGTTGTTGTCCTGCGCTTCATCTATGGCAGAGATTGACTCGTA
The DNA here is from genome assembly GCA_025200525.1 of Camellia lanceoleosa. NCBI lineage: Eukaryota > Viridiplantae > Streptophyta > Magnoliopsida > Ericales > Theaceae > Camellia > Camellia lanceoleosa. The sequence continues at coordinate 37,385,211 of CM045765.1, forward strand.
AGCAGGTGAAAATTTCTGGTCGATAATGACTGTACGCATCCGGACTCCAGATGGGATGTCTATCATGGAAGATAGAGTTGCTAATGAATCTACGAACCTGTTGTTCTCTCTTACTAGGTGAGTGAAATTTAACTTCTCAAACCGAGGAATTAATAAATCCAAGGTCTGATGGTAAATTATCATCTTCTCCTCCTTGACTTTCCAGTCTCCTTTCGCCTGAGACACAACAAGGTTCGAGTCCCCAACGACGTCCAATCGCCTTGCCCCTAGTTCTAGGGTAGCTTCTAGACCGGCAATACATGCCTTATATTCTGCCTCATTGTTCGAGACTTTGAACCAGAGCTTGAATGCTAAAGGGATACGGGAATCGTCAGGTGCTATCAGCAACACTCCTATCCCATACCTGTACTGATTTGACACTCCGTCAAAGTACATCGTCCAAGTTTCATCTTCAATGTGCAAAATGGCTTCATCTGGGAATAGATACTCAACCGCTTCATCCCGTTCAACCGGGTGGTCGGCAAGGAACTCTGCTACTGCTCTCCCTTTTACCGACTTGCGCGTCAAATACTTGAGATCAAATTCGGAGAGCAATAGCAGCCAACGAGCTAGCCTACCCGTAAGTACTGGTTTCTCGAAAAGATATTTGATGGGATCAAGTCGTGAAACCAACATTACAGAGTGAGCTAACAGGTAGTGCCGCAGCTTCCTGGTAGCCCATACTAAGGCCAAACAAGATTTCTCCAGCAGAGTGTAGCGGGTCTCGTAATCTAGCATCTTCTTGCTCAGATAGTAGATGGCCCTTTCCACTTTATCTTCCGACTCTTGTGCGAGCATGCAGCCCATGGTAGTCTCGGTTACTGACAGATACAATATCAACGGTCTTCCTGGCTTCGGTGGTGACAACACGGGCGGATTCTGTAGATACTCTTTAATCTGTTCAAATGCAGCTTGGCATCGGCCGTCCCATTGGAACTTCTTTCCTTTCTTCAGAAGACCAAAAAGTGGTTCACAAGTTAGGGTTAGTTTAGAGATAAACCGCCTTATGAATTGCACTTTACCTAGAAAGCCTAGCACCTCCTTTTCAGTCATTAGTGGTGGCATTTCTAAGATGGCCTTGATTTTGGAAGGGTCGACTTCGATGCCCCTTTGTGTAATCAGAAATCCCAAAGATTTTTCATTTGTAACACCAAACGTACACTTCGAGGATTCACCAAATTTAAATTCCCTGATCCTTTGGAAATTTTTTTGCAAGGCGGTGTAGTGGCCCTCTCTTTCTTTGGACTTGACAATCATGTCGTCCACGTACACCTCGACCTCTTTATGGATCATGTCATGTAATATTGTGGTTGCAGCCCGTTGATATGTAGCCCCGGCATTCTTCAACCCGAATGGCATCACTCTGTAGCAATATGTACCCCACGGGGTGGTAAAAGCAGTCTTTTCCTGATCTTCGGGTGCCATCACTATCTGATTATAACTTGAGAAGCCATCCATGAACGAAAGCAAAGCATGCCCCGCTGTGAAATCTACCAACTCGTCGATCTGCGGTAAGGGAAAGTCATCATTCGGACTGGCTCTGTTCAAATCCCTGAAATCCACACATACCCGGATTCTGCCATCCTTCTTCGGCACTGGAACAATGTTGGCCAACCAAGTCGGGTATTCGGATACCAGCAGGAAGCCTGCGTCAATCTGCTTGGTGACCTCTTCCTTGATCTTAATGGCCCAATCAGGGCGGATCCTTCTGAGTTTCTGCTTGTGGTCGGGCCTCGGTCAAGAGGATCCGGTCTTTGCATAATCTCGTGATCGATTCGGGCATGTCTTCGTAGGACCACGCGAAAACATCTTTGAAAGCTGTTAATAAGCGGACTAGGCGCTGGCGTGCCTCTGAAGACGACGTGGACCTGATCTGGACCCGCGCCGGGTCCTTCTCAGTACGAATGTTCACGGTAGTGATTTCATCAATTAAGGGTTTAACAAACCTCTCCTGCTCTTGTTCAATTAGTCGATGCAAAACCGAGGAATTTCGTCCTCGCTGCTTTCCATCAAAATTTTGAAAGTCCTGATTTAAGCAATAAATCAAAGGCACAGAAAAGTACTCGAAAACCACATTCACCTCATTCTCATTAGATACTTCTGAGCCGTCCAGTTCTGCTGTTACAACAGACACAAAAGAGAAAGAAAGAGACGACCTGGACAGGACTATGGCATCCGGGTTATCACCCCGTGAATACTGGGACTCAGACTCGAGACGAGTTGGAACAGATTCCGACTCACAAGACTCGGTGGAATCAGATTCGGCTCACCACTACGACCCGGTGTCGCCGACAAAAACCCTCCTCGTATTGCCAGTGAGGGAGGGTGCGATGGATGATCCAAAATAGTCGCCGGTAGGCCCGCATGCTTCATCTCCGATCATGGACACCGAGGTGTTATCCCCAAGCACAACCGGGTCGATCAAGGATCTGAAGTAGACATGCCAAGTACCCCATTTCAAACTCGTGTCCGCAGACTCGATCCCTTGTTATGCTCATCCTTGACTCAAGGTCCGCTCGCTTCTTCAAAGAACATCATCCCCAAGTAACTGCAGGTCAAAGAAAATTTCGAACCCCGGCACGCGCTTCTTCTCTGCGTTCCACCACGGCTCTGGGAAGCCACAGAATAGAAAGTCTTCCCCCTCCCGGACGAAGCGTCCGTTTAGGATACCCCGAATGGGCCGATGCATCAATTCAAAGGGTTTCCCTGTCTGTTTTGCTTTGGCTCTTCCAGCAATCTCTTTTCCTTTTCTTACCCAATCTTCCTTGGTGGGCAAATAACCCAAACCAAAGGTATGGGGGTTGTACGGCACTTCGGCTAATGCTGCAATGCCCTTACGGTCGCTCTTTCCTAATCCCATCCCAGGGATGTATTGGAGCTTGTTCATGAGATACACTGCCTGGGCACTGACATATATCCCTTCATTAGCAGCCATGATATTCTGTACGACTTGAGCCTCGGCCAAGGTAAAACCTGATATGAACACATCTTCCATGCCATGCTCGATTTCTAGAACAGGCGTGGATACCTCCGGTGGTAGGTGGATTGATGAATTCCCGAAGACAATGGCTACTCCCTTTCTATAGGGGTATTTCACCATTTGATGCAAAGTAGATGACACTGCCTTCACCTGATGCAGCCACGGTCGCCCTAAAAGCAAATTGAAAGTTGCAGGAACTTCTAGGACATGAAAATCTATCTCGTGCTGCCCTGGCCCGACCTTTGTCCAAACTTTAACTGTCCCTATTACTTCTCTACTTGTATTGTTGTACGCCTGATGACTCGAAATTGTTGGTACGAATCATGCTTTTCAAGCCAATCGTGATATCTCCGTCAAGGTGGCATATTGATGGTAGACCCTACAAGTACTACCGGTATCCACTTATCTCTACATTCCACGGAGATGTAGAGGGGTTTATTGTGATTTGTGCCCTCGGGAGGGAGTTCTTTGTCTGAAAAGGTTAATGTCGGGGAACCTCCTCTCGGCAAAACCAGCCCAACCAGTTGCTCTGGTGTAGTCTCTATAGAGAGCTTGGCCTTATCTATGGCCATCAAGACAGCCTGCCTATGTACTCGTGAGGCCATGAGCAGTCCCCAGATGGAGATGTCTGCTTGTATCTTTTTTAGCTGTTTAAGTACGGCTTCCTTTTCAAGCTGCTTCTCCTTTTGCTTCTCATTTTCTCTATCCTTCCCCGAGGTCTCTGGCTGATCTAAGTGTGGGGGTTTGAAATACCGCCCACTTCGTGTCATGTGGTTGACCTCTCCAAGATACCAGGTGTCATCAGGTTGGTTATTCTCCCAATCTTCATCCGTGTGGGCAAGACATAAATCCTCATCTTCCCACCACATTCCATTAGCGGCTGACAGACACCCGTCCGGCTCTGGGATGACTGTTTTTGCGTTCGTAGCACCTCCCATCCACATGCCCGCAACATTCTCAGTTCCCGTGCTCACAGCAGTTTCAACTCCCACGTGGGCCTTCGCCTTCTTGATTCTCTCAGAATCTTCAAAACTTGCCTGTTCTAACATAACTGGCTGTTCAATAATTTCCGCACTCAAAATGTTCCAATCTCGGGCGAAATTCTTGACACCGGTATTCTCCGGCGATGTACTCTGCTCTTCGACCCTTCCGCCACCGATATTCTCAACCCCGCCGAGTCCTCGCTCGATCAAATTCTCCTATCACATCAGTTGGTCGCCCAACCACCCAGAACTTCGCTAAATTTTCATAATCGAACCATGCGATCGCCACATCCTCCGGGTCTTGGTCATCAGAACCGAGATCGGAAGGTCCTCCCCACACCGTTACACCATCTGCTTCTGTCCCAAACTATCCCCGTGAATCACACACACTCCTCTCATTGGCAATTCTACTCCCGGCCCATCTTGGCCTATCGATGAAATGTAGTCATTCGGACTATATGTCTTCTCGACATAATTCTCGATTCCACTGACTTTGGCTCAATCAACCTGCTTTTTCCTTTGGGATTTCTCTCTTCGTTTCCTGTGGTTACCATCGCTAGCTTGGGTTGGGTCATGGAGATGTCCATCATGCACAAATCGGTGCAATCGGGAAGAAACACCTCCGTTTAGGCGGTGGGTAGGTGTGATATAGTACTAGGCCGAGGACACGCCCCAGATGGATGAAATTGAGTTTTTTTGGGCGGTGGAGCTTGGTTATGTGTGGGGAGGGGATTTGTAGTAACATTGGGCTTCTCGGGAGGCAAAATCACCCCGTTATCGATGAGATCTTGAATCTCATGATGCAACCGGAAGCACAGATCGGTATCATGACCGTGCTGTTGGTGAAATGCGCAATACTTGGCTGGGTTATGGGTAGGGGAGTTTTTTCGTAGGGTCATGCTCGGGGCTTCAGATGCCCTTTCTTGATCAAGACCCCCAGAGCTTTGGATAGGGGCATATAAAGTGGAGCGAAAGTTCTGAAATTTTTGGGTGAGTATTTAGCTGTTTGCGGGTTACTTCCGGACGCACTGGAGAATGGCGTAGTTTTCGTGCCTCTTGATGGGGGGTTGGCTGTGACCATGCTTACTTCGGAGGCTCTCGTAGTAGTAGTACCACTCTGGCCTGCATTAGTGTTGCGGTTGAAGGTCCTTCGGGGTTGCTCTCGATCGTTATCAATCAAGCCTTGCTTCAAGGCATCTTCAATCTGCACCCCCATTTCATGTAGGTCAGAAAAAGTAGGAAAGGGGAGTACTATCATCTTTTGCATCAATTTCGGCTAAAGATTGCGCACAATCATCCGAATTTGGTCTTTGTCCGTAGGCCTCAAGGTCATCATCGAAGCCTTGGCCCTCCATCTGGTTACGAACTCAGAAAAACTCTCCTTCAGCTCTTGCCTAGTTGTCTCGAGATCACGGGTCGTAATCTCAATCTGTGTATTGTATGAGTACTGCGCGATGAAGGCCTCAGCCATTTCATTCCAATTTCTCTTAACGTCATCCTCTAGCTTGGCATACCATATGGCCGCCACACCTGACAGGGTCCGGCCGAATAAAGACAACTTCTGGAGCCTACTCAGGCCCATTGGCCTTAGAACATCCGAAACAATCTTATGCACCATGGGGTCCCTGACCACAAATCGATCAATATGAGGCATTTTGAATCACGGGCAACACACAACAAGGCGTCGGTATATCCATCTTCAATGTCGGGATAGTCTTGACCCTTGGGATCTGTTGAACAACTTTTCAAGTTTGCTCAACTTTAGTGCGTGGGATCACTCGAACTCAAAGGGAGAGTCCCAGAGGTTGGTGGGTGTTTTTGATAGCCGAGGTTGGATTTGAGGTAGGGTTGGAGGTGAGGGTGGTCCTGGGAAATTTCAGATCATTCTCAACATTGGCCGCTCTCCGAGGTTCGAACTCCTGTGGGAGGAACTTAATGCGGCAGATGTCTGCTTGTCGCTTCTAGCTCGGCAATTGTCTCGCCGTTCTTTCACCATGTGGCTCGTTGTTCGGCGACTCGCCTAACGACGGCATCCTGCTGCATTGGTTTCATGTTCTCTTAGAGGTGGCGCACCATCTCCTCCAAACTAGCCATACTGTTCTGTTCTGGTTGAATTACCGGTATATATTCTCTCTCTGTTGGTGACACGAACCTCGATCCCTCATCAACACGTGGGGTAGATAAGGCCCTCGAATCGATCACAGATTAATATCCTTCGCTGACCGACCTCCGTCTAGTAACCGGAGGTAGTGAGTAGTACACTGGCTGTCCGTCTACCAGATCCTTAGATCGATGGAGTCGACGACCTCTAGTCTAGAGTGCTTGAGGAGTATCTACTGGGTCAGAAGCAATTGTGCTCAACTACCTAGTGAAAAGATAAATAAAGCGTATAAATAAACAGACAATTGGCCAGCACAAAGGCATAAAATAAACGTGCAACACGTGGTTTAGATATCATAACACACACTGCTCGTGAACCGGATACACTATTCCTCAAATACTGATCACTGTTTCTGAATCATTGCCCCCATGTTTGAATCTGGTATCCACAGATAACTGATTCCCCAAAATACTGTTACTGGTGCCCTCAGGCCGGATATCAAAACTCGCAAACTGATATGCGCATTCCCTGTAGAGATATATTCTAAAAGCACATAACATGTAAAAGAGAGCCAATACACCCCTATGTTAGGGTAGGGTTTCCCTGTCCTATCTTGTCAGGAGCTAGGGTTTCACTACGCACGCAGCGGCTTCAAACAACCTATAAACGGGTAAGCAACTTGTCCAAGTTTGGAATGGTCACTATGGATCCGAATATGCACTAGGTCGAATGGTCAAAAAGGTGCCCCGGTAAAACCAGGGTTAGTGTTCCCATACTGGCAGAGCCCGTAACCGGTCAGCCTTATGGACATGCCTTGACAAGACAAGCCCAAGAAACCGCCAGAATAGCAGATGGCCAACACGGTGTCCTAGGCGCACCAATGCACATGCAATGCAAAGAAACACATAAGTGTAGTCAAAACAGATATCACGAAGTTCGAGTTAAGCTCTAAATCCCCAAAGAGAGTCGCCAGAATCAGAGATACCCATGAGGACCTCGCTACCGCTATTCGGACTGCTTTTTTGTTTGTTGCGGTTCTCAATCTGAACCAAAGAGTCTAACTCTGGCAAATCGTTTGAGAAAACAGATTTTTTTGAAAAGTAGTGCCAAACGTGGACTGCTTTGCCAGATACAGAGTCGCTACCTAAATATTTTTTTAAAATGGGAAATTTAGGAAACCCTGACTCGGTGCCAAAGGCCACGTGTCCGTCATCACCAAAGTTGTCTTGGCTCGGGAGCTTGGGTACGATCGGGGAAGGTCAGCTATGAGCACCCCCTTTCGCCCGGCCTGAAGACCGGCCTCTACTAACCGTGATATCCGATTTTGAAAACATTACATGCTCTTGTTCGTTTTGAAAACAAACATTGCATATCCGTTCGTTTTGAAAGCGTTTCGGATTTTGCTACTCACAAGTAGGCTAAAACACAGATTTCAACGAGTTTTTCCAACTCAAACAATCCAACCTCCACCCACAGGCATTCAAACAGTTTATCTCATGTAAGCAACTAGCCGCATGGTAAGCCTACTATCATGTTAGCATTCACACGCATGCGAGATGCTAAAACATAAAAACTCACCTAGTACTCCGTGCCAAAACAATAAACTAGTTAGCAAAAATGCATGCCCTAGTTCATGTTAGAGTGACTAATGCATCGCATGCAATGGTGTAATCTAGACAGGCTCGGCTATCCTAAGCATGGCATGTGAAATGCTACAAGTAACAAGTATTCAATTTGGAAATTGAAATACAATGTAGTTAGCGTGATGTACCGAGCCTGGTGCATGTAAGACAGATGTATGGATGCACGCATGCTATCATACTGTTATGCTAATTTAAATATGCCCTAAACTAATCATCGTAAGCAAGTAAATAAAACGGAAAAACACATGGGGTTGGAAGACATACACGCCACTCACACACACTTATTACAGATTTGCCCTCACACGGAGAGACCAAAAGAATATACAGTCCCAAAATAACACAGTCCACATACATAATAAATTATTACAAAAAATTCTAATTTAAATTGAATTCAATGTAAAAAAGAAAGGGGCCTCAGCCCTGCCTCGGGATACGCGGATGATGCATGCTCGATCCATCTTGCCCGGAAAACCCGTGTCATGCCATCGGCTTCGCTTTTATCGCCTGTCTCTCCAAAAAATTTCAAAGTCCCAGAATACCTTCCTTGCATGCTGCTGTACACCACCGGCTGGAGGACATGCCCACTGGCCATCCAAAATTTCCATCGGCTGCTGGGAAGATTATCGACCATCCATATAGTGCCGGTCGGCACTCTAAACTGCCGGTCGACATAAAATTCCTGCAGAGATGCTTTTGACAAAGAATAAGAGATGACAAAGGCATGACATGGAGTTTTGAGCATATGTAAGCATGGCTAATGCTTCCTATCATGCTTGGGACTCAAGGAAGCATGACCCTTGGTTCTTGGGCTATCAATTATGCACCTTGGTGCATGATAGCCTAAGAAACCAAGATTGCATTTCAATGTCAATATGCATGCAACACACAAATGAGACCAAAACCTTATCATGCCTAGATCAAAGGCCTTGGTGACCAAGAGTTGAGACAAGTTGCACCACTTGTAGTGTGAACTTATCTCAACCCTTATACTTGGTTTGACACCCCAAACCAAGACATGGAATGCATGTACACAACAAGGCTCAAATGATGTAATATGACATGAAGTGCAGGACATGCCAAATGCAATGCAACATGTCATAGCAAGTGTGCAATACTAGGCATGCAAGATGCAAAGTATGATGCAAACATGGACAATTCTTGTAAAAGAACTAGCATATAACAAGGCTTTGCAAACCAAGCATGCAACAAACATGATTCAAGCAAGCAATAGTAGACTTAAACCATAATGGGACAGACCTCAAACCTCCCCAAAACAAAGGGCAAAAGTGCCCAAAATGATGGACCAATTCTCATGCGAACATGCAAGCAAATGGGCCCAAAACCAAGGCATAAACAAGAGGCTTTTCATTACCATCAACATGACCATTCATGGCATGTATTAGGCCACCAAAAACAGATCCTTAGCATGCAAAAATACACACACACACTTTGATATGGCAGCCCCAAAATACCCTAAACATACAAGTATGCATAAGGCATATTCCTAGGCATAAAGGAGCACATCCTTAAAGCATGAAATAGGTCACGTATGCAAATATATAAACATGATTTATGGACTGAAATATGATCCGAAATGATCCCAAATCATGAGGATGGTCCAAGCTAAGCATGTTAGAGGCCAATATGCTTAAGGCTTACAAGCCAAAACACAAAGCAACCACATCAAGCACACCAAACATGGCAAAATCAGTGGCTCACAGCCCTTAAACATGACAAGTCATGACCAAAGACTTCAAGAAGCTAAGCCAAAACATGAAGATATGCAAGGCTAAACATATGACATATTTCTAGGAAAAATGGAGGATTACTAAGCAAGTATAAAAAGCATACTAAGGACCACAAAATTGCTTTTGGGCAGAGATGAAATATGATCCAAAACACCCAAAAAAGCTTTGAAATGGTGCCAAAAACAAGCAAGCATGCATGTTCCCTTTTAAGCCAAAGGCAAAGGCAAAAGAGGGACAAAGGGGAGAGGGGTGTCCCTCCCCTATACAAGACTTCAAACTACCTTTTTTTTAACACTAAAAACCCACTGGTTTTCAGTGGTGAAAGGACCCAAAACAACAAGGCAAATAAAGCTCAAAGTAAAGACACCAAATAGGCCAAAATAAGGCCTAAAAGGGTGAGTTTGCACTCAAACCACAAAATGACCTTAATGAAAGTTCAAAAGCAAGAAAATCTAAGACTTTTTTTAGTTATACACAAAGCTCAAAACACAAAGCAAGATAGGTAAAAACTTGTTGCAAAAATGGGGAATCTAAAGTAAAGTGCTCACCCTTGAAGAACACTTGAAGAACAGGTGGTGCAGCCTCCTCTATTGACCAAAACCAGTCCAAAAACTCAACAAACAACCCTCCAAGCCCCCCAATCTCGACCTAAGGTGCAATGGTGTGTGTATTGGTGCAAAAGTAAGGTAAAACCACACTTTTAGGCCTAAAAACACACACAACAGGAGAGAGGGAAAATGTAGAGAGAGAGAGATATATGGCAGATATATAGATATAGAAGCTCTGGTTTTTTGATCAAAAATGGCCAACCTCTCTCAAAGGGAGAGAGGTGGTGTTTATATACGCCAAGACCAAGCCAAATGACTTAATGGCTAAGCAAAGGCAAAAGATCAAGGAGGCCAAAGGGTCAAGGCTTCTTGGGAAGCTAAGATACTGGCCAAGCTTCTAAGAAGCTTGGCCAAAGGTTCAAGCTTCTAGAAGCTTTAGGGGTTCAAAGGTGCAAAGTGGTCACTTCTGTGCACGGGGATGAGTGATGGTGTATTCCAGCTGGCACAGTTGGCATGCACCATGCCTCAGGGGTTCAAAGGGTGCACGCCGGCCACCAAAAAGATCATCGGCACAAAAAAGTGCCGGTCGGCAACATATAATGCCGACCGGCCAAATATTTTAACAAAACAGTGTCGGCGGTAGACATATGTGGCCGATGATGGTAGGGAAGGGCCGGTGGGGTGTGGGGATGGCCAACAAGCCATTCCCTGCCCTTCAAGACAAAACACAGGTATTTGGTACAAAACCAAACACAAAACGTTCGAGTTCGGGGATCCTGAAGCAGGGCGCGTAGCCGAGACCTTCGGGAACTCCAAACGAACACAAACATGGATAATCACTGAGTGTTCAAACGGTGACGTCCAAGTCTTGAGGACGGTCAAAAATGGGGTGTCTACACATTGATCCCAACTTTATCTCTCACCAACTCAATGTGCACCCTTCTGCCAGATCAATCATTCAGCGCACCCGTAGATCGGCACTCCACCACGCCGAAATAGTGGTAGAAGAAGTAGGAAACCTGTTGGAGGCAGGGGCAATCAGAGAGGTGCACTACCCAAGATGGATCTCAAACACCGTCGTAGTGCCAAAGAAGAATGGCAAGTGGCGTGTTTGCGTCGACTACAAAACGGTCAACAAGGCGTGCCCAAAGGATAGCTTTCCTCTACCAAGGATAGATCAACTGGTAGACTTAACGGCAGGGCACAACCGACTTAGTTTTCTGGACGCATACAGAGGCTACCACCAAATCGCCATGCATGAACCAGACCAGGAGGTCACATCCTTCACCACTCCAAGGGGACTCTACTACTACAAAGTCATGCCCTTTGGCCTAAAGAACACAGGGGCGACGTTCTAGAGAATGGTCACCAAGATGTTTGAACCATTGTTAGGTAGAACAATGGAAGCTTATATCGACGACATGGTGGTCAAAAGCAAGGATGAGAATGACCACCTCAAGGACCTAAGTGAGATGTTCGAGATCCTAAAGAAGCATAAGTTACGCCTCAACGCGTCGAAGTGTGCGTTCGGAGTAGGATCTGGCAAATTCCTAGGCTTCTTGGTAACCAATTGAGGTATAGAAGCAGACCCTTCTCAGATCAAGGCGATACAGGATCTGGAGAGGCCAAACTCAGTGAAGGAAGTGCAGCATCTCACCGGCATGGCGGTTGCGCTCAATCGGTTCATAAGCCGGTCGTCAGACAAACTACGACCATTCTTCCACGCACTGAAGGCTAAGTTTGAGTGGGACGAAGAATGCGACCACGCACTAGAAAGCCTAAAAGAATACATGTCTTCTCCACCACTACTTGTAGCACCAATCCCTGGAGAAGAACTCTTCTTATACTTAGCAGTATCGCAGCATGCAATTAGCGCAGTGTTAGTCCGCGCAGAAGGAGTCCAACACCTTCCCATTTACTATGTCAGCAAGACATTGCTGGGCGCCGAAACGAGGTACTTGCCACTGGAGAAACTGGCATTAGCCTTGATGATGGCCTCAAGGAAGTTATCACATTACTTTCACGCCCACACCATAGTTGTTCTCACAGCCTTCCCATTAAAGGCTTTATTTGAAAGAGCAAACTTCTCTGGGTGAATTCTGAAGTGGGCAGTAGAGTTGGGACAATACAACATCAAGTTCCAACCTAGGACCGCAATAAAAGCACAAGCATTGGCAGATTTTGTCGCAGAATTCACACCAGGAAGTCATCACATCTGCCCAGTCGACCTAAATGAAACAACCGAACTGGGGATGGAAGTTGACGTTGGAATAACGCAACCCCTAGTAATGGTTATTCAGTCAGCCCCCAAGGCAGACCAAAGTAAGGAAAGGAAAGAAGAAGCAAACCATACTACACCAAGTCAGGACTCGCCAACAAATAAAGACTTGGTGCAAACAGAAAGCAAGGGGCAGACAACGAGCATGGACTCTGAAGAAGACACCTGCAGCATGGAAGATCCCAAGGCATCATTTGATCCCTCCACCTGCTGGAAATTGTTCGTTGGAGAGATGTGGAAGCTCTTCGTGGATGGAGCATCCAACCAGCATGGAGCAGGACTTGGCATAGTCCTCATCTCTCCAGACGGCCTAGTAATGGAGCAGGCAATCAACCTTGGCTTCCAAGCATCAAACAATGAAGCGAAGTATGAAGCGCTTCTGGCAGGTCTCAAGTCAGCATTCTACATGAAGGCCACCGAGCTAATGGTCTACAGCGACTCGCAGCTGGTGGTAAACCAAATATCTGGCGACTACGAGGCAAAGGATGATAGAATGACCAAGTACCAAGATTTGGTCAGAATAGAGATAAAGAAGTTTGAAGTGGTGAGGATAGAACAGATCAGCAGAGAGGAAAATAGCAGAGTAGAAGAACTCGCAGGCTTCGCCTCAATGGCAGATACCTCCATCCCTCACCCACTACTAATCGACTACCTCCCTAGACCAAGCATTGAAGACCCAGAAGCAGAAGATGTATGTTGTGCAGAGTTAGGCCCTTCTTGGATGGACCCCATTATATTGTTCCTGAAAGATGGCACCTTACCAGAAGAGAAGAAAGAAGCCAACAGAATAAGAGCAAAGTCACAGCGATTTTGGCTCTCCCCATCCTTGGCATTATACAAGAAGTTGTTTTCAGGACCTTACTTGAAGTGTGTTCACCCTAGCAAAGTGGAAGCATTCCTATTCGAAATACATGAGGGTGTTTGTGGCAGCCATCAAGAAGGAAGATCATTGGCATACAGAGCGATCTCGCAAGGATATTGGTGGCCATACATGCAAGCGGATTCGGAGAAGTATGTTAAAAAGTGCGAAAAGTGTCAAAAGTTCGCACACCAAATACACCAACCTGCCAGAGAACTCCTACCTCTAACTAGCCCATGGCCCTTCGCAATGTGGGGATTGGACATAGTAGGACCACTTCCAACAGCACCAGGCAATAGGAAGTTCTTTCTTGCCGCAACCGACTACTTCACAAAGTGGGTGGAAGCAGAAGCCTTGGCGTCAATCAAGGAGAAAGATGTAAAGAAGTTCGTCTGGCAGAATATCATCACTCGATTCGGCATACCAAAGGCATCGATCTCGCATAACGACGCCGGTTTGACAAGGAATTTTCAGAGGCTTTTGTGAAGAGTACAAGATAGAGTTCTACAATTCCACACCGGCATATCCCCAAGCAAATGGACAGGCAGAAGCATCAAACAAGGTAGTCTTGGATGGATTAAAGAAGAGGTTAGAGCAGGCAAAAGGCAAATGGGCAGAAGAGCTCCCCCATGTTTTATGGGCTTACCGCACCACGCCTCGACGATCAACAGGAGAAACACCATTCTCCTTAGCCTATGGCATGGAAGCAGTCATCCCATTAGAAGTTGGCCTCCCCACAATTCGAAGCGAAAACTTTGATCCAGACTTAAATGGCGAAGCCATAGCATTGGAGCTTGACCTTGCGGAAGAAAGAAGAGACAGAGCATTGGTCCACATCGCCTCCTACCAACAAGAGTTGTCCAGAAAGTAAAACAAAACAGTGCATCCAAGACAATTCAAGATCGGAGATTGGGTACTGCGCAAAGTAATGGGAAACACCTTAATTCCAGGAGATGGCAAGTTGGGACCTAATTGGGAAGGACCTTACAAAGTGGTCGGATTAGCAGGCAAAGGGGCATACCACTTGGAAGATAAGGACGGCAAAGCAATTCCCAGGCCATGGAACACTGCAAATCTTAAGTTGTTCTATTTCTAGCTTTTTTTTTCCTCTTTTTAAAAATGTTTAATTTTCTACGTTCTCAAATAAAACAAATCGATTCTTTTTTTAGCATAATTGTCTTCAGTAGAAATTAGCTCTAGTAAGTTAGTAGCATTGTAAACATAGTTGGCCGGAATAACCAACTATGACCCTTCCTACGCCCTGAATTAGGATCCAGGTTGCAGGACGTTTGGTCGGTATAACCAAACACTTTATTCTAAGTTGGCTGGAAAAACCAACTTAGAGGTTGGCTGGATTAAACCAACACCCTTCCTAAGCCTAGGATTAAGATCCAGGCTGCAGGACGTTTGGTCGGTATAACCAAACACTTTATTCTAGGTTGGCTAGATTAAACCAACTCTTTGTACTCTTCAGCCAAAGTAAGTGTACGGCTGAAGAGTGGTTGGCTAGATTAAACCAACTCTTTGTACTCTTCAGCCAAAGTAAGTGTACGGCTGAAGAGTGGTTGGCTAGATTAAACCAACTCTTTGTACTCTTCAGCCGAAGTAAGTGTATGGCTGAAGAGTGGTTGGCTAGATTAAACCAACTCTTTGTACTCTTCAAAGAGTGGTTGATTAAACCAACTCTTTGTACTCTTCCAAGAGTGGTTAGCTGGATTAAACCAACTCTTTGTACTCTTCAGCCGAAGTAAGTGTACGGTTGAAGAGTGGTTGGCTGGATTAAACCAACTCTTTGTACTCTTCAGCCGAAGTAAGTGTATGGCTGAAGAGTGGTTGGCTGGATTAAACCAACTCTTTGTACTCTTCAGCCGAAGTAAGTGTATGGCTGAAGAGTGGTTGGCTGGATTAAACCAACTCTTTGTACTCCTCAGCCGAAGTAATTTATATCGGCTGAAGAGTGGTTGGCTGGATTAAACCAACACTGGATACTCTTCAGCCGAAGTATCTATATTGGCTGAAGAGTGGTTGGCTAGTAAGTTAGATAGCTAAAACCGAGATCACAGTTAAGTAAATGAGTACATGAAAAATTCATTACAGGTGCAAGCATACATACACAAAACCGGAATAAGAGTTGAAGAAGATTTTTTCATTAAAAAGTGCAAAGCAAGTACAATTGAGGGGCCGCAGCCCGGTTACAAAGATCAAATACAAAATAAAAGAAAGGAAACAAAATCAACGGAAAAGTTCATCAATTTCTCCATCAAAGTCACCATCAACAGTGGTTCGAAGTCCGGCTTGAGGTGGGAGTTCGGTCTCAACTTGGACCTCGGTATCAACTGGCAGCACGGTGTCAGTCGGCAGCCCATCAGTTAGGTCTTCCACAACCGACTCTAACCAAAGTGATTGATTGTTGGCCTGCTCATTGACGACCAGAATATGGATAGGCACCTCATCCTCATCATCATCATTATCATCATCCTCATCCTCATCGTCGTCAGACCCTTCCAGAAATTGCCTTTGAAGATCAAAGAACGATTGTGAGGAAACCTAATAGAAATGCGGTGGAGCATTGTAGACATCGAAGTCTGGCGAACACTCGCTCCACCGCACTCCTCCAGCCGCACTTAAAGAAAAGATCCTTGGCTGCATCGCACTGGAGGGTGTAGGCATCCTCTGCCTTCTTAAAGCCTAGCTTTTCGGCTTTCTTCAGGCCAGCCTTCAACTGGGCTATCTCGGCGTCTTTTTTCTTTTCAATTTTTGCCAAAAGGCGAAGGTATTTGTCTTTCGCCTCGTTGGCAACCTTTTGCTTTTCAGCTTCAACCGAATTAGCAAGCTCGGTTAGCCGAGCATTTTCAGATCTCAGTTCGGCAATTTGTTTTTTGGCTTCATCTAGCTCGGCTGACTTTGCTTCGGCCTCCGCCATAGCCTCCCTTGTATTTCACCTAAGTTCCATGACCCTCCTGTGAGTATCTTGATTTTTCTGGATGGCCTGCAAAGGAGAAGTAACGTTAGCCGGACTGAAAGTTGGGAAAAATTACAAAGAAAGAAGAAAGCTATTTACCAGGATCATGGACTTGGTTGAAGACCGAATGGACTTCAGTTCGGTGTTGAGTTGTTTATAGTGGTGCTCCATATCCTTTGGAAGGCACACACTTCTGGCTAGATTAAAAGCCATTAAGTGGTCCTTCTCTGAGACCACCGAATCAGAAGCGGTGATATCTTGGTCGTTGAAGGTAAGGGTAGGAGCCCATTTGGAGGAGGAGGCAGTTCGGTCTGATTGCTCCGGTCGGGGGCTTGGTTGAATGTTTGGGGGACTTGGTGGCAGAATGGTCTCGTCCTCATCAACAAGGCGTGGCTCGGTTTGGCTAGTCCGGGCACGCTTGTTTCGGCGAGAAGAAGATGGCTGCTGGGATGGAAGGGCCACCACGGTCTCAGTGGTTTGATCGGTTGGTTGTACGTCGGCTGGAGTTGTTGCGGTTAGAAGGGCCTTCAGCCTACTCTTCTTTGCCATTTCTTGTTCGGCTGTGAGTGGGATTAGGTTTATCTGGGGCAAAGATAGGTCCGGTTCAGGTGCTTCTTCAAGGAGAAAGTCAGTAACTCTCGCTTTTCGACGACTGGTGTATCGGTATGTCGGCTCAAAACGGAGGAGTTTAGCCAAACTTCTTTCTGTAACGCGTAGTGCGGCGCGAAGTACGCCTAAATTAGGGTGGCTATACAAAGAATGAATGAGCTGAATCTGCATGAAAAAGATGAACTGTCAGTTCGGCTTAAAATTAGCAACCGGAGTAAAAAAGTAGAAAGCAAGGAGACCGAAGTAAAGTATACTAGGGATTCCTTTGTTCCAGTTTATACTTCGGCCTGGGATCTGGGCTTGGTGGTCTTCGAAATTCCCAGATACCCAGAAGAAGTCGTCATCGTTCAAGTCTTTATCCAGCGTATCTTTTATTATTTTTTCTCTACGTCGGCGTATCCTAAGGTAATATACCCATCCATCCTCTTTGGATCCTAAGGAATATTGGTGGAATATTTCTGCTAGACCGTGGTTCAGGCCGGTTTGGCGGTTAAGTTCGGCGATGCCCATTATTATACGATATGAGTTGGTTGATAGTTGGGTTGGGCATAGCCTGGTTTGCCTAAGAAACTCGCAAATTAATGGTTGGACTGGAAATCTTAGTCCGGTTTCAATTATTGAAAGAAGGGTAAAAGGCACAAAACCCTCATTCCCCCAAGGTATGGTGTCTTTCTTGGCTAGGGTAAGGTGGACATCGGCAGGAATGTTGTAATCCTTGCGGAATTCGGCAAGGCCTCCTGGGGTTTCTACTAAAAATCTGTACTTCCACATTTATTGTATAACTTATAAAATAAATTAATTTGGCTGAAAAGTTGTGCTCAGAAGCTCGGTTGAGCGCACAGAGGAAGTGCCTGGGCAACCTAAGTCTGCAAAGTGGAAAAACAAGGTGTTAAGCACAGATCATTGGACCGTGCTACAAAAACAAAGCAAGAAAAGGAAGCCTTACTTCGGCTAAATAAGGTGCTACAGGATCTACCTCGGTTTTTAACAAGTTGCTTGTTATCTTGGCTCGGCAGTATGGTTGGTTATCTCGGTTCCACCTACGGGTTTTGTTACTCCGGTTGGGCTTCAAGGGGCAGCTTTCTGAGTCCGGTTTAGAAACTAAGAAAGCTGGCTTAGCCCCAAAAGCTTAGCCCAGTTGAGGGCCTAGATTTCTAGTTCGGTGCGTTTTTATTTCGGCTAGTGCGAATCAGATGGTGACCTATTGAAACTACTGTGATATGTACAAGTTCTAGTTCGGTTCCAATCTACTTAAATCTTTATATAAGCAAAAATAGTTTCCTAGTTCGGTTGGATGTGTTTTATGGATCAAATGAGTGTTCTACTAGCTATTACTTGATATTCAAGAGGTTCTTACGAAGTTCTTTCCAGAAACAAAGCTAAGCATGAAAAGTGTTTTGTAAAAGCACCAAACAAACTACAATGGATTAAACGAAAGCAGAAAAAAGAAAAACAAGTACAGAGTCGTAAAACTTACTAGATGAAAAGGAAGGTGGAGATGGGAGCAACGGCAACAGTAACAATGAAGAAAACGAAATCAGGAAGCTCAGTGGTTGGAATAGTAGAGCACAGAGAGAAGATGAATAGGATAGAGTGATTCAAAGTGAAACGATCCGTTTTGTGTAAAAGGCAAAAAAAAGAAGAGCGGGAACTGTTCAAAAAGTGTAGAGTACGAAGGCGACGTTGACAGCTGCCTTCAGCCAATGGTAGCATGCCACGTGTCACTGGAAAGGGAAGCGTTTCAGTTGTTGCAATTGAAGAGACGTTTTGACCGGACGTGCATAGCTCAGCTGAAAAGGGTTTTAGCTCGGTTGGAAAGGCTAATGGGTGTTTTTAGCACGGCTGGAAGGTTAAAACTCTAGCTCGGTTGATAGACAGGTAATCCCTATCATGCTTTGCAGATGGAATTAAGGGGCAATTGAGAGGGTAATTTATATGAAAATTGGGCCGAGCTGGGTAAATTGGGCCGAGCTGGATAAATTGGGCCAGTTTTGGGCCGCACTGCGAAGGGCTGAGTAAAAAGGCCGTCTGGGGTACTCCGGTCTGAAGAAATAGCCTTGGAGTTGGACCGGTCACACAACCGTGATGGTTAGCACGGTCGCATAAAGCCTTATTCTTACTTCGGTTGGGAAATGTATTGTGGGTAGTTCGGTCTTCAGTAATTAGTTCGGTCGTGGCGTATGAGAACCGAGGTGTGCTAAGTCTTTAAGAGGACTTGGTTCTGAAGATAGTTCGGCTCAACTCTCTTATGGTTAGCTCAGTCTTAGCATGGGAAAGTCGAGGTAAGAGAAAGGAAAGTAAGGGCCGAACTAACGGTTACTTCGGTCATATTGGAATCCGGCCATGGTAAAACTATCTCACTTGGTTCAAGCAGTGAGGAGGGTGTTGAAAGAAGCATAATCTTTCAGGAGTATGAATCCTAGGAGGACTCTACATAGAGGAATAAGAGTCCTACTAGGATTGTGCCACATGGAACCTATAAAAGCTCACCAATATCACCTTTGGAGAGGTAACACAACTTTGCATTTCTGAATACGCAGAGCTTTTGTCTATTTCTTCAAGTTCACTGACTTAGGCATCGAAGAGGTTTCCGGCACCCACCCGCCGGCTAGCTCACGTTTGTGTTTCCAGGTAATAAAGTGACGTCGTACGGAGAAGTGCAGACTTGATCAACATGATTATACGAGAAGGCGTATTTCTTTCCCGTACATATATGTATCAATTAAATAGATTTAAAAATTAATTGAATTGAATTAGTTTGTTTGGATTTTTGAATCTAAATTAGTGGATTTCATTATTATGTATAATTGCTTGTGAATCGAAGTATATGTTCTCTTTGATGAATTTTCTTAGTTTTTAGGATGGTTAGTGGTAGTGGTGCAACTTGTGTGGGCCCAATCCGAGCAACCCGAACCCAGTTTGAATTATTTTAGGATTGAACAAGATATTTTTAAATTCAGTACGGGTTTGAACAAAAATTTAGAAGCTCGAATTAAATTTGAAGGGGTTTGGGCAAAGACGTCAAACAACGAAAGCAACCCGAAGCCCGAATTATACATTAAAAATATATAAAATATTAAATATACGTATAAATTATTAGCCATTACATGATATTAAAGTAATTTAAATTATTAAATCATATTGAATATATCTTATATATACAAATAATATAAAATCTTAGTTTTTTTATTTTCACTCATTAATTGTAAAGACTATTATAGCGACATTTCTCTTACATTATATAAATTATTTGTTTTCATGGTATTAATGATTTTCTATATAAAAAAATGTAAATAGAGCCAAATTTTAATAATTTAATAATGTAGTTGTAAAAAAAAAATTTGAAATTCATTTACAATTCGGGTAACTCGGACAATTTAGAATTAACTCGGGTCAGGCTTGGGCAAGCAATCTTGAGTTACAATTCGGGCCTGGGCAAGTCTCAATACAACTTGAGTTGGGCTTGGACAACCTTCCAATCTGATCGAACCCGCCCGAATTACACCCCTAGTTAGTGGTGGCAAGGTCAGTAAACTGACGTGACAATGGTAGTGGTAGTGGTAGTGGTGAGGTTGTTTGGTTAATAGAGAAGAGAGGGTGGTTTGGGTGAGAGAGGAGAAGAGAATAGATGGAGTTGGATTTATAATTTGAAATTTGAGAATTATAATTTTATAAAACTTTTTTCCATTCAAATGTGATAGTAGAAGGTAAATTGATTATGATTTAAATAGGTCAGAGAGTAAATTGACAATATTAAAAAGTTCAATGTGCAATTAATTAGAGGAGTATAATTTGGAGGGAAAAATAAAATTTCCTCCAAATTGCAATAGAAAATTGCAAAAAAGCAAGTTAGATATTTAACCTTTCCAAATAAAAATATGTAGCCCACCAAAATAAATAAATATGTAAAAAAACTTATATAAGGAAACAATATAATCTTATGTCATGTAATAAAAAGAAAAAAAGGGGTATAAAAGTTAGAGAAAATTACATTGTGTTTGGTTTCAGTTTTCTGAATTTAATTTTTTGAAAATTAAATTTTTTGTTTTTTGGGTTTGTGTGTGTGTGTGTGTGTGTGTGTTTAGTGAATATTTTTTAAATTTAAAAAAAAAATTAAAATATTTTTTTAGATGCACCTTACTTAGATGTGTCTAAATAGTAAGATATTTATGAAAAAATATTTTAAAAAATTAATAAATATTCAAAAATATGAAAAATGTACTGAATTTTTTTCTTTTTTTTCTTTTTTTTTTTTTCTGGTATTTAGTGATTTTTTTAAAGATTTTTTTTACAAATATTATACTTTTTAAGTGTATTTATGTTAGGTGCTTCTAAAAAATAAAAAAAAATGCTTAAAATATTAAAAAAATAAGTGAAAACAAAAAAAATACGAAAAACGAAATGTAGAATTTTTTAAAAAATGAATTCTGAAAACTGAAACTAAACGAAGTGTAGATTTTCAAAAATAGGATCTTATGGAATAACTTCATAGATAAGGCCTTGTTTGGACATAAGGCCTTCTTTGGCATGTTAGTTAGGGGCTAAAAGGCTAAAATAGTCATAAAAAAAACAAAATAAGCTAAAAAGTCTATAAGATAAAATGTTACATCCAAACAATAATCATTTTACTTTTTTCTCTTACAAAGTCAAAAAAACTAAAAAGTCCAATCTAAACGAAACTTTTGAGTCCTAAACTAAAATACTCAAAAAAAAAAAAAAAAAAAAACTAAAACTAAAAAGCCAACGCACTTTCCAAACGAAGCCAAATAGGACTTATATGGCTATAAGAAATTGCTTAGGACTTTTTAAGGACTTGGTAAATGTCAGTAAACAAATTTCTCAAACAATTCTTTTCTCTAAATTTTCCTAAAAAGTAATAGGTTGATTAAAATATTTAAAAAATTTACTAAAAATAAGGAATAAGATTTTAAAATTAAAAAATATATATTTTTGAAAACTCAAAATCAAACAGAACATTAATTTTTTTGCAGAATAATAGTAAAAGAATAACAAAAAATTATTAATTTAAAAACAAAAATTAAATACCTTAGTGGATATCATCGAAGTACTGTTGAAGAGAGTAAAAAAATGTGTAGGACACGATTTAGGTTTAGGTTTAGGTTTAGGTTTAGATTTGGGTTTAGGGTGCGGGGTAAGTTTATGTTTTGTGTGGTATGTGTACATAATGTATTGGAGTTTTTGTATTGATATGTTATGAGCATATTTGGAACATTTTATATATAAAATGAGTAAAATAAAATTAAATAATTTTATTATGTGTATGCACTAAGAAAAATATGCACAGAGAGTAAATGATATGTGAAAATAGAATTATTCTTAGATCACTCTAGTTGAGCTAAACTTTTTAGATTGTTTTAAGATCTTAAAATAATTACGACTTTAGTCATAAAATTATATAGAAGCACACGATACTGATTCTACTACGATCCTGATCCTACTAAAATAATTTTTTTCTTATTTATTTCTTATATATGTATGTGTATGTATAGATTTATATAAGAAATTTGACTATAAACTTTTTCTCTAAATATTTTCTCTAATATATGCTAACATAAAATTTCATTATATCAAATTTGTTATTTTTCTTTAATGATTTTAAAATTATTTAAGATATATTATCATTATGAATAATTTCTCGTTTTATTTTACATTAAAAGTAAAATATAAAATCCTTGATCTCGTTCTACCATATGATCTACAAGTACCTCCCAACAATTCTATCTAAGATTTTGATTTTAACAACCTTGCTTATTTTATTTTAGGGAGCTTTTTTGATAAATTCACTTTCTAAGAGCTTTATTCCATCTAATCCATATTCTTTTTGACTATTCCATTAGGTTCTATTTGAAATAAAAAGACCAAAATATCCTTTTCATCTACTTATATTCCATTTAGTTCACATTATTTTCTTATGTTTCAATAAGTCCTATGGGTGACATAATTACCAAAATACCCCTAATGTGAATGTTCACACCGTCAATGTGAATGTTCATATCGTTAATGTGTAGGGGCCCGGCCCATGTCGATCCTCGTAGGTGCCCGAAAAAATTTGAGTCGGTACCGCCCACGCCAAAAATTAGGTCTGCCCGGCCTGTTGATAATGTGAATATTCACATTGACATGTTAACATTCACATTGATAAGAGTATAAAATTGACTCGCGTCCCATGGGCGGCCCAAAGCCCGTGGGTGGCCCGGCGTATGGCCCGAAGCCTGCCCGCCGCCAAGCGAGCGGCCCGGCCCGTTGACAATGTGAATATTCACATTGACATATTAACATTCACATTGATAGGAGTGTAAAATTGGCCTGCGGCCCGTAGACGACTTGAAGCCCGGCCGCAGCTCGAGATGGGCTCGGCCCGGCCTGTGACAATGTGAATATTCACATTGACATGTTAACATTAACATTGATAAGAGTGTAAAATTGGCCCGTGACCCGTGGGTAGCCCGGCCGAGGCGAAGCCCAATTGTTATAATGTGAATATTCACATTGACATGTTAACATTCACATTGATAGGAGTGTAAAATTAGCTCGCGGCCCGTGGGCTGCCTTGGGCGGGCCCCGCCCGACCCGTTGATAATGTGAATATTCACATTGACATGTTAACATTCACATTGATAAGAGTGTAAAATTGACTCGTGTCCCATGGGCAGCTCGGGACGAGCCCGGCCCGGCCCGTTGACAATGTGAATATTCACGTTGACATGTTAACATTCACAATGATAGAAGTGTAAAATTGGCCTGCGGCCCGTGGGCGGCCCAAAACCCGCCCGCTGCCTGGGGTGGGCCCAGCCCGGCTTGTTGACAATATGAATATTCACATTGACATATTAACATTCACATTGATAGGAGTGTAACATTGGCCCGCGACCCGTAGACGACCTGAAACCCGGTCGCGGCTCGGGGCGAGCTCGGCCCGGCCTATGACAATGTGAATATTCACATTGACATGTTAACATTAACATTGATAATAGTGTAAAATTGGCCCACGGCCTGTAGACGACCCGAAGCCCGGACACGGATCGAGAAGGGCTTGGCCCGGCCTGTGACAATGTGAATATTCACATTGACATGTTAACATTAATATTGATAGGAGTGTAAAATTGGTCCGTAGTCCAGAGCAGGTCCGACCTGTTGACAATGTGAATATTCACATTAACATGTTAATATCCACATTGATAAGACTGTAAAATTAGCCCGCGACCCGAGGAGGCTCGTTTGGGCCCAGGTCCGAGCCCAGCCCGAGACCTTAGGCTAGGACCTGGGCCATCACTTTGAAGCTCGGCCCGTTTAAGGCCCATTCTCGGGTCGGGCCGGTGGGCCTGGGCCTAGCCTCGAGCTTAGGTCGGGCTTGGGCGGGCTTGGCCATTTTTTTTAATTCTTTTTAATTTTTCTACCAAAATTTTATTATTTTCCACAAAAAAAGACATTGCGCCTCGAGCGAGCTGGGCCTCGGATCGAGCCTTGAATGGGCCTTAAGCAGGCCGACGGACCGGGCCGGGCTTCAAAGTGATGGTCTAGGCCCTAGCCTAGGGTCTCAGACATGCTCGGGCCCGAACCCAAACGAGCCTGTCTCGGGTCGTGGGCGGCCTTCGGGCAGCCCACGGGTCGCGGGCCAATTCTACATTCCTATCAATGTGCATGTTAACTTGTCAATGTGAATATTCACATTGTCAACGGGCTCGGCCGGGCCTACTTGTAGACGTGCCCTTAGGCCTCACTACAGTTCGGACTCATATTGTCACGGTTCTTAATCTGAACTGAAGAGTCCAAATCCGGCAAATCGTTTTTTGAAAAAAGATTTTTTTTTGTAAAGAAGTGCCAAATATGGACTGCTTTGCTAGATACAGAGTCGCCACCTAAATATTTTATTTTGGAGAATTTAGGAAACCCTGACTCATGCTTAAGGCCATGTGTCTGCCATCACCAAAGTTGACTCGGCTCGGGAACTTGGGTACGATTAGGGAAGGTCACTTCGTGAGCACCCCCGCTCGCCCGATCAAAGATCGGCCTCTGCTAACCATGATATCTAGTTTTGAAAACATTATGCATTCTTAACCCGGTTATTAGCCTAGATTTACTATGTGATGCGCACAGCATACAAGTATAGACTGGATCGTCTGAATTGGAACGAAACATCTCATGTTTGTTTTGAAAACGGTTTGCTATTCTCAAGTAGGCTAAAATGTGGATTTGCCACTCTCAAGTGGGCTTAGAAAACATGATTTTGCCACTCTCAAGTGGGCTTAAAACTCGCAGTCGATGAATTGTTCCAATCCAAATAACCCAACCTTCACCCACAGGCATTCAGGCAGGTATATCACATAAGCAGTTAGCCACATGGTAAGCATGCTGTCATGGCAATCACTCACACGCATGCAAGGATGCTAAAGCATAAAAACTTACCGAGTACTCCAAGCCAAAACAGAAGCTATGTTAGAAATCCATGCATGATCCTAATTATACAGAAATGCCTAATGCAACACATGCAAAAATGCAACTTGTAGCAGGCTCGGCTATTCTAAAGATGTCATGTGAAATGCTACAACTAACAAGTATTCAACTCAGAATTGAAATACAATGTAGTTAGTATAATGCGCCGAGCCCGGTGCATGCGAAACAGATGAATGAATGCAAACATGCTATCATACTGTATGCTAATTGAAACATGCCCTAAACTAACCATCATAAGCTGGTAAATAAAAGTGAGAAAGACGTGGGGTTGGAAGACATACATCACACGCACGCACACTTATTACAGTTGTGCCCTCTCTCGGAGGGTCCGAATAAATAATACAGTCCGAATAAATAATTACAGTCCGAATAAGTACAAAACTCTAATTAATTAACAAATTAACTAGGAAAGCAGTACATTAGCATGCAAGCCCATGGACCGCCTCAGCTCTGTTCCGGATGATGAATGATGCATGCTTGAGTTGCCTTGCACGGAAATCCAGTGCGATGCCCCAGTTTGCCTCTGTTTGCAATTAATCCCGAAATGTTGTGCAAAGCTCTTGAAGGATGTTGATCCTTGATTTACTGCAACAGAGAGCAAGAAAGGGGCATGGCAAAGTATTTTCACATACGTATGCTCGCCTCGATCCTCATGCCATCAATCACGCATCTCGATGCATGATGGCCGAGGAGTCGAATTGCACGACTCGATATGAAATGAATGCACATGAAAACACAACAAGACCGAGACTTCATCATGGTTAATCCTGAGTGTCGGTGACCGGGAATTGAGACACGTTCCGTCACTCGGAGTACGAAACGTCCCTCGTTTCCCGTGCTTGGGCTAACTCCTATCCCAAACACAATGCAATATGCATGACATGCATGAATGCGACTAACATACAACCTAGCATACGCAATGCTACGAACTGGCATACACAATGCTCGATATAACATGGCATACACAATGCTCTAACATACAACCTAGCATACACAATGCTATGGACTAAGATGGCATGTAAAATGCAATATGGGCTTACACCAATATGAGTGGACCTCAGCCACACTCACATCAGCGGCCATAAGATGAAAATGAGACAACCGAAATGCGTGCACACATGCACGCAAACCGAGGACCGAACTTAAGGCACAACATGCAACTCTAACAAGGCATGGCAAGGATGAAGCATGGCATTCAAACATGTAAGTTTCAACATTGAAACATGATGCTAAATGGTCCCGAATCATGCAAATATGTCATACAATGCATGCTATAGGCCCCGAAACTCAAAACTAGGCACATGTATTGAACCATAACCATGCAAAGCAAGCATTATTTGACTATGAAGCACAAAGACAGAGCCAAGACAGTCCTAAAACATGCACATTACTAGTTTAAAGCATGGCCAAAAAATGCTAACATGATGGGCTAAAACAACATGCAACATTGGCTAGCAAGCATGATTTACACGGCATGTATATGAAGCATATGAGAACTCATCAAACTAGCCAAAAATAGTGAACAAAACATGTCAAAATATGCCCAAATAACCACTGAAATGCAGCCAATGCATACAAAAATGATGAGCTCCTTTGGAGGGCCATGCAAGAGGTTACTCAACACATACAAGATAGACACTTAGCATGGAAAAACCAACTCTAGAAATGGATTATGAAAGCCCTAAAACTCACCAAATAGGCCCTGGAATTGGTCTAAGAAACATGCAAATGGAAGGCCCTTTGAAAGGCCTAGAACAGGATTGCTCTATACATGCATCATAGACATAAAATATGACCAAAGGGGCATCAGACAGAGTTAAGGAAGACCTTAGAACTCACAAAATGGAGCCTAGAATGTGACTTCACAACATACAAAATAGAGCCCCTTTGGAAGGCCAATTATGCTAGTAAAGAGAATGAGGGGTGAGAGGGTCACCCCTCTATGGTTTTGGAGCTCAAAGGTACATCAAAACCACTGAAAATCCACTAGATTTTAGTGGCTAAGAGGCCAAAAACAAGGCCAATGCAAATGCTCAAATGTATGGCTCAAAGCATGAGGAAATAAAGCATGCAAGGAAGGAGATGACTCCAAACAGAAAAGTGACCTCTATCAAACTTAAATAGGAGGTCAAAACAAGACTTTCCCCAATTTATAACAAATCTAAAAAATGTTCACAAGTAAGGCTAAAATAAGATGCAAAAATAGCCCTAAAAGAGAGATTGGGCAAACAAGGAAGTAGATGACTACAAACAGAAAAGTATCCTTAAACAAAGTTGAAGAGGGGCTAAAAATAAGACACTTCACAGTTTAGGTCGAAGCCCAGAAATGCTTGCAAATAGGGCTAAGAAATGAAGCAAAAGAATGCAAGAAAAGGGGAAATGGAGACTTACCCTTGTAGCATAGCAATGCAACAGATTTTGGTCCAAGGTTGTGAGCTCTCAACCTCTGAAAATCAGCTTCAAGGGGCTAGAATGGATGGTGGAGGTGGTAGGCTAGGAGTTGTAGTGTAAAATGGCCAAGAACAAGGGTGTTTGGAGGCTTGAAGTAGAGAGATGGAGGGTTGTATGTATATATCTCAGTCCAAAGCTTCTAACCCTTGCAAATGGAGGTAGAAGGTGTGTTTTAAAGAGGGGGAGAGGTGAGGCTTCTTGGAGAAGCCATGAGAGGGGTTCAAAGCTTCTAAAAGAAGCTTGACGAAAGGAGTCAAGCTTCTTGAGGAAGCTTGACCAAAAGGGCCAAACTCTCTTTTGAACAAAGCAAAGGGGTGAAAACCACCTTTAAAGGGCCAAAACAAGGACAAAACCCTCGGACAGTGGGTTAAGTGCAGAACAGCTGGCACAGCTGGAACACACTCACAGAGGCAAAATTGGCCGACCAGTTCAAAAGGTTCAAGGTGGTCAGCCAACCACCTTCCCTGGTCGGCCGACCAGGGGTCAAAAGGTTCAACAAGATTTTCTGGTTGGCCTACCCAGAAAGGTGGCCTCCCAGATGAGTGGAATACAGCTGTGTGGAGAAAAACCAGAAAATGTGACCCAAGAGGGAGAAAAACTATCTTTTTAGAGGGGTTCAAAAGGGTCAAGAAGAATTACTGGTCGGCCTACCCATATTGGTGGTCTCCCAGATGAGTAGAGCACAATGGTGGTGTGAAAAACTAGAAATTTTGGCTCAAAAGTAAGAAAAACCAACTTTCTGTCAAAAAAACCAGCTTTAGGGGAGAGAAAATGAGAAAACTGGTTTTTCAGGAGACAAGGTGGCCTCCCACCATCCTACCATCTCCCTAGAAATGAAACAAAGGTCCATACCAAAAATGAACCCAAACCGATGCAAAACGAAGGTTTGGGGGCCAAAGCGCGCAGTCCGGGGCCCCAAAAACAAGCTGTTATGCACCGAAGGTGGCATACGACCACGAAGGTGGTCTCTCAGGCCACAGTGTCCCTCTAAGGAGAGGAAACAAGGTGTGTGCCAAAAACCAGAGCAAACGGAGGTAATTAGGCTGTCCCGAACCGAGGCACACGGCCGACGACTCCGAAAACCGGAAACTGGCCTCCAAACGGGAAAAATGGCCTACGACCACGAAATGTAGCCTACGGCCACTGAGAGATAGTCTACGAGACCTCTCTCTCCCTTTGGGAAAAGAAAATAGAGAAAACGGGACCTGGTTCATAAACCGAGGCAAAGCACAAAAGAGCCCCGAAGTCCGGAGGCAAGGCTCGCAGCCAAGACCCTGAAATCTCAGAACGAGCACGATATGCAACATCACTGAGCGCTCAGTTGGTGACGTCTGAGTCTTAAGGCCGATCAAAAATGGGGTGTCTACACTACCCGCAGCGAAGCTTCGGCAAGGCAAATGTTACACTCTATCAATGTTAATGTTAACATGTCAATGTGAATATTCACATTGTCACGGTCCAAAGCCGCCGGCCAGTTGGGCTTGAGCCGCCCACGGGCTCGGTCGGGCCGAGCCGCCCACCGGTCACAGGCCAATTTTACACTCTTATCAATGTGAATGTTAACATGTCAATGTGAATATTCACATTGTCAACGGGCCAGGTTGGGCTCGCCCTAGGCCGCTGGCCAATTTTATACTCTTATCAATGTGAATGTTAACATGTCAATGTGAATATTCACATTGTCAATAGGCCGGGCTGGGCCCGCCCCAGGCCGCCCACGGGCCGTGGGTGGGTTTCGAACAGCCACGGGGCGCGGGCTAATTTTACATTCCTATCAATGTGAATGTTAACATGTCAATGTGAATATTCACATTGTCAACAAGTCGGGCCGGGCCTGCCTCGGGCCACGGGTAGGCTTTTGGCCGCCCATGGGCCGCAGGCCAATTTTATACTCTTATCAATGTGAATGTTAACATGTTAATGTGAATATTCACATTGTCAACAATCGGGACCGCCCGCCTGGTCATGGGTCGCGGCGGTTTCATGCCGCCACGGGACGAGGGCCAAGTTTACACTCCTATTAATGTGAATGTTAACATGTCAATGTGAATATTCACATTGTCTCGGACATGCTCGGGCCCGGACCCAAACGAGCCTGCCCCGGGCTGTGGGCGGGCTTCGGGCAGCCCGCGGGCTGCGGGCCAATTCTACATTCCTATCAATGTGCATGTTAACATGTCAATGTGAATATTTACATTGTCAACGTGTTGGGCCGGGCTTACCCCGGGCCGTGAGTGAGCCTCGAGCAGTGGGCAAATTTTACACTCTTATCAATGTTAATGTTAACATGTCAATGTGAATATTCACATTGTCACACGGAAGCCCGCCAAGCCGTCGCACAGCCGCCAATAATTTACACTCTTATCAATGTGAATATTAGCATGTCAATGTGAATATTCACATTGTCGACGGGCCGGGTCGGGCCCGCCCTGGGCCGCTGGCCAATTTTATACTCTTATCAATGTGAATATTAACATGTCAATGTGAATATTCACATTGTTTATAGGTCGGTCCCGCCAGCCGCCTGCGGGCGGGCGGTGTTTCGGACGACCACGGGCGAGGCTAATTTTACACTCCTATCAATGTGAATGTTAACATGTCAATGTGAATATTTACATTGTCAACGGGTCGAAGTCGGCCGAGTCATGAGCGTGCTTTTGGTCGCCCATGGGTCACGGCCAATTTTATACTTTTATCAATGTGAATGTTAACATGTCAATGCGAATATTCATATTGTCAATGTACTGGATCAGGCCCGCCCCGGGCCGCCCATGGGCCGCGGGGGGGTTTCGTGTTGCCATGGGACACAGGCCAAGTTTACACTCCTATTAATGTGAATATTCACATTGTCAACGGGCCGGGCCCGCCCTGGCTCGCAGGCGGGTTTCGGGCCGCCCACGGGCCAATTTTACATTCCTACCAATGTGAATTTTAAAATATAAATGTTCACATCATAAAATTGCTAACTGTTCAAAAAATATTTATGAGGATATCAAAATTAAATATAAGGGCATAAGTGTCCAAGAAAATAGTATAAATCAAGAAAAATGACTTTATGGAATAAAACTATACATACATGGGACTAAATGGGTTAAAAAAAAATTTCATGGACTTCTTGGGTTAAAACACTTCTAAATGGGATTTATCAATAAAAATCCCTTTATTTTATTTTTTTAATTAGCAAAAATCAGTTGTTAGGTGTTAGATTAATATTTATGGGAATTAGTCTCTCCACTCTTGTAAAACACAAAATGCTTGCCTCGTAATTCTATTCCCCTCTAAGGGGAGTTAAATCAATAACCTTCTTCCAGGACTAAGCCATTAAGAAACTTACGATGGCCAACTGAGGGCTATTTTGGGAAGACGGTTATAGTCAGTTTTTTGGTTAAAAGCTGATTATAGAGAAGGAAGTGGGCTATAATCTGGGAAGTGGATTATAACCCACTTCCCAAAAGACGCCTAAGTTAGCCATAAACCTTGCTTATTAGTTGTGAAATATATAGAGGCTAAATTGAGGTCATTATATTTTTAATTAGCTTGAATTTTGTGTCAATTTGATACAATTGATAACATCAATTAGAGTTTCTGATAAAAAAAAAAAAAAATCACTGAATTGCACTCACTGAATTAATAGAATTTATAAATTTATACCCAAAAAAATGACATGCGCATTTTCATAAAATATAAAAAGAGATAACAAATACAATCAATTAGATCAAATTAAAATAAAATCATAAGGTTAAAGTATTCTCCTAATTTATAATACTTCTAAACTTTTATTTTATTTTTATGTTCGAATTAAATATTTTAATGACTTAATAGATCTAAATGATAGTTTAGGAACTAAATAGATTTAGTGGGTGTTTGGAATACCCTACAAAAAAATAAAAAATTAAAAGTTCTTGAAAAAAGCCAAAACGTTAACATTATTCACATGTTTGGGAAAAAAAAGGAATCTTAGACAAAGGGAAAAAGGCATAAATGTCCTTCGTTGGGAACAAGGAAAAAGGAAAATAAAAAATAAAAACTAAGAAAAGAAAAGAAAGTTAAACAAACCCATTGGCTCACCACAATTTTGTAAAGAAAAAAAGGCAACCGTACTGACATGTATAGTACGCATGTCAGTATTGATAGGGGTAATATGGTAATTTTAGTATTTCATATAATATTTTAATACATATTTTTTTGTAAAAAGTTAAAAAATTATCCCAAACAATCATCCTTTTTTTTTCTCTACTTTTTTAGCTAAAAAGTTAAAAAGTGCATTTATATAGTTCATTCCAAACGACCTCTTTATATATTTACATACTTTAGGGATTTGATTGAGTTGATTGATAGTTCAAAAACTAAATAGAAAATTTAGTAATAGTACAGAAATAGAAAGTAAATAATACAAATAAATTATTAAAACTAATAATATATATATATATATTATTTTCTACTCAAATCCCTCAATTGAAGAAACTAGAAAAGTAAGGAGAAATTACCTTTCAAGGAGGTGTTTAAAAATTATTATGCATTAGTGAAAAAGTTTATATAATATATATCTATATAATAAGTGACAAAGGTTTTTGAAAATGTCTAAAATGTATGAGTGACACATTTCATTTGGATGGCTCAGATGAATCCTAAGTGTATATCAATGGTTTAGATCAATGGGTGGTTCTCGCCCAATTCATTTGATTTGCCTGTGTTCCCTCAGTATCTACCCTCTGTCTCCCCCATACCCTCTGTTTACCATCTGTCTTTCCATACCCTCTATCTACCTTCCCTCTCTATCTCCCTCTCTGTCTACCGTCTGTCTCCCCATTCCTACTCTGCATTGACTCTCCCCTCAGTATCTACCTTCCCTTTTTATCTCCCTCTTTGTCTACCGTCTGTCTCCCTATTGCTGAATTCCTTGCTCTGTTTTTGGGTTTATCTTATTGTATTGGGTTTGGATTGATATTGAGCCAGCTAATATGTACAGGTGATATGGTTTGAGTTATACGGTTTGGATTTTGTATTGGGTGTGTGCAGATTTGGATTACAGATTTTGCAGATTTTGTATTGTGCAAATTTGGATTACAGTTTATCTTATTGTATTGTGCAGATTTTGCATTTTATTATGGTGTCTTCTGGGTGTGTGCAGATTTGAATGATATATATATTGAGTTATTTGAATGATACACCGTGCTGACATAGATATATGGAAAAGAAATTCAGCAAAATCAGACTGCTGGATATATATATTTAGGGATTATATCAGACAAATCTATAGTTATTGAATTCAAATTCTGCACAGACCAATCTATAGATATATGGAAAAGTATTTTTAACTGCTGGGTTCAATAGAGTTATTGAAAACATGTTTACTGAATAGATATAGATATATGGTAAGATTGGTCAGTTACTGAATAGACAAATGTTGAAAACATGTTTGCTGTGCAGATTTGGATTACATGACTTGAAACAGAATAGATATATGGTAAGTCATGTTTTGAACCATATGGAATCATAAAACATGTTTGCTGTGCAGATAACCAACCAATCATAAAACATGTTTGCTGTCAGATTAAGATTGAACCATAAAACATGTTTGCTGTGCAGATTCGGACATGGATCTACATGATTTGAACCCAGCACTACTATTCTAACATTTGTTTATTGAAAACATGACTTACCACATTTGTTCATGTTTACTAAATAGATTGTAAAAGACAAACCAATGACTTTAACCAAACATAGGCCTACTAATCGATTCTGTTTCAAATGTTAAAACATGACTTTAACCAATAGAGTATTGACTTTTCTACACCAAATTAGTGTTAAAAATATGACTTTAATTGCTGGGTTCAATAGAATTGATTCGGGTAATTGAAAACATGACTTTAGGATTCTCTCATTGATTCGGGTAATTGTTCTTCTTCTTGAATTTTTTTTTTCCTCTCTCAGTTTTTGCCTTCATCAGAGCTTCTGTGGATCACTCTGACCACTCTCACCGTTGTTCACTCCGGCTATGACATCACTTTGGCTGCTCGGCTATTCATTTCGGCTGCTCGACATCTTGCTCAGCTGCTCGGTTAGTTTATTACTTTGGTTCTTATTTTTTTTCTTTTGTTATTGCTTTGGTAACGTTTGGTTGCTCGACATCACTTTTTTTCCTCTCTCAGGTTTTGTTATTTCTTTTGTTATCACTTTGCTTTGGTAACGCTTTGGTTCTTATATGGGTGATATTGAGCCAACTGATATATACGGGTGAATTTTTTTCTTTTGTTATTTCTTTTGTTATTGCTTTGCTATTGAGCAAAACTGAAGAAGAATTAAAAATTAAACAATAGTTGCAAAGGCTATGTTTTTTATCACCAAAATCACTTGACTCTATTTTTTATCACCAAAATCAGAAAAAATTCTGTGTTTACTATCACTATATTATCACCAAAAAATTATGTTTTTATCACCAATTTTGAATTTTTTTATCACCAAAAAATTCTATGTTTACTGTCACTAAATCAGAAAAAATCACTTGACTTTGTGTTTACTGTCAACTGTTTAAATTAGTGATGAGAGACAAAAATTCTGCTCAATGTGTTTACTGTCAATTGTTTATCACCAAAATCAAGAATTTTTTATCACCAAAAAAACATTAAGCAGAAATTTGTTTGGTGTTCAGAAAAAAAAATTAAAGGTTATACACATTAGTTTTGTGTATACACGTTAAGTATTGTCAATTTTATTACAGATACTAATGTGCTTTAGTACGTAGAAAATACGCTAGAAAATTGGCGTAGAAAAGCATTGAAACAGAATCACAAATTTTGTATAAACAAACAGTGAAGATACTTTACCAGAACTCAAAACCTAGCAACATCAGAAGTATCCACTTTTCTAACCCATTTAGAAGCACTGTAAGCACTTTGATTACATTTATGGTGATTACATTTCTTGATTCTCATTTTCTTCAAAAGCATTGTAAGTATTAAATTTAGAATTTAATATTGCTAGGTTCTAACATATATACTATATTGTTGCTTTTATGGAACATCAAACTATAGACAAAATAATAATAATAAATTCTAAATTTAATAATAATATTAATTTGAATCATCAACTAAGAAAATATTAGGTGTATTATATAAAAAGAAGATTCTATATATACAAATTGTGCATAAATTCAGTTTAAAAAAATTTGGTTTGTTTGTTTACTTAATTTGTGTGCGTGTGTGTGTTAAAAAAAAAAAAACGGTGTTCCTATTTTTGTGTTTATGTGTTTATAATTTATTATGTTTTCGTATAATTTATTATGTGTTCGTATTTTGGTTTGTTTGTTTGTTTGCACTATCACAAATGTTCGCATTTTTTTAGACTTAATAAGCTTTTGTTTGTTTGTTTGTGTAGAAATTCAGTATTTAAAATTTTGATTTTTCTATGTTTGTTATTTAAAATGAAATTCAGTGCTCTTAAAAAAATAATATAAAATGAGTGTCTTGGATTTTTTTGTCTTATCAACTTCAATTGTTTAGACTTAGACTTAGACTTAAATAGTTTGGAATTTTTCCTGTTTCACTTTTTCAAGTCCTCTGTCAACTGAATATGCTCCATTTTAGTAGTCATCTTGGGCATGTAATTGATCATATATATGTATATGCATATCTTAGCTTGGTGGCGGGTTGTTGATTTTGCTAACATAAGAGGCTTTTTTCCCATAATTTTAGCTTGCTAGATTTGTATTAAGGTTCTGCCTCAAGGTTGAGGCCTCACCCGTTGGTCATGTGATGAAATCTCAATGGATAAGCTTTCTATTTCACATTTAATTCACTACACTTTCACAAATCATGCCTCTCTTTCTAGATAGCACACCACCAAGTTCCACATGGATTGGATTCTAAATTTCAGACATCACCTAGCAAGATATATAGATCAATTTCCATCACACATGGACACGTGCATGAACACTTCAAAAATGCCACAAATATACCAGAGATTCCATGTGATAGTTATCCCCACGTAGAAAAGAGAACTGATGCCATTATTAAATGTGCAGTTGGACTTTGACAGATTAATACTATGAATGATTCCATTTTTCCTACAAAATTATTAAAATTATAAGTTCCTTTTTTCATATTATGAAAGTCTTAATAAATGTACAAAATAATACCTATTTGTATCAATGGATGCATGTTAAACAAATTATGTGTGTGTGGTTCAAAGTAACATTCTAATAAATGACATATCTTCAGGGAATGAAACTCTTTAACCGATCAATTTCATTAGTAAATACCAATCCCATTAGGCATAAGCTAAGTCATAATCAAGAGACAAAAGCAATTGGCTGATGACTCCATAATGTTTTCCCTTTCTATGATCACACTCCACCTCCAGATGGTATTTTTATATTTTGGACCCAAAACTACCAGTTCTTTAATATAAATTTAGCTTATGATAGTATCCAATGCTAAAATGGAGGGGAAAAAAAACATCCACTCAAAACCATCCTAGGTCTCATAGCTAGCTATATTCAAGGAGATGCTTGAAATACAAGTAGCCAAAATTGGAAAGAATAAGCCTTCTTGATCAGCTTTATATGTTCAGTGCACGAGAATTGAACAAAGAAAGGACTCCAAATAAGCAATTAGAACCTGCTGTGTGCTCATTGTAGTATTGTTGACTAAAATTTGTGACAATTTACACATAAATCTTTGCAATCTATGTGTTGAGTCTGAAGAAGCTCATTGGTCCTTGGTAGGTCTTATTTTATATTTTTTAAATATGAAATCTCTCTCTCACATATAGTAATTTTGGGGAGTAAAATTGATTATACAAATAAGAAAATTGGCTAAATCTTTAATTAGTGCTCCTCTCTCTATTTGATTTTTTTTTTTTTAATCAGCTGTTGTTCATAGAAAATTGGTTAAACCATTAAAGGTATCCTACTTCTTTAATATGTTGTTTGGCTTCCATTAGGAATTAAATTGTTCAATTTGCTTTTAGTTTACGATTTTTTTTTAAAAATTTAATATTATCATTTGTAAATGTTTTGCAATAATAGATTAATCTACAATAATAGATAGATATATAATACTTGATCTTAAAATGTAATTTATCTAGTTTAATGTAATTTATCATCTAGATTAAAATGTAATTTATTCAATTTAATCTTAACATTATGTTTTTTAAATGGATTTAATTTTTTAAAAGGTTTTGGATTTGAATTAATACTTGATGGGTTTTATTTTTAAATGGGTTTTAATTTGTTTACATTTTTTGAACAGTATTTAGTTCTTCTATGTTGTGTGCTTTTGGATGATTTTCATTTCAAATAGCTTGGGGAGTTGGTCTAACCAATTTGTTATGTTTAATGGGTTTTATTTTTTAAATGGGTTTTAATTTGTTTACATTTTCTTGATAGTATTTAGTTCTTCTATGTTGCGTGCTTTTGGATGATTTTCATTTCAAATAGCTTTGGGGAGTTGGTCTAACTAATTTGTTATGTTTACACTTGAAATTGGAATTACTCGACAAATTGTTATGCATTTCAGGCCCTTAATACACTTGACAGTATCAAATGGAGAGTAAATAAAAGGGTTCTTGGTATCATAGACAGAATATGGACTAGCATTTTGATAGCAATTTGGTAGAATATCACATATTTCTGCTTCTTTTCTTTTTTCATTACCAAGATGAGTTGAATGCCTACATTATACTGATGTGCTTTAGTATATAGATTTAGTATACAATAACTTTTGTTTCTGTTAGTGTTTACAATTTTTTTTTTTACTTGCTCTTATATTTTTATTTGCAATATTGGTGAACATTATAAATCTTATATGTTTATTTCTTAATTTGCATTGACATTAGGGAGAGTTGTTATACAAGGAAAAATGTATCTCTCATCACCAAATGTTACAAGCAAAAATGTTACATTATAAATCTTTGAGTTTTGTAGAGCATGTAATACAAGCAAAAATGTTACAAGTTCTTTAAGAAAAAAAAAATTAAATATATTTTTATAACTGCATTTTAATCTTAAAATTATTTACATCGTTCCTTCTGTCAATTTTGATTAAATATTGAGCAGAATTATTGTGAACCAAATTTCTCTCAGAACTATTAAACATTGAGGAAATGTGTCGCTCATCACCAAATTTCTGTCAATGTTTAATCAGAATTATTGTCAATTTTTTTAATCAAAAAAAACATTAAGCAGAAATTGGTTTAGTGTTCAAAAAAAAAAAAATAATAAAATAATTCATACATATTGTGTTTACTGTCAACTGTGTATAATAGTTGGTCTGTCAATTATTGTCAATTATTTGAACTATTAAGCAGAAATTATTTGAACTAAATTTCATCAAAGAATTAAAAAAAAAAACATTATGTGAACCAAATTTCTGTCAATTTTGATTAAACATTAAGCAGAATTATTGTGAACCAAATTTTTCTCAGAACTATTAAACATTGAGGAAATGTCTCTTATCACCAAATTTCTGTCAATTTTTAATTAGAAATTATTGCCAATTATTGCCAATTTTTTTAATAAAAAAAAACATTAAGCGGAAATTATTTTTCATCAAATAATTACTGTCAATTATTTGAACTATTAAGCATAAATTTGGTTCTTACACATAAGGTTGGTCTCATAATTATTTGGCTATTATACACAGGAAAAACATAATAGAACCAAAATTTTCACTAAATCAAGGATGAACAAAAAATTTCACCAAATCTCCAATAATAATACTTTTAATCTTTTTTGATAAAATTTTAAAATAGAGTATGGATAGGAGATGGTTTTCTTTCATAAAAAATGGTATGGATAGGAGATGGTTTTTAGGATAAGTTTGGAATTTTTTTGAAAAGATTTGAAGATGCGAAGAGAATAAGGATTGGAGTATTCGTATCAGATCAAGCTTTTAATCAAATTTTCACTCAAATTTGATGAACACACAGAGAGAGAGAGAGAGAGAGAGAGAGAGTAAGTTAAGTAATTTACTAATCCTAACCATCATGGTTTGGTTGTCTTGACTCCTTATTGTTGTTGTTAGAACTTAAAGCTTGGATTAGGATTGGTTGTCTTGACTCCGGTGGGTAAATTGAAATGTAAAACATTTGGCTGATTACGTCGCTATTCATAAAATTGGTCTGTCTTACATTTTTAAAATTTGGTCAATATTTGTTTAAATTTGGTCAATTTTGTTGCATTATTAGAAAGAAGTCAAGTACTCTCTCTCATACCCTAACCCAAGGACCTTCACAATTATTTATTTTTTGGTTCTTCTTGGAGGCTTGAGTGCTAGATATAGTAGTAGTGGGTAGTTTTGTAGATTAACTTCATATTGAAAATCATGTGTGCACTGCTACTTGCATTGTGCCCTTAGTGAGGCATAGTCGGGTTGCTTCATCATAGTTATGTGATGATATCTTTTGATGTAATGTAGGCTTCTATTCTTTCTTTTATTTATTTATTCTTTCCAAAATAAAAACCTAGGCTTAGGCGCCCATAGGACTGTTTGACAAAAAGGCATTATTCATTTCTATTCAACTTACTAAACCATCAAGCGCATCACTAATCACTGGAATGCTCAGTTGAAGAACTCTACATGCTCAATTTTGTTTTTCAAAAATAGATGCAATCAACCATGATTTAGTCACCCTTTTAATGAAAGAACATTTCATTTACTAGGTCACACATGTATGCAAGATATAGAGAGAGACAACACTACGATATACCTTTACACAAAAATTGTACCATTCAAATGTAGTATATTTGTTGTGTGATTTTAAAAATAAAGGGACTGTTTTTTTTTCATTTAATTTTTTTTTTGAATATCTAGAGTTCCTAATTAAAAGAAAATTTTGAAAGACTTGGCATTTTAACATTTATGTGTAATATGGCAAGAGAGTTTATATTTTTTATATTTTATATTTTTTATTTTTTGTACAGATGATAAATATTTTTATCAATTTTTTTGAATATTTTTTAATAAATATTTTTATAAATATTTTAGTGCTCTGTGTTGTACAGATGATAAATATTTTTCATAATTTTTTTTAATATCTAGAGTTCCTAATTAAAAGAAAAATTTCAGAGACTTGGCATTTTAACATTTACGTGTAATATGGCAAGAGAGTTTATGTTTCTTTTTTCTTTTTTTGGCACCTTTTTAAAGGAGTATAGTATTCTATGTTGTATTTCAAAAAATTCTGGTGAATGTATATATGTGTATATTACTTTAGTTGTCTTCATGAAAAAAAATGTATGAAACTTACAAGTATTTAACTTAACCCAAGTATCTAACATAATCCGTTTTGCTTTGAATCAAATTCACCAAGTATTTAACTTAACCCACAAAAATGTATTCAACATTTTATTATAAAAAAAATAAAAATAAAAAATTGTACCATTCAAATGTAATATATTTGTTGTGTAATTCTAAAAAGAAATGGACTGTTTTTTTTTCATTTTTTTTAATATCTAGAGTTCCTAATTGAAAGAAAAATTTGAAAGACTTGACATTTTAACATTTATGTGTAATATGGCAAGAGAGTTTATTTATTTTTATTTTTTTGACTCCTTTTTAAGGGAGTATAGTATTCTATGTTGCATTTCAAAAAATTCTGGTCAATGTATATATGTGTATATTGTTGAATTTATTTTCTAGTGTGGCCCAATAGCCTACATATTTTTACATGTTTTATTTTATTTGGACTCCACAATTAGATAAAGCCAATATTATATATAAAGTTCAGTAATTAGAATTTTAATATAATCACTCTTCTAAGATAAGAAGGAAACCTTGATGGATTAGGAATTCTTCTGATAGAGTTTATTTGGCCCTCTTCTCTCCTCTATATAAGGATGGGTGATATAGCGATCCCGGGTTTACCCTTATTGTGCAGTAATCCGGACATGTGTCCGTGGATGTTAATGGTTGAGTATTGTCTTGTTTACATCCTTTTCTTCATTGTATTTGAGTTATAGGATGTGTTAGGCGAGTTTGTTTGAGTTGGTTGTGTTTGGGAACCAAGGGTTCTTTGCCGAAATTTTGTCCTTCGGCGAGGTTGAGTCGCTTGAAGCTTCGAGCTTTGAGTTTAATCTTGGACTGAACACCATGATTTACGAGCTCGGCGAGCTTTTCTTTCGCTCGGCGTCACGGTCGATCTTCGCTCGCGGCGGCGGGTTTATATCGCGGCGTCGTCCTCTGCAGAACTGAAGAAATTTCAGAGTTCTTTCGAACTTTTCTTCGCTTTTCGGCGGAGGGCAGGGCGAGACATTCTTGGCTCGAGCTAGGTTTTCAGGTGCTCGCTCGGCGACCAAGTCTTCGCTCGAGCGAGCCTATTTATATCAGTGCGACAGCAGCGAGTTTCAAGTTAGATTTTTTATACCTTTTCATCTAAATCTTCAAAATCTGAGAGCCTCTCTCTCTAACTTTACACTCTCTCTAAGGTTTGATCTATCTAGGATCATTTCCTTCCCTTCTTGCTTTGTTAAAAAGGTAGAGGTTGTCGAGGGCTTCGATTTAATTTGAAAAAGTCGGTGTTTGGAGCACTTTGATTCTTGGGTTTTCATCTCCTTTTGGGCTTAAACTTTGAGGTAGGGATAACCTACTCCTCTTTATGAGCTTTGTCTTTAAATTTTAGCATTTTGATATGTTGGGGGTTATTGTGTAATTTTGATAAGTTTGGGGCTTTTGTGCAATTCTATAAAAGTTTGGGGCTTTGTTTTAAATAAACCAAAATGTATGTTTAGTACATGGAAATGAGATTAATGTGGACTCATTGATGAGAATGGAACCTTTAGGGTTGAATGTTAATTATGGAAAATGCTATAATTATATTGTTTAATTAATTGGGATAATTAATTGTGGAATTGAGATGTTAATTATATATCCATTGTGCATTTATTTTCTGTATAGAAATAACTGCTTTGGGCTATCGGTGGAAGATAGTCGTGTTTGTTGTAGACAATGCATGATGACTAGATAAACTGAAACTAATCTGCGGAAAGTGTCATGGAACTTGACGATTTGTAGAATACATTAATTGTATTGATTGATTGTATATAGAACCAATGTTTTTATATGCATTATATGTAGAGGAGGAGATGGGGGATGTACTCCGCGGTTTAGGGGAAGATGGGGGATGTACCTCTAAACCGGATAGTGTTGGGAGAAGATAGGGGATGAACTCCGGAGACACAGCTCATATGCTTGTCTTGAAAAATATAGATACAGCTCACGTGCTTGTCTTGGAAATGTGAAGTAGCTTGTATGCTTATCGGTGGTAGTATAGATATAACTAATATGTTTATCTATGTTGAAATGGAAAGAAAGAAAATATAGACTTGAATGTCTTGGAATTGTAGTAAATTGTGAAAGAATGTGAAAGTGTTGACCAATCTATCAACTGTTAATCTTTTAGGCGTTATTCATAATTGGTTTAGTGTATTTCTCTTTGGTGTGGCTCACCCTTTATGGGGATATCATTTTGAATGCAGTAGCATGCCACCTCCAAGGACTTAGCTTGGGAGGCTAGTGGCGGATGGACTTTTTGACTTCTATTTACTTTTGATGTGTTACATGTAACTTCAAGCCAAGGGCTTTACGTGTATTGAGCTAGAGCTCTCTTGATTGTAACCAAGTGTTAACTTGGAAAGTTGTAAGCCTTAAAGGCACCCGCTTTTATTGTTCACATGTAATACTCTTGTACAGAACTGTTTAGTTAAATAGAAGAGGTTGGACTTTTATTATGTTGATGCATGTGTCATTGATGGGTTTAATGTCTTTATTTTGAGGGCGTTACAGGTGACTCCCCTTTCATATGATAAGTATTTTCCATCACTCTAAGTTTTATAGTCATCCTAATTAAGAGAGACAGAGAGAAGAAGGTGAGCCAAGAATTAAAGGTTCAACTCTAAGGGGTATTTTCTCAACTTCTCTAATTCAATGGCTGACAAATGTATGTTCGTTTTATTCTTGAGTTGTATTGAATTCAAGATCTTGTAAAGTTTAATTCCGCATTATTATTGGTTACATGTATTACTTTAGTTGTCTTCATAAAAAAAAAGTATTAAACTTACAAGTATTTAACTTAACGCAAGTATTTAACATAATCCGTTTTACTTTGAATCAAATTCACCAAGTATTTAACTTAACCCACAAAAATGTATTTAACATTTTGTTATAAAAAATTAAAAAAAAAAAAAAAATTGTACCATTCAAATGTAGTATATTTGTTGTATGATTCTAAAAAGAAAGTGACTATTTTTTTCATTTTTTTTTTTGAATATCTAGAGTTCTTAATTAAAAGAAAAATTGAAAGACTTGGCATTTTAACTTTTATGTGTAATATGGCAAGAGAGTTTATGATTTTTTTTTGGGGGGG
The DNA here is from genome assembly GCA_025200525.1 of Camellia lanceoleosa. Taxonomy (NCBI): domain Eukaryota; kingdom Viridiplantae; phylum Streptophyta; class Magnoliopsida; order Ericales; family Theaceae; genus Camellia; species Camellia lanceoleosa. The sequence continues at coordinate 37,428,250 of CM045765.1, forward strand.
GGGGCACCTTTTTAAGGGAGTATTGTATTCTATGTTGTATTTCAAAAAATTTTGGTCAATGTATATATGTGTGTACTACTTTAGTTGTCTTCATGAAAAAAAAAATGTATTAAACTTACAAGTATTTAACTTAAAGCAAGTATTTAACATAATCCGTTTTACTTTGAATCAAATTCACCAAGTATTTAACTTAACCCACAAAAATGTATTTAACATTTTGTTATAAAAAATTAAAAAAAAAATTGTACAATTCAAATGTAGTATATTTGTTATGTGATTCTAAAAAGAAAGGGACTGTTTTTTTCATTTTTTTTTTTGAATATCTAGAGTTCCTAATTAAAAGAAAAATTTGAAAGACTTGTCATTTTAACATTTATGTGTAATATGGCAAGAGAGTTTATTTTTTTTTTTTTTGGCACCTTTTTAAGGGAGTATAGTATTCTATATTGTATTTCAAAAAATTTTGATCAATGTATTTATGTGTGTATTATTTTAGTTGTCTTCATGAAAAAAAAAATGTATTAAACTTACAAGTATTTAACTTAACGCAAGTATTTAACATAATCCGTTTTACTTTGAATCAAATTCACCAAGTATTTAACTTAACCCACAAAAATGTATTTAACATTTTGTTTTAAAAAAATTTGTTCCATTCAAATGTAGTATATTTGTTGTGTGATTCTAAAAAGAAAGGGACTTTTTTTTTTTCTTTTCTTTTTTTTTGAAAGACTTGGCATTTTAACATTTATGTGTAATATGACAAGAGAGTTTATGTTCCTTTTTTTTTTTCTTCCACCTTTTGAAGGGAGTATAATATTCTATGTTGCATTTCAAAAATTCTGGTCAATGCATATGTGTGTATTACTTTAGTTGCTTGATGAAATAATTATTCATTATTGCTTATAAAATGGCTTTCTTATCTGGTGAATTTTTTTTTTTTTTTGGCATAAATTTATGTTTGGACTTTCCAAGTCATAAATGGTGAACTTCAAAATATTTATGGTTATAATGGGTTTTGATTTTGGTTTTAATTTCATCTCTATAAAATTAAAGTTAGTTAAAAAAGAGAAAAATTCAAATTCAGACAATTATTGTGCTCGAGTTTTAATTTATCATTTTAATGTGATTGTTAAAAAACATCTATTCTAAATACTGGGTTGACTCAAAAAATGTGAGTTTTGATTATGGATTTCTCAAAGAATGTTGAGAGAGAGAGAGAGAGAGAGAGAGAGAGGTTATTTGGGACTTGGTTTGTGGTTAGTGCTCTGTGTTGTACAAAAAATAAATATTTTTCATATAATTTTATTTGAATATCTACAATTCCTAATTGAAAGAAAAATTTCAAAGACTTGGCATTTTAACATTTATGTGTAATATGACAAGAAAGTTTTTTTTTTTTGGCACCTTTTTAAAGGAGTATAGTATTCTATGTTGTATTTCAAGTATTTAACATAATCTGTTTTGCTTTGAATCAAATTTACCAAGTATTTAACTTAACGCACAAAAATGTATTTAACATTTTATTATATAAAAAAAAATTGTACCATTCAAATGTAGTATATTTGTTGTGTGATTCTAAAAATAAAGAGACTATTTTGTTCATTTATTTATTTATTTTTTTGAATATCTAGAGTTCCTAATTAAAAGGAAAATTTGGAGGACTTGGCATTTTAACATTTATGTGTAATATGGCAAGAGAGTTTCTGTTCTTTTTTTTTTTTTTTTTTTTTGCACATTTTTAAGGGAGTATAATATTTTATGTTGCATTTCAAAAATTCTGGTCAATGCATATGTGTGTATTACTTTAGTTGCTTGATAAAATAATCATTCATTATTCCTTATAAAATGGCTCTCTTATGTGTGTATTACTTTGGTTTTAATTTCATCTCTATAAAATTGAAATCAGTTAACAAAGAGAAAAGTTCAAATTTAGACAATTATATTGTGCTCCAGTTTTAATTTATCATTTTAATGTGATTGTTAAAAAACATCTATTCTAAATGCTGGGTTGACTCAGAAAATGTGAGTTTGATTATGGGTTTCGCAAAGAATGTAGAGAGAAAGAGAGGGGGAGGGGGAAGGGACTGTTTGTTTGGAGCTATTTAAAAAGAAAGTAAGGGTGATTTATTTAGTTGATCCTCCTGCAACAAAAAAATTAAACTGACAATCAAAAAATTTTATTCAACATTTTATTTGTTGTGTAATATATTTATTTAGTTGTACCATTCAAATGTAATATTTATTTGCTGTGTGATTCTAATGTACAGATGATAAATAAATTTCATTTAATTTTTTTGTGAATATCTAGACTTCCTAATTAAAAGAAAAATTTGAAAGACTTGGCATTTTAACATTTATGTGTAATATTGCAAGAGAGTTTATGTTTTTTTTTTTCACCTTTTTAAGGGAATATAATATTTTATGTTGTATTTCAAAAATTCTGGTCAATGTATATGTGTGCGTATTACTTTAGTTGTCTTCATGAAAAAAAAAAAATGTGTTAAACTTACAAGTATTTAACTTAACGCAAAAATTTATTAAACTTACAAGAATTTAACATAATCTGTTTTGTTTTGAATCAAATTCACCGAGTATTTAACTTAACCCAAAAAAATGTATTTAACATTTTGTTATAACATTTTGTATTTAAATAAAATTTTGAATTTTATTATTCGATTTGGTAGCAACAGATTTGGAACTAACATTTCATTGCCAATGAAATCCATGTTAACTTTTATTATTGCTAATTTTTTGTTTCTTTGTGTCTAAAATTATATAACCAAACATTTTTAGATTGAAGTACAACAGTTATGAACAATATCACTATTTTTGGTCAAGTTTGTTTGTTTGTTTGTTTGTTTTTTTTTTTTTTCTCTTCATATAAATTTAAGTTCCTCTCTTATAAATTTAAATACAACAGTTATGGACAATATCACTATTCTAATTATTTTTTTTCCTCATACTTTATAGGTGAATGGGGACTTACACCGAACTGTAATATCACCTCCTTTTACTAATTTTCTTATTTATGTGTATAAAGTTTTATTTATCACTCAAAAGTTTTTGTATGTATAGGTTCGATTTCTTTGAGAAAGAAATGTTAATGTTGTTATTCGCGATGAGCGTGACCTTAATACTATTCGCATTCATGAGGTAAGGTTAAAAGTCACTTGAACATTGGACATGTATTTTCTTATCATTTTAAAAATAATAAGAAAATATATTCTACTTATTTTTTATAGGCAAAGGCAAAGGCAAAGGAAAAAGACAAAGCAATATCAAAGGAAACAAAAAAAAAGCTATTCCTTATGGCAAAGGAAAGGAAAATGCACATCCCATGGTATGATTTCTCAACAATTTTTAAAAGTTTCTTTTTCGAATATTATATAGATTTTTTTAGGAATTGCATAGTGTCATATACTCTTTTTTATGTACATTTTTCAAAAGTTTCTTTTCCAAAAATTTATTCAATTCTTTTTATTGAATGTGAAATGTTTTTCTGAAGCATGTCAAAGTAAGCATTTGTACAACATGCTAATGCATTTGTATAAATATTAATTTGAATTTTTAATATGTTTGTCTATTTGTATGATAAAAATATGTTGCATTTGTACAATATGTTGCATCTACAACATAGCATAATAAAAATATAATAGAAGAAAACGAAAAAGGAAAATAAGAAGAAAGAACAAATATGTGATGAAAAGGAAACTACATAATATAATTTTTTAAAATTTTTATTTTTCTTATAAGAAGTTCTTAAGGAAAGAAGAAAAAGACAAAAACGTATTTTAATATAATAGAAACAACAAGAAGAGTGAAAAGAAAAGTACAAGACATTACACGCTAATAGTCATATTTTACGTACCCAATGATCTAATATTTACCTTTTCAACGTACATTTTGTAAAGAGATGGGTAGTGTCTTTAAACCAATAAATGCGTGCATAGTGAGTTTGCAGTTTTGTGTGCTTAATGTGTTTTCAAATTATTTTTCCCTCCCTTTTTAAATTTCATCAATATATGCATTGGTTCTTATATGACTAACAACTTAACCGAGTGAAGACGAAAAGTTAGTTAAAAGGAAGAAAAAATACATGATGAAAGGGAAGCAAGTTAGTTAAGCTTCACATTTTATGCACCTTCTTATATAATATTCTCATTTTAGGCACACAATGATAATGTGTTATCAAAAGCTACATTGGCCCAACGTGCATGACGAGAACGTGAAAAAAAATCAAAAGTCATGTTCTACATACCAATTGGGACAACGCTTGCGACGAGAATGACAAAGAGAAAGATCGAAGGAATGTATTAACCCAAGACAATCTTCTTTAATACCAAATTGGTAAAAGAAAAAGAATTTTTTACCCAAGACAATCTTGAATTTTTTACTCTTACTATTACCACTTTATTATATAGATTTTAATTTGTTCACAATCTATTTCTGTAGGCCTCCTCATTCAACTCCATCTAGAAATGTTAGTGTGGTCATCCGTGATAAGCACGACCTTAATGTTATCCGTGTTCGTGCGGTAAGTACAAAATCAAGTCAAACATTGTATGTATTTTATTTATATAAGATTATATAAGATTTTTTTAATCTTTTGAATATTTTATTTATATTTGTTAGGCAAAAGAAAAAGAAAAGGTCAACCTAATGTCTAAAGAAAAGAAAAGATGACTCCTTCCGGCAAGAGAATGACAAATGCATGTCAAGTGGTATATATTCTTTTTTAAAAATATGATACAAAACTAATCAAAATTTTGAATAGTTAAAAGATATGCGTGTATAAAATGAATTTTTTGTTTTATGTTGTTTTTGTAGAATGATTGTAATATGTTTTCCTGTAACTTACTATTATTTGTATGTGTTTTTCAAATTTATTTATTTTTATTTTACATGGATACATGTGCATTTATAATGTACCATCCATATGTTGCTACTTATATAAAGAGAATAGGAAAACATAAACGAAGGAATAAAGAAAAACTATATAAAGAAATGAGAAACTAAAGAAGATAGGTTTTTAATTCTTATTTGATATATAAAATAGAAAACAAAGAAAGGGAAATGGAAAGGGAAGAGGAAGAAATAAGAAGATAGAAAGGGAAGAAATAAGAAAGAAATAAATAAAGATAACACTATTAAATGTATAAAACAAATAAAATAGAAAACAAAATTAAGATAGTTTCATTTTAAGCACAAAATATTCACATAATTTGCTTCAATGATAAAATATTTTCATTTTAGGCACAAAATGATAATGTAATATCAAAAGCTGCATTGGCTCAACGGGCACGGCGAGAGCATGAAAAAATTGAAAAGTTATACTTTGAATTTCAATGCTTGCAACGAGAATAAGAGGGATTAGAAGAATGTGTTCAACTAAGACAACGTTCTTTAACACCAATTCGTCACGATCGCACTTGCTTAGAGTGGGAAACAATAACTGAAGATTCTCATTCGGCACAAAAACGAATAATGGTTACCCATCATTCTATATGTTCGTTTTCTATGCCAAGCACATCTTTAGCTCCACCAAGAAATCGGTAAACTATTGTGTCTAATATTGAAATACATACTTTTACTCATACCGTTTTGTTTTACAGAATTTTATTTATACACAAAGATTCGTAGGTCTACTCCTATAAATCGATTTCTTCAACAAGATCTATGTACTGATGATGAATTAGAAGATCTGCCTACGAGTATATCAATTGACGCTCGGGCACACAAAGATTCTTGCCGCCATTATCTTGGCAAGATGGATGTATTATGTCCTTATTGTTCAGCCTTACATTAGATGGATGAAAAATTGACAAAATCATCTATAAAGCGTCCCTTATTCGGAACTTGTTGTTTGGAAGGAAAGATTAGGCTACCTTTACTTATTACACTCCCTCCACCACTTCAGACATTGTATGATGGGAATAATGATCAATCAAAATCCTTTCGAAGTTATACTCGAGTGTACAATGCAGCCAATGCTTTTATAAGTCTTGGTGCTACATTAGATCCTAGAGTACTCAGTGAAAAGAGCCCTACATCATTCACAATTCATGGGGAATTGCGACATCGAACAAGATCACTACAACCACAACCAGGGCAGGATGCGAGTTATACTCAGCTGTATATCTATGACCCTTATTCAGCTTTAGAAATTCGTAATCGTAGAAATCCTAACTTGAGAAGGGATGTTCTCAAAACTATTCAAGATAGTTTGTTGCAAGTCAATGCATTTGTAGATAAATATCGCTAGGCTCATGCCATTTTACATCAATTAAATTCGGTAGGACACAATCTACCTGCTCATCTTCATTACAATTCAACAATTGATTGACGTCGGTATAACCTACCAACTACAGATGAGATTGCAATTGTAATACCAGGTGATGGAACAGAGGTAAATGGAATGAGAGATATTATCTTACATTTCCGAGGAAATAATGAATTGATGCAAATTAATGAATGTCACCCAGCATACTTGCTATTGCATTATGTTCTATTATTTCCATATGGTGAGCTTGGATGGGAACCTGAGTTGAAATTGTGGAATGTTCAGTATGATCGACCTTCAACTGATCGACTTACTCAAATGAATTTTTATAGTTATCATTTGTTTGAACGACCCACAGAGTATTCAACAATTTTGAGAGGTGGGAAATTATTTCAAGAGTTTTTGGTAGATGCTTGGGCTGCAACTAAGCAAAATCGATTGACATACTACAAACTTAATCAAGGGAAACTTCGGGCTGAGCTTTACCAAGAGTTGTTTGATATGGATCCAGATTATGTACGACCTAGACAAATTGGTCAAATGTTTGTTTTGCCATCTTCATTTACTGGTAGTCCTAAACATATGTTTGAAATCTTTCAAGATTCAATGGCTATCACATGATACAACCAACACCCAGATATTTTTTTTACTATGACTGCAAATCCCAATTGGCCAGAAATTATTTCAGCATTATTACCATATCAAAAACCTATTGATCGTCCTGATTTAATTGCCCGTGTTTTTGAGTTGAAGAGAACATGTTTGATGAAGGAGATAGAAACAAATAAAGTATTTGGAAATAAAGTTGCACATGTTTTTACAATTGAATTTAAAAAAAGAGGACTCCCTCATATGCATGCTCTTTTATTTCTCAAGGGTCCAGACAAAATTCGGACATGTGCTCAAGTAGACAAATTGGTCTGTGCAGAATTTCCAAACCCAAAAGATGATCCTATGCTTTTTGAAACTATCAAATGTTGTATGGTATATGGACCATGTGGTGCTCGAAATCTGCAAACACCATGTATGGAAAATGGTAGATGCACTAAGAGATACTCTTGAACTTTCACAGAAACAACAATTATGGATCATGATGGATACCCTATCTATCGTCGTCACAATAATGATCAAGTACATACTGTGAAGGGGCAAGAAGTTGATAACAGGGGTGTCGTACCATACAATGCATATCTTTCAAAACTTTTCAACTGTCATATAAATATGGAAGTTTGTATTGGAATGAGATGTGTCAAGTATATACATAAGTACATTTATAAGGGTTATGATCGTACAACGATGGTGTTAGTAATGATAAATGAGATTCAACAATATCTCGATGTAAGGTATATTGGACCTTCAGAAGCTGTTTAGCGAATATTTGGTCATCCTTTGCATGCAGAGATGCCAACAGTTGTACGATTGACACTTCATTTACCTAGAATGCATCGTGTTGTTTTTAACCCAGAAGAGTCATTACAAACGATTCAATCTAGAGCTGGTCAATAAATGTCAACTCTTACTGGCTTCTTTGCATATTGTGTTGCTAGTGAAGATGAATGTCCATTCACTTATCAAGAATTTCCACAACATTTTGTTTGGCTCAAGTCAGAAAAGAGATGGAAATCAAGAGAAAGAAGATATGCAATTGGTAGAATGTACTTTGTTAGCCCTAATTGTGGTGAAAGATTTTATCTATGTTTGTTACTAACCGTTGTCAAAGGACCAAAGTCGTTTCAATCTTTACGCACGGTCGATAATGTTGTGCATGATACATTTAAATTAGCATGTGTTGCAAGGAGGCTTTTAGAAGATGATGAAGAATGGATACAATGCATGAAAGAGTCTGCAGTTATAAAAATTGGATATCAGTTGAGGAGATTGTTTAGTATTATTCTCATCTAGTGTTCTCCACTAAATCCATGCGCATTATGGAATCAATTTTCAACGCATATATGTGATGATCTTGCACATAAGATTTGTACATTGTTTGTCATTTCTAAACCAACTGAGACTCAAATTGAAGATTATGGTCTCCATTTTTGAATCAAATGCTTCATGAATCAGGCAAAAGTTTAATGGACTTCCCACCCATGCCGCTACCTACTGCAAATTGGAGTGTATTAGTTGGTAATCGATTGATATTTAAACATCAACAACTGCAGAGTGAGGCACAACATGCAGATCCACAAATTACTATTGATTGTCTCAATAATGGACAATGGAATGCTTATAATATAATCACTTCTTCAGTTTTTTAAAATAAAGGAACTGTTTTCTTTTTGAATGGGGGTGCTGGAACAGGAAAAACATTTCTGTACAATACGATTGCATTAAAATGTCGCAGCCTTGGGCATATCGTTGTTACTGTGGCTTCGTCTGGAATTGCATGATTGTTACTGGTAGGAGGTCGCACTGCACATTCAACATTTTCCATCCCGTTAGATGTTTTGAAAAATTTACTTTGTGAGTTTAGCAAACAATCATTACAAGCTGCGTTATTTAGAGAAACAAAACTCATAATTTGGGATGAAGTTCGTATGCAACATAGACATTGTGTTAAAGCCGTTGATCATACATTGAGGGATATTTGTAATAGTGAAAAGCCATTTGGGAGTATTACTGTTGTTCTTGGTGGAGACTTTTGACAAATCTTACTAATTATACCCAAAGGAGTTCGTGAGCAAATTGTGAATGCATCATTAAGACACTTTGTTCTATGGAAGCATATATATATATATATATATATCTTGACTTTGGATTTGTATATGCGCTTGAATCATGAAGGTCATGAAAATACTAATTTTACAAATTTTTTGATGGAGGTAACATTACTTTAACTTATATTATATATATTATTTTAAATTAATAAATTGTGTTTACACTTACTTTTTTATTGATTTCACTTTTTTTTAGATTGGGACCAATTTTCAAGAAATCGTTAACCTTCCATTGACAATACACAAATGTCAAGATTTGAATGAATTATTCTCTACAGTTTATCCACAATTGAATATAATAGAGACGTTAACTCCAACATTTTTAACTAAATGCACAATTCTGTCTGCGCGTAACGATGATGTCAGTGACATTAATACTACTGCGTTGAATATTTTTCTAAGGAGATTATATACTTATCTTGCAGCAGATAAAATGTCTGAAGATAATGAAATTGATCCTACCATTACAAATAGATATCCTAATGAATATTTAAATTCATTGGATCCTCCTGGGTTGCCAACTTTTAAGTTGTTGAAAGTGGATTGTACTATAATATTGTTGAGAAACATTGGACCGAAAGATGGACTATGTAATGGTACAAGATTGATGGTTACTAGGTGTGGCACTCGCATAATTGAAGCTCAAATTTTAATTGGAGAAAAGTTTGACAATTTGGCATTCATACCAAGGATATCTTTGACACCATCTTCTTCAAAAATGCTTTTCCAAATGACAAGACGTCAATTTCCAGTTCGATTGGCATATGCCTTAACCATGAATAAATCTCAAGGACAATCTGTGAAATTTGTTAGGGTTGATTTGCGTATACTAGTGTTTAGTCATGGGCAATTATATGTGGCATTGTCTAGATGTATATCCTTTGATCGTATAAGTATTCTCCTCCCTAAAGATAGTTTGGATTCTACTACAAATATTGTTTATCCTGAAATGTTACTGTAGTATTCTATGCATATTAAATGACGTTTTATTAGAAGGTAACTATGTAGATTTATTTCTATTGATTATATAACTTTTTATAAAATTTCAATTTAATAATAATTTGAAATTTGGACTTTTGTAGGATTGGATTGAAAAATCCATGGAGCTAAAAAGGAGAAAACGACTAGCTTGCTTCGATGGGGATGTAATAAGGTAATTTCAATCTCAAAGTATTTTGACATATATATTTCCAACAAATGTACTAATCTATATTTTTTTTGTTTCCATAAATTATCAGATTGTTGTGCATATTCCTCATTGGGGATACATAAAAGTTGATACAAAGACTTTTTGGAAAGTAATGAGGAGGAAGTTTGGACAAATACATATTTGAAAACATGTTACTGACACATCTTTTGTAAAGCATATATATTTTTGATGTATGACATTTTAGTGACACATCTTTTGTAAAGTATACATCTTTTGTAAAGTTTTAACCCACCTTTTGTAAAATTTTAACCTACTCTTTTGGTGTATGACAATATAACTTTATTTCTGTTTTTTGTTCAGTGTTTACACTTTTTTTTACTGCCTTTTATATTTTGATATGCAATATAACTTTAAATCTTATATGTTTGTTTCTTAATTTACATTAAAATTAGAGGGAGTTGTTATTTTATTTGAGTTTTGTAGAGCGTGTAATACAAGCAAAATTGTTATAAGTTCTTTAAGAAAAAATATATTTCAATATATTTTTTCAGTATCTTTATCAAAAAATGACACAAACTTTATAAATTACAACATAATATGTATAAATTATAACAGTATTTTAATCTTAAAATTATTTATACCGTACCTTTAGGTATGGGCATACGCTAGTACATATATATTGGTTGATAGAAAGTGAAATAACAAATGCTGTTTATAGAGAGGTATTACCATTTTTGAGATATTTTCCACAAGAAAAAGCTCATAAATGTTTCCATGCAATTGCTAACGAAGACCAAGAGATGTCCACAAACCACCAAACTCGTCACAAAGTTCGAATCAACTCAAAACAATCAGTTTTGCACCTCAACAAATGAATAAATCACCACCTACTACGAAGCTCAACATTAGGCTTGGCTCGTCATGTGTTTGCAGTAGTAAACCAACCAAAATTTAAGCCTTGTGGTGATTACTCGCTACTAACTATAGGCACCTTCTCATACACAGAACTCTCTCTAAATCTCTTGGGAAGAAAGCAACGACCACCAAACTGCTGTTGCAAGTAAATGACAACAATGAACAGCAGACCGCTGCAAGATATAATGATATCCCAGGTTGTCGAATAGTAATCCATTCTAGGGTTTGCATATATAGCACCAAAGTACCATGTAGAAGAACCATGAGCCCTGTAAAGATCATACGCGTGAGGCAACAAGCGAACAATGGTAGTCCCAACATAAAAGGAAGGGACAAGAGCCTTCTCTTTGGAATTACAGAACATGTTGAACACTACCTGAGGAAGCAGAAAACCATCCAAGATTAAACCGGCATAAGATTTCAAGTCTCGCCAGAAAGATTGCTGTTGGTAACCGAAATGGCGTAACTGTAACAATGGGGTCTTGTAAGAAAACCACTGATGCACAAACCAAGCAACCAACCCACCAGCTATGTACAACGGTAAAGACAAGTAGAAAACCTTTTTATCGGAAACCCAAAGGCTCTTTGATCTTTCATCACTGACTCTCGCAGACCATGTCTGTTGGAGAAGATGGAACTGCAAAAGAAAAGCTATCATTGTTATGAACCTTACCAATACCTCGTTTACTTCAAGCCATCCACCGCTCCCAAGAAAAACATTCTGTCGGTTACGGTTTGCCAAAAACAAGGCTTCAAAATTTAGTACTAAAGGAATCATGTGCGCTAGAGTAAGAACAGTCAACATCACAACAGATATGAAAGGAAGCATATCCGGGTACTTTTTCACGTAAAATAGCTGCAAAACCACAAAGATACATGCAAGTGTGTTGGAAATTAGGACCACGGTGATCTCTAGGTCCATTCTCCAAATTGTATCTATGGCTTGGCTTGTGAAAATGGAACTTGCGGACAACTCAAGCTGTTCAAAGTATAAAGAGTCCGATTTTGTTCGATTGCTTTCAATGGTTCCTTTGACATGAACTCCATCCTTTGCATTCAATGGAGGGTACTGGATACTGATAAGTATTTCACAGTCTAGTGATCTGTTTTTTGCAAATCTTTTATTAAGTGATTCAAGGTGCCGACAGCCTATCATGCAAAGCAATCCAGTTTTGGCATCGTATACCCCTTCAGCCGAAATCTCAACAGACTTTGTTGATGATAGTTCACCACCTAGCTTGAAATTAGGTGGCGGTGTGAAGCTTAAAATGTAGCTAATATTAAGCACCCTTCTTTGGCTGTTATTCACTTGAACCGCAGACTCGGCTTCCCTTGCAAACACTGAATGGGGCTTATATAACCAATCACCCACAGAGAGCGGAGATGAATAACCCCAAGCTACTTGGCCTTTACTATTTTTCACTGTCATGTCGAACCTCATGTCAGAGGAATACCCGTTTGGATATGTCCCACCTTTGCGTTTATCTTCCATCTTTTTGGTACAAGATGTTCTCACAGTGTCTATCTCAGTATACTCGTATTTCAGACCCTCAACTCTCGCCTTTCCATTGCTAGGGCTATGAAACGCAAGTCTACCAAAGTAATAACCCGAATCATTCACACTTTTTCTACTCCACATTTGTCCAACAACAGCACTCCTGTTTCTCAATGACAAGAATGCAGGTAACCTCAAGCTCAACCTAATTGAACAATCCCCAAGTGAAGCCTTAGCCACAGAACCCATAACATTGAATATTCGACAAGCAACCAAGTCAAAGTGCTTCTTCTTTCCATTCCACACCCCCTCAGCAACTAGCATTGAATTCGGATCAAAAGGTAAATGACGTCCATTATAGCTTGAGTTTGAAAAATCTAGCAAATACCGCGCTTTCCATTTCCCCGTACAATCAATGTCATTGAAAGACATAAAATTAGGTAAAGCTCTACCACCACCGTCAAGAGGATTACAATTGACAGTCTCACAATCATTCATATATTCCAATTTAAACCTATCAGCTGACCTGAAAGCCACGCAGACACTATTGAGGGACGACTCTAAACCAATCGATGCATTCTCCACATTATCATATACACTAAAACCTCCATTCTCAATTTCTCTATCTACCAAATTGTATTGATAATTCATCATTGATAAACCCATTATTGAAATCGGTTTAAATTTGTCCAAACTATTATTTGTATCCAAACTTTCCAACATTCCAGTAATCAAACTAGTGTTAAGAGTAGAAACATTGGGATAATGAAGCTTAAAAACAACATTAACAGAGCTTAAGTAATTCCAACCTGAACCAACCATACAAAGATTTCCTGAAGCCTCGGACCAAAATCCATGCAACCGAAAACCCGTATAATGAATCCGACTCGAAACCGGAATCCTTGGCGCCCGGTAATTGATTAACCGCAATCTCCGGTGAGTCAAATTCCCAGAAAAACCCACAAAATTGGAGCCCCAAAAAGTCATCAAACCCTCAATTTTGAAAACTCCTTTGGATTGGGTTTGGTGGAGGGTTAGGGTTTCAAAAGAGACCGATGATTGGGGGGTTTTGGAACCCAGAATGGTGTCCCCGCCGGAGAAATAGGCGTTGTGAAATTGGAGAGAGAAATTGGCGATGAGGTTGGAGCCGATTGGGGTGGATTCGGGGACGAGGTCGTTGCAGGAATTGGGATAGGGGATTTGGCGAGACGGTGATGGAATTGAAGTTGTTGTTGTGGGGTCGATGAGAGTGAAGAAGGTGAAGAAGATGAAGAAGAAGATCGAGAGAGGAGTGAATTGGGATTGATGGGTTTGTGAAGGGTTTATTGGAAATAAGCTAACCCTAACCCTAGGGTTTGAAAATGAAGAGGATGGTGGAGAAGAGTGGATCTTCATTGATGGTTCAATGTCTGAAGATGAAGTTGGATCATCACCAATCTACCAATATATATGTAGCGGTCTCTCTCTCTCTCTCTCTAGAATTGCTTCTCCCTCTAAAACTGTCGGCCTTGGGCTGATCTGCTGGAGCCGTCCGTGATTCTTAAGCTGCATGTCACGTGCTGATTCGTTAGGATGTGAGTTCTACACTAAGCAGTGTATTAGTTTGTGAGGGGTAAGATGGATATGGTAGATCTCTATTGTATCTCCTTGGTTGGTTCTTGGGCATAATGCACAGGTGTCGTGGAACCGGCTTCAAGAGATTGACAAGCGCTTAGTTTGTAAGAAGTGGTATTAGAGTCAACCTAGGGATATTGTGGTGGGGACGATACATGAGACTTGTATCAAGCACCTTCATTGTAGGGTCTGCACCAAGAGTGGTGTCTACACAGGTGGGTTCCCATAGGTAGGGGAATGGATAAGCATGAAGGCAGGCAAGATAATATCCCCCTGATGTGGGCGTCAGGAACTTGTGGCGGTAGCTTGTTACGTACCGACTCATTAAGGATGTGAATTCTATATCAGGCACCATACAAGTGCATTAGTTTGTGAGCGGCAAGTCAGGCAGGGTAGATCCCTATTGTATCTCTTAGGCCTTGGGCATAATGCAGATGTGAATTCTATATCAGGCACCATACAAGTGCATTAGTTTGTGAGCGGTAAGTCAGGCAGGGTAGATCCCTATTGTATCTCTTAGGCCTTGGGCATAATGCACAGGGTATGCAGTACCACTCGTGAAGTCGGCTTCTCGAGAGGATGACAAACGCCTAGTCCGGAACATGCATCTCTTAATTGGCCTTGTTTGAGAAGGTGATTGAATTAAAATTAAGGATATTAAATTACAAATTACTTTTTGTGATTCTAGAAATTATATTATGCCTCCTTAGATTTTTAATTTCATAATAAATAGGTCATTTTATTAATGAATTATCAAATTAAGTAACAGTTTTTAATAATGTTAAAATTTTATTTCAATTAATAATTCAGATAATTTTATTATTGTATAGGTGAATAGTTAGAAATTTCACTTTTTCAATTAATTCTGTTAAATAAAAAATTCTGACAATGAGATATTTGTAATTTTCTAAACCACATGAGGTAATTCGTATTTTAAGCAAACCTTAGGGAGTGTATTTTTAATTTACTCCAAAATAAACTGCTAAAATATAAAGGGTTCGTTTGGGATGTGTGTTGATTTTTTGACTATTTTAGCCTAGGGCTAAAAAGCCTCGTTTATAATTTTTTTTGGTTTTTTTGACTTTTGTAAGAGAAAAAATAAAATGATTATAGTTTAGGTGTGACATTTTGTTTTCTTGGGTTAAAAAACCTATTTTTTCTTTTTGTAACTATTTTAGCCAAAAAATTCCTGTTTAACTTATGCCAAACGAGAGCAAAATAAGTTAAAATAATTAATAAGATAAAATGATACATTTAATTTATAATCATTTTATTTTTCTCTTATAACTATTAGATCAATTATAAAAAAAAGTCAATTAACTTTTCAAATATAACTATTTTAGTCACACTAAATAAGTTAAAAAGATAAATAGCCAACTTTCCAAACAAGACCTTATTAACACATTTATAGGTTTTGATAAGATCAACTATCACTAGATGAGTAATGTTAGAGATCCTAAAAGTTTTATCAAAAGTTCTACTAAATGTCTCACATGGGTGTGAGACCCACACTATATGGGCTCCATGTGCGTCCCACACCCATGTAAGATATTTGATAAAATTTTTGGTGAAATTTTTGAAAATTTTAACATTTTTGATCATTTGAGACTCACATCAACTTATAAGTATGTTAATAAAATTTTTAATAAATGTGTTAGTGTCTTAACATTTTTCTTACTTAATAACTTCGGGTGGTATGGCCATTATATGGTTACGAGGAGTCATAGGCCTATTTTGAGAACTTGGCTAAAAATCACTTTTAACTTATTTTGGGTCATATTGGCCCCGTTTGGTAGAGTTGTGGGAAAATGATTATAGATTATAACTTAACAGATTATGACTTATAGCTGTGAACATAAACTGGTAACCTGTTTGGTACAGCTGTGGGATTTTGGATTTAAGCAGCAGAGTAGTGTTTGGTAAATAAGATGTAAAATAGTTTTTTCTGTATAATTGTCATTTTTACCCTTGTAAGATATAACATTTGTGATTTCATTTATAATACATTTTTTTCTTTTTCTTTTTCATTTTATTTTATTTTCTTTTCTTTTCTTTTCTTTTTAAATTTTTTTCTTCTTCTCTTCTTTCTTTGTTAATTTTTTTTAATTTATTAATTCATTAAAATTAATATTCATGTTCTAATTTATATTAATGTTGTGATTTCATTACATATTATCTTTTATATATTTATTATCAAAATTATTAATTTTTTTCATATTTTCTTTCTCTGTATTTCTTTTCTTTATTATTATGAAAAGTAAATATTAATTGAAATAAATTGTGTTAAATATTAAAATTAGTATAATTTTGTCCATCAATTATTATTATTATTATTATTTTTCATATTATTATTATTCTTTATTATTATTCATTTTAATTATTTTTAGTAAATATTAATTCTGAAAAGTAATTTTTTTAATTATGAAAAGTAAATATTAATTGGCTTTTTTAAAATTATCTCTCTATCTTTTTCTTTTTTTTTTTACATATTTTTTTTAAAAAAAGTCAACTTTTAACTTACCTTTCAAAACAAGCCATATATTGGTTTTGTTTCAAAACAAACTATTTGACTATTTTAGCCTAATTACAAAAATTGTGTTTGGAAAATTAGTTGACTTTTTTTTTTTTATAATTAAATTGATGATTGTAAGAGAAAAAGTCAAATGATTATAGGTTGGATATTGTTTTGAGAAGTAGATTAAAAGTTGATTTTTCTTTCTTTCTTTTTTTTTTTTTTTTGAAAAAAATGTGTAAAAAAAATAAAAAAATAGAGAGGTGATATGACCCAAAAAAGCTAAAAAATTGCCTTTTAGGCCTCGTTTGGCAACTACATGTTTTAACCAAAAAGTCAAAAAGCCACTATAAACTGTCACATTACTCTCTCTCTACTTTTTTACACATCTTTTTGTAAAAGATCAAAAAGTTACTAAAATAATCTGTTCTCAAATGAGGCCTAAGATTGTTAGCAAATGTATTTTTGGCTATTTTAGTCTATTTTGTCTTTTAGTAGGCTATTTTAGCCCAACCTCTTCCCAAACAAGGCCTAAGATTGTTAAATGTGTTAGTTTCCCGAACACTGTTGATTGAGTAATTATTTATTTATTTATTTTTAAATCAAAGATAGAGTTGGTATAGTCCGTTGCTTCATCAGCTCAAACCTTTGACCTTTCACTCGTCATAATCTACGGTGTGGCTACTAGACCATTGGGTCACATCTTAATGCTAGGAACTCCAAATATTTTACCAAAAATTTCTACTAAACATGAGACTACCAAACACTCACATGGGTGTGGCGCCAACACCAATTTGAGGACCTACACCCATCTGAGGCCTCGTTTGCGAACATACTATTTTAGTAACTTTTTAATATTTTATGAAAAGTTGTGCAGAAAAGTAAAGAGAGCAATGTGACAACTTATAATGACTTTTTGACTAAAATATTGGGGTTTTTTTTTTTAAAGTCCCTCGTATTGAGATTTTATAGCATAAAGGACATCTAATATTTTCATAATGTCTAAGGTCCCTCAAATTGATCCAGAGAAAATTGGTTAAGAGAAAATTAGTCTAGAGAAATTCTAGTCCAGAGAAATTCTCTGAGTTGAAAATGTTGAGAATAGATTGATGAGAATTCTGGGAAGGAAATGATCATGAAGGGCAAAGCTTGTGATTCAACATCAGGGGGTGGTTTGGAGATGTAACATGACATAGAGGTTGACGATGGAAATAAGATAAATGACAAACTCTATGTTGAAAAATCTTAATACCAGGGACCAATCCAGAGAAATTTTCAATCCAAATCAGAGAATTTCTCTGGACCAACCTAGAGAAATTTCAGTTCAAACCAAAGAATTTCTCTAGACCAACTTAGAGAAATTTCAGTTTAAAGCAGAGGCCTGATCAAAACGTTACATGTTAAACTATACAGTAGATGAACTTAGCAAAGGAACAAATACAGTCCTCAGATGCACTTCTAGAGATGAGTCACTATTGGTGAAGTTTGAACGAAAACAGCCTCTACATAACAACCAAAGGATTAAAACCTTAAAATAGTACAAAATCTGTTAAATAAATTCATTCACTTGTAAGAAGCAAATTACCAATTGTAACTTTTCAAGTTACCTTGATTGTCATCAAGCCTAAATACATGATCAAACTTGAATTGCTTTCTTGAAGAATCAGAGCAAATAATCTGTAACTCATTTTCTTGAGATGAATCAAAATCAACTACAGAAGTAGACCCATTTGCAATTTCATCTTGGCTTAATGGTCTGCACTTGCAGAAGACCCTGATATTCCCTTTAAGCTCAATCACTTCATTATAGAGCCACTTCCGTTTAGAGCACTCTTCAAGGTACTTCTCTTTCACAAGTTCACACTTTTCGCGATGCTTGCGACTGGATTTCTCTCTCCGGCAATCTTCGAGAACCTTCCTGGCCTTCCTCAGCGCGTCGCTGGGACTCGATGTGCCTTGGCTGAAAACAATGGCGTTCACAATGCGACGGGCCATTAGCTGGCCGTTCATCGTCATTCTCCTTAGCGGCAACAGCCTTTTCGAGCTCACAGCGAACGCTACAATGGAGAGCCGATCGGAGGAGGAGAGAGACGATACCACCAATCGGAGGAAGTGCTGCTCTGCAGTAGTAGAGGAGGAAAGATAAAGAGTCAAATTTCTCTGATATATGTTTAGGAACCTTAGACATCAAAAAATAATTTTGTGGATTTCTTTCATTACGAAAAGTGGGAGAGGGACCCTAGACTAATTTTTCCTAAAATATTTAGTCCCTAAACGAGATCTAAGTGTGTGACCCATACTGTAGACACCCCATTTTTGACCGTCCTCAAGACTTGGACGTCATCGTTTGAACACTCGATGATCATCCATGTTCGTGTTCGTTTTGAGTTTCCGGAGGTCTCGGCCGTGCGCCTTGCCTCAAGATCTCTCAACTTGTCTGTTTTGTGCTTGGTTGTGGAACAACGACTTGTGTTTTTGCTTCTGAGGGAAGAGGGTGGCTTGTTGGCCATCCCCTCAACCCATCAGCCAAGGCATGAAGCCATCAGCCTTGTTTTCTTACCATCGGCCAAAAGTGTTGGCCGATCGACACTGTTTTTGGTCGATCGGCACTTATATTGGTCGATCGGCCATATTTTTTGGCTGAGCCCTGTTCATCTGCGTTATGCAGATATTTTATGCCAGCTGTCATAGCTGGCATACACAATTCACATCCTCCATACACGTGTATGGAGGGATTTGTTTCAATTGCTTAGCTTGCTCAACAAGCCTAGGAATTGAACTTCCATAAGAAGGGAGCTCCTCCTCCCTTCTCAGAGGTTCAAAAAATTAGGCTTTGAGTGTTAGATATAGTTTTGTATCTATCTTGCCTTGATTCTTCATTTTGTGCCTCAAAAGTGTCATTTTGTCTTACTATTGTACACAAACACCTAGTAGAACACCATCCTCTTGGAGCTGAGATCCCTTGAGGTTGATTTCAGACTTCTTGGACTGATTTAAGCTTGGAAAAGTTGCTGGAGTTGTGTTCTTGAAGGTGGTCTTCAAGGGTGAGTTCCTTGCTTTTAAACCCCCATTCTTGCTTAAGCTTTTAGACCCTTTTGCTTATTGTTTTAAGCTTGACTCTAAACTACAATAAGTTCTATTTTTTTTGATGCTTTAGATCTTTGTTTAAGGTCATTTTTTGGTTGGGGATCATCTACCCCCTCTTAGGCCTTATTAGGCATTGTTTTAGGCCATCCCTTTTGGCACTTGTTCTTGGCTTTACATGACCTTTCTACCACTGAAATCTAGAGGATTTTCAGTGGTGGAAGTGTAGTTTTGAGGTCTTAAATAAGAGAGGGTCATCCCCTCTCCTTGTTGTCATGTACTACTATAAATGGCTTATATTGGTAGCATGTTTGCTTAGCTTGTTTTAGCTTCATTTCAGTATGTATTAGGCTTTGTTTTGCCATGATACAACACTGTTTTTGCTTGGTTTTGTCACTCCATGCATGGTTAATACACTTGTAGTGTAAATCACACAAACTAGCTTTATGTGCTTCATGAAATAGCATATCATTCTAGCTTGTTTTCTTTCCATTTCATCATGTTTTTGGTAATGTTTTACCATGTCATGACTCTGTTTTGGTTTGGTTTGGTTCGCCTTTGCATGCTCCTTACACTTGTAGTGTAGTTCCATGAAATAGCCTAAAATGCATCATGTTGTAACATGTCATTTTAGCATGCTTTTGGCTTAGCTCTGAGAAGACCTTGTTCATGTTTTAGCATGTTTAAGGTCTGATTTATGTTGTCTTGATCGTGCATGACTTGCTTTGTATAGCCATGGTTCAATCTAGCTTGTTAGCTTTGAGTATTGAGTCCTCTAGCATGCTTTATTTGGACTATTATCATGATTTGGCATCATTTGAAATGTTATTTCAGTCCATGTTTCATGCTCATATACTTGCACTTATCACTCCTTTAATGCTTTAAAGAGTTGATGTCTTATGCCTCATGAATGGACCATTGTGTATGCCTCCATGCTTAGGTCTTTGGGATGCCATCTAGGTGGGTTTTTGGGTTTATTTTGACATACCATAACTCTGATTTTATTGGTTTAAGTCATGCCATGTGTGGTTTTGATAGGTGTAGTGTAACACCTCTTTTATAGCCTTGCATGTCTCATGTTTTTGGTGTTGTGTTCTAGCTTGTGTTGGCTAGTTTCGAGCATGTTTTTGGTCTTGTCTTGATCTGTCTTGGGACTGTTTTGGATGCGCTTGGCCCTTTGGGGCTTGATTCTTGTGGCCATGGTTTGAGTCCCTTGGCTAGTTTTAAGTTTTAAGCCTTCTTGCATGATTTGCTTGCTTGGTTTGGCACCTTTCCATGTGTGATTTCAGAGCTTACCATGTTTGTCACATGTCCATATTTGTCCCCTTTTAAGTGTTCTTGAAAGTTGCCCTCCCATGCCTAGGTGATAGCCCATCACATGTGCATGTTTGTATGTGCTTTTGTCTATCATTTTTTAGCATTATGGCCACTGATTTGGGCACGTTTAAGAGTTGTCCATTTTAGTTTAAGTCCATATTTGCATGTTGTTGCATGCTTGTCTTGCATGTTGTTGCATGCTTGCTTCATTTTGCATGTTGTTGCATGCTATGCATGTTTACATGTTTAGGTTGTATGCCTATTGCATATTAAATGCATTGCATGATCTTGTTGCATTCTTGAGTTGTTCGCATCATGCTTGCATGTTTGCATTGCATTATGTGTGCATTCCTTGCCTCTTAATCAAGCATGATAGAGGTTGGGGCCCTTTATGTGTTTCGTGCATTTCATTTGAAATTGAATTGCACACTTGGCTCTTTTGGCCATCATGCATTGGAATGCATAATTGGTGGCTCGAGGGTCGAGAGCCACACACCTTTGAGTCTTAAATATGAGAAGGGGTGTGGTTGCAAACATTTTCTTGCAAATGCATTGCCATGCTCTGTTTGTCCTCTGTTGTAGCAAAAGGAGCAGTCAGTAGGAATAGATGGCCGATCGGCTATCTTCAGTGCCGATTGGCTAACAATGTTCGGTCGAGAGCCTTATTTTGGGTCGATGACCTTCATCTCTTGGCCGATGGCTTTTCCATTTGGCCGATGGCCTCTCAGCATGACCATGAAGTGGTTTTGGAGCATTATAGAGACTTGTGCAGTTTTCAGAGGTGCAAAATAGTGCAAACAGAGGCAACATGAGGCATGGCAACGGATTTCCGAGCGAAGCCGACCGAGCATACATTTGTCTCTCTTGTCGAGGCCTCTTTACTGTTTTTCGTAGCGTAATTAGTTTGTTAATTATTTAAGTGTTGTAATAATTAGTTGTATCTAGTTATTCATTTGATTGTGTAATAATTAATTAGTTTGTTAGTTGATTAATTAGTTGATTTATATTATTCTTTCGGACCCTCCTCTGAGAGGGCCAATTTTGTAATAAGCGTGCGTGTGTGTGATGCATGTCTTCCAACCCCACTTCTTTCTCCCTTTTACTTAACCGCTTATGATGGTTAGTTTTAGGGCATATTTCATTTAGCATACTTATGCTTGCATGTTTGCATTCATCCATCTGTATTGCATGCACCAGGCTTGGCGTATCATGCTAACTGCATTGTATTTCAATTACTACTTGAATACATGTATCGAGTTGTCACATCTCGTATGCCATCTTAGAATAACCGAGCCTATTTCTAGTTGCATTTTACGTGTGTTGCATTAGCCATCTTAACATGAACTAGGATCATATATTGATTACTAACTAGTTCTTTATTTTGGCTCGGAGTACATTGTGAGTGTTTATGCTTTAGTATCTTGCATGTGTGTGAGTGTTAACATGACAGGATGCTTGCCATGAGGCTAATTGCTTATGTGATATAAATGCCTGAATGCCTGTGGGTGAAGGTTGGATTACTTGAATTGGAACGATTCATTGAAATCTGTGTTTTAGCCTACTTGCGAGTAGCAAACTTCAAACCATTTCCAAACAAACGGATATGTGATGCTTTGTTCCAAATTAGGCGATCTAGTCTATACTTGTGTGTTGTGCGCATCACATAGTAATTCTAGCTAATTAACCGGAATGAGAACGCATGTGTTTTCAAAAACAAGATATCATGCTTAGTACAGGCCGATCTTTGATTGGGCGAGCGGGGGTGCTCATTGCATGACCTTCCCCAATCGTACCCAAGTTCCCGAGCTGAGGCAACTTTGGTGATGACGGACACGTGGCCTTAGGCAATGAGTTAGGGTTTCCTAAATTTCTCCCAAAATAAAATATTTAGGTGGCGACTCATGTCCGCAAAGCAGTCCATGTTTGGAACTTCTTTACAAAAATCAGTTTTCCAAAACGATTTGCCGGATTTGGACTCTTTGGTGATTTATTGGTCTTGCATTGCATTTTGCGAGACTAGATTCAGAACCATCACATTTGAGTCCGAACTGTAGTGTGCTAGAGAAACAAAACGAGATCTTCTCGGGAGTTCTCCGGGCGCGTCTACACATACACACATGATTGATTTGGTAAAAATTTTGATGAATCATTTAAGACTTCTAACATTTTTGGAAGTTATTTATTAGTTTGGAATCTAATTAAAAAAGTCATTTCTTTTATTTTTTGAAAAAATTTGTGTCAAAAAAATTTAATTTTTTGATTTATCTAGAAGAATGTAAAAAGTAAAAAAACAAAATAGGCACTTAGTTCATAAATCTAAATTTGAATTTTCATTGTCCAACAGTCCATGCACTGGAATATCATATCCATAAGGACAAAATCTCGTAAAATGATCAAACTACCTTTATATATATATATATATATAATTCAAGTGTGTCTTCCCTCATCTAATCAAAACCCCCTCTCTCTCTCTCTCTCTCTCTCTCTCTCATTTTTTCACCACTGTTTCTCTCTCTACCTTACTTTTTCTCTCTACACATTTCGGCGGGTCACTGTTTGGAATTCTTGCGAAACTAGGGTTTTGGCAAGTCAACCATGGTGTCAACATTGCTTCGAGATCTGGCAATGGAGATCGTGATTTTGGTGTACGCAGTGGTCGAAATTTACAAATCTGTCGACATTACTCCTCTTTCTCTACTCTTCTCTTCTGTTGGTCCGAGATTTGAGTCAAATTCCACGAATTAATAGTTGGCGATGAAGGAGAAGAGACCATCTGTCACCAAAGGTGGAAAGACCAGATCTAGTCGATGGTAGATCTGTCGCTGCCTCTAACACCGCTTGTCTCTCTCTCTCTCTCTCTCTCAACCATTGCTAAGGAGACCTCGCTTGAACCCCAACTATTCCTCTCCCCTTTCGCCCTCTCTTTACGTCATCAACCACGAGCGCTGTGGCGGAGATGCCGTTGCTCGCCATGTCTGTGGATTTGATGAGACTCCGTAGCTCAATTGTCCTCTAGATGGTGAGAGTGATTCAAATTTGAATGGTGATTGTGGTGATGTTGTTGTTGAAGAAGTTGTGGATAATGATGTTCTTAGTATGGAGACTGGTGGTGACAGAGATGGAGGTTCTATGGTGGCGGTAGTGGATGATTTCTTTGATTCTCGCTGTGACTCGGTAAGTGTTGGTAGCTTTGCTGGGGTTGATTATTTTGAGAAGCAAGTTGATTGTCTGAGCTTTGTGTCTAATCAGGGAAAATTCTTTGATGCCACTGAAGGTTATTTCTTATCCTTTGTATATAGTCTCTCTGAATTTTATTTGCTACTCTTCAGTATCCATGTTGATTTGGCTATTGGAAAATAATTCTCTCTCTTTCTCTCTCTCTCTCTCTCTCTATATATATATATACCTAAATCCTCTTTGGATTTTTTTTTTTTTATTTTTTTTTTTTTTTTTTTTAAGGAGGGGTTCTGGTTCTCTATTTGAGTGTCTTGGTGATAGCTCTTCATCGATAGCTCTAGAGATGTGCATACAGGACATATCAAGAAATCTTATTTAGTTAATAACTCACATCCATTCATATACAGAAGATAGTATTCATTCACAAGATCATTATTGTACAAACTTAAAGCTTATATACAAAACAAGGTCAACATGACCAACAAAACAGAAATGACAAAAGCCTCTTGAAAAAGGCATCCTTTGGCTGACTCCGCAAAACTTGGTAATCTTACACAGATTCACTGGGGCTATTGTTGGACATCTTGTTGCTCACCTACATACATATATATACGTAGTGAGCTAATGCCCAGTGAATATCATCAGAGTAAAAAGGTTATATGAATGAGTTCTATAACAACAGGAAATCGCAAGATAACCCCATTACATAGAAGAACGACCTCAGGTCTGTTACATGACAAGAGTAAAGCCATAAAGTAACCTTAGTACATAGTAGAACGACCTTGGGTCTATAACAAAATGACCTCGGGTCCAACACATCAACGTCCTCGGGCCCAATACGTTAACTGCCTCGGGCCCAATATATCAACGGCCTCAGGCCCAATATGTCAATGGCCTCGGGCCTAATATATCAATAGCCTCAGGCCCAACACATAACAGAACGTGTGAGGCCCTTGAAAATTTTATTTTCTTAAAAGTCCCTTACTTTTAAATTATTTCCTTGAAGTCCCTCAGTTTCCTAATTAATTACAAATTTAACCCTAGGATCAAAATATATGTGCTAACTGAAAACTCGCAAACCCTAATCGATTTTAGTAACTTAGGAATCAATTCTATACCCTAATACTGATTAATTGATTCCCTATGGAATTACCACTCAAAAATCCTAGATTTTCTGATTTTTATCATGTTCGTCGGTAAATATAAATATCCTTTTTATTCGAAACAAGAATCCAGACCGAATTAGACTCTCTAACCCTAATTTAATTTAATTATACACTAAAGTCAATATTCCAATTCAAAAATTATACCCAAAGCCCTCACATTTTTATTAAATAACACAAAGACCCCAAACTAGTACCATTATATATTTATATATACACTTTTACCCTAAAATATTTTTTTAAACATTATATTTTATAAATTTCAACAATTGTACACAAAAAAAGAAAAAAAAAATGACCATCACAAGGATGGCCATCACCTTGTAGGTGCAATGAATGTACTTTGAGACAATTTTGCATGATTTAAGGAAAATATCTTTGACTTGGTACAAACTTATATTTATATATATATATATATGTATTTATGCAACTAGGTTGGTTTGATTAGGAGGAAAACCCTAACTAGATCATGTTTAAGAACCTAAATAACGCCTCTAAACTTTCACTATTCCATTGGATTCAAACTAAAACCAAAACATCCCATTCAATTCCAACCAAAGGGCATTTTGGACCTTTCATACCAATTTTTCTATAAAAGTAATCCCCCCTTAGAATTTTTTCATACAAGAATACACACACATACACTATTTTTAGTTGAGAGAGAGAGATAGAGAGAGGAGGGTGAGCTTGGTGGAAAATAGGAGAGGAAGAGAAGTTTGCTAGCAATTCCTACAAGCCTCAAGTAAGCCATAACACAACTCTCTTATTTTTTCCTTTCAAATACATGCTCTTAGAAGTTTTAAACATTAATTTCAGATGTGTTTTGATGGTATTCATGTGTTAAAAATGAAAGGAGTTGAGCCTTGATTCTACCCTTTTTGTATTTCTCTTAATTGGTATAAGACTACCTTTTTCCATATCAATCTCTCAAACTTTACAAAGGCACACCTTCAACTTAAATTTTTGAGTTTAATACATATTATTTAACATGTTTTCATCACAAGAGAAGCGGAAAATTTCCCCTAGTTGACCTCTTTTCTCACCAACTTTCTTATTTCAAGAAATGTGTCAGAAAAATCTGTTTTACAGCCAACTTTCAAAAATTATAGAAATATGAGAAAAATATTTTGGACCTAAATTTTATGTCAAAATCATCCTTAAGGAGTTATCTTTCAATGAAAATTCGTTTCATTGAAAAAGAGTGAGCAGTTTGGGAGAAAATTCGATTTTCGTAACGGTCGACAACTTTGGACAGAGCTGGAGTATTTATGAAATAACTAAAAATTTGGAAAAGCTATTCCATTTCCGAATGATGTTCTGAAAACTAGATAAATTTCTCTACGAACCATAGGAAGGCCGGATTTGGAAAAAATCGAAAATAGTTCTTTTAATCTTGATCTTTAAGTGACTCTGAATCTAGAAATTTTCTTTACATTGATGTTTTGTACTTTGACTTTATGAATGTGCTTACTTATATATAATCATGTCTTGGTATGATGTTATACATGTCATGGTTATGTATTTTTTTGTCCTTTGATGATGCTTACATTTATGTAAATTTATTTTCCTTCTCACTTGTACTAACTAATTACAACGATTAATCTAACAGAAAACTTAATGGGGGTGGCTAATAGGGTTTTGATCAACCGATTATTATGAGAAGAAGTTATTGGTTGGTGGGATGCATCCCCTTTGGTGAGTTAAATCTTGTGCAAGTTGTTGTTTGGAACCCTTGAATGGAGCGGTTGTATTCGGACCCTAGGTAGTTCGGTGTAAGGAGGGATTTGGGTAAGGCCCATCATTACTGTATCTTTTGAGGCCCTGTGGTTGGTGCTACGCAGTATATAATCGTTAGTAGGCATCCGAGGTAAGGTCTGCAATAAAACAGCAAAAGAAGGGACATACCGAATAATCTACGTCCAATTCTTGGAGTTGAGAGGATGAAATCTCTTTGGGGGATTTTTAGACTACTAACAACTAACTACATAATCTGTGCTATGAACTTAAATGCCATGACCCCTTTCCTTTGTTTTTTGTAAATCTTTGTGGTGTATTGAATTTGGAAAAAGAAATGGGGTGTGTGTGCGTTTACTAGGCATTCAAATCTCATAGCGTATCATGCCAGGTGTCGAAGAGGAGCTTGTAGTAGAAGACGACGAAATGGAAACCTTCGAGAACATTTGGCTATCCTAGAAAAGTTAGGAATTTCTTTTGTTGTTTTGTAAAGTCCATATGAAAATTTTAAATTTTCTTTTGGGATGTAATGTTGATGGAACGAGCTTTTGTAATTAAGGATATTTGTAATTATTTTATTATTATGTACTTATATTCCAACGCCAATATAATTCCCGAAGTTTCTTGTGAGACCTTGTGTCAATGCCTTTTAAGATCTGTCAAAAGGGTAGTGTGCTGCCTAAGAAAGCTGGACTTAGAAGGGAGGCTAAGTTGACTCTTTCGGCAATCTAGGATCTTACTTGGTTATTGGCCATAGGACTCATTAGTGACTTTCTCTTGACTACAACCCTTAGTGTAGATTTGGGGCATCACAGAACGACCTCAGGCCCAACATAAATATATATTACAGATAACATATCAAGCGTACAAATAAAAAACTCATTCATACTTTCAAATCTATAAGTATAGAAAAGCTTATCACATTGTATAGTCAGAAAATAGAATATGAGAAAATATCTTTACTAAGATATTACTCACCTTAAGTAGGTTGATATCCCTCCACAATGTTCAAACCTACACATTTCACATAAACACACATTGGAACACATTGTTCGAATCAAATAATTCATCTTCTTTTTCTAATTCAATCATTCATGCTGGTTCTCACTTAGTAGTTCCTTATTGAGTCACAAATCATGCCTAGAAATGCTCCAGAGAAGATGAGAATGAAGATATGAACACAAAAGAATTTGTCAAAATATGTTGGAAATGGCCTGACCGCTCAAGCCACATTTTGGTCGCTCAAGCGGACTGCTCTGTCTACAAAAGTGGATGGGTCTAATATGTGCTCAAGCCAACACTTGGTCGCTCGAGCGGTTGTAGCTCGACTTTTCGTGCTCCTTTCAGATACGATTAGCCCTACTGTTCGGACTCCCGTGGTTCTGAATCTAATCTCATAAGTATAATGTGAAATAGATAAACACCAAAGAGTCCAAATCCGAAAAATCTTTTGGAAAATCGATTTTGAATCAAAATACTAAAAATGGACTGCTTTGCTAGATACAAAGTCGCCACCTAAATATTTTTGAAAAATTTAGGAAACCCATGACTCATGCCAAAGGCTATGTGTTTATCATCACCAAAATTGTCTCAGTTCGAGAACTTAGGTACGAGAGGGGAAGGTCATGGATTGAGCACCCCACTTGCCCGATCAAAGATCGGCCTCTACTAATCATGATGTGGTTTTTAATGCACGAGTATAGACTAATTTGCAAAAATTGAAACACTTTGATTCATGTTTGTTTTGAAAATTGTTTCGAATATGTACCACTTGAAAAAGTGATATTATATATACATGACTCAAATTATTCCAATTCAAACAATTAGCCTTCATCCACAGGTATTCAAGCAATTTATCAATTAAGCACTTAGCCTCATGGCAAGTATGCTAGACATAGCAACAATCACACTCGTGCAATATGCTAAAGCAAATAAAAGCTTACCTAGTACTCCGAGGTGAACCAAAAGAAACAAAAGAGTTAGAAAACATGTATGCTCCTAACTAATGCAACATGGCTAATACAACACATGCGATATGCAACTAATAGGCTCAGCTACTAATTATGACATATGAATCAATTTGATAGTATACGGTTTAAACACGTATTCAACGAAGTAATAAATGACAATGCTTGTTTAGAATGATGAACCGAGCCTCGATGAATGTAAGACAAGTGGATGCAAATCATGGAATATGCTAAATGAGACATGATGTTCTAAACTACCCATTAATAAATTAAAGGAAGAAAGACGTGGGGTTAGAAAACATACACAAATATTACATATTGGCCCTCGTGCAGGAGGGCCCGAATGAATGAGCTAGCTAATCGGCGAAGTAACTAACTATGACAAACCAAATGAATAAATTAACTAAACTAGCTAATTAACTAATTATTACAACACAAATTTAACTAACTATTCTAGCTAATTAAATGAAATAATTACAATACAAAACTAACTAGCTATTTCTAACAAATTAGTTACAAACTTGCTACTTTAAGCACAATGCTACTACTATTACAACATCATTTCACAAATCCCGAGGATTGAGGGATGACTCATGCATGAACGCGGATTTCCACCCGATAATGCTTTTCATTTTGCTATAGGAATGCCTCTGTTGCACATTTAGAAAATTGCACTATTTTTCACCTCAGCCTTTGCTTTGCTCTACTAAAAAAAGGACACTGCCTGTTTGGAAAAAGTGGCCAGCAACCCCGAAGTAGTGGCCGACATGCCATTAATAGTGGGTTGCCGTCCAGCAAAAGTGGCATGCCGACCACTGATTTTGGTTCTTGCCTGCAGCAACATAAGACAAACAGAGCACAAACCAGCGTATTTTCAGGGGATATTTGTCCACACTGCCTCTCCTTATCAGCAAACAGGTCAAAGGAGGGGTAGGCTTGATTTGTAAATCATCAATCGACACAATTTCATTGCGTGATGACTTATGAATCAAGGGACACAATTTCAATAAATGCATAACAAAAGACCAACAAAACGTCATTCCTATCATGGATTGATCAAGGGAAGTGGTCAACCTTAGAAACTTGGACCATTTTATCACTAACAAGTATGAAATAGGCCAAGTCTCCATGTGTTCAATCAACGTCCGATTAAACACAACACCTTTTATTATCTTATTCCATTTTAGTCCAAGTTAACACCTTTTTTAATTACCTTTCCATTCATTAACCAATTGAGTCCAATAATGAGCTTTAAGTCCATCAATGGAAAGAAGCACCAAACCAATTGTTGTTTTAGGCATGAGAGACGTGTCATGCCATTGGTAACGAACCCCCAAAGGGATTAAACTATTAAGCACACTACCTCTATTTTAAGTTTAAACAAGCAATTAGTTTGAAACAACTTTCAAAACAAAGAAAAAGCCAAGAAAGGAGGGAGGTTGTAGAGATGATTAGAGGTTACCACAAGTATGGAAAGCTTGAAATAAATACTATCAACTTAAATAGGTTGGTGTCTAATACCTAAAACACCAAGCCTATGAGGACCACTATACTACAAGCATACTATACAAAGCATGAATGAAGCTAACACATAAAAAAAGTCCTAAAATAGTCCTAAAACAGTCCAAAAAAGTGCTGGAAAGATAAAAATAACTACAACAACTAGCTAAAATATTGAGGAATTAAAACTAGCGCACAAGCACGAGGGGAGGCAACCCCTCCACTTTTCGAACTTCAAAACTTGATTTTTACCTTTGAAAAACCTCTGAAAATTAGTGGTAAAAAGCTCAAAAAAAGGTGATGAAAAGGTGGGAAACACAAGGGCAAAGGTCTTAGAAGCAAGATTAAGAAGGGTTATCAACCCCTCTACCTTTAATGGACTTAAACCACAAGTTTTAGCCCAAAAACACAGGTAATAAATAGCTCAAAAATAACAAGAAATGATAGAAAACAAGTAGTGAAAAGATGGTACAAAAAGCATTAGAAGGTATACCTCTTGAAGATGAATGAAACCTTAAGTTACGAACCGTCAATTTCACACTCTCAAGTGCCTCAAGAGCTAAAATTCACTCCCAAATCACCTCAACAAGGAACTCTCTAGGTTTGGTTTAGAGTGTTTGAGCAAAGGTTATGTAAGTTGCAAGAGAGAGAGAGAGAGAGAATTTTGCTCTTCCAAAAATATTTTCTCACTTCTCAATTTTTCCAACCTTGAAACCAATTGGGAAGGTCATCTATATATAGAAAACCATGTGCATATCTCGAAAATATCTATATACATACACTTGGAATGGTGCATGTACATGAGGGGACAGGTGGCAGAAAATATCTGGTTTTTTTACACTAGTGGCCGATAGGCCACATTAGTGGGCAACAAGCCACACTAGTGGATGGTAGGTCACTGGAGGCACATGCATGAAAAACCACTATTTTGGTCCAAAACAAAGCACAAGGTTTGAAGGTTCAAAAGTGAGGTTTTCTGCTGAGGAAGTCAAGCATTCGACAAGCGTACACATTCATCATTGAGTGATCAACCATTGATGCCCAAGTCTTAAGGGGCGTCAAAAATAGGGTGTCTATAACTGTCCAACAATATGCATAGGGTTCGCTCGAGCACACACTTGGTCGCTTGAGCCATCTGTAAAGACTGCAAAAGTACTATAAGCTCATCAAGTTCGCTTGAATGCACACTTGGTCACTCAAGCGGTCTACAAATTTCTTGGGTTTTCTAAATTGCTCTTTGAAGTTCAAAAATGCAATTCAAAGCCTTGGTCCAACAATATATGGCTTGTTCAAAAACACACATTAACTTTGGAAAACATGTATACATGACCCCTCAAAAATCATTTGCTCAAAATTACTTTAAATCCACAAAAATTGAACCAAAAACTCATGCATGTAAATTACTCCAAGTTCTTTTCTCAAAACTCACGAGTTTAACAAACTTGAGTTCAAAAGCTCTGTACATGTACAAAATCCTTTTCCACAACATGAATTTAAAGCTTAACACATGATGGATGAAACATGCATGTACAATATAACTCATAATTTTTACACAGATGCTAGAATTTAAGCTCAATATGCTAAAATTCAACATATTCTTGCATGCATGTAGAACTTCTTCACTTTCTTGACTTTAATTGACAAAACACATGCAAATGATCATGTATAAGCCATGAACCCAACTCTAAATCACATCATCTTCAAGGATTAAGAGTTAGATGCTTACCTAGAGGTTTCAAACACACTATTAATTCTAGCACAACTTTGATCAATTCAAGCTAACCCTTTAAGTTTCTTTCAATCTCTACACTTTCTCTCTCTAGAATGAAGTCTCTCTCTCTCCCTCTCTCTCTCTCTCTCTCTAGGAGCTCGCTCTCAGAATTTATGAGTTCAATGAAGAGGAAAATAAGCTCAAATGAGCTTACGACACAAATATATAGGTAGGATAGCATAATGCAAACAATTAGAACATTAAACCAATTAAACACAACTTAATTAATTAATTTGAATCAATTTTTGATCAAACTTGCCATAAGGTTCTAAAGTTCCATTTAGCCTAATCATGTGCTCAATTTTGGTTTCTGGCGCCATCAAGGCCTTTAATTTCATATTTAGAGCAGAAATCACAACACATTTTCTTACGATCAACAAATAGTTTCCAAAGTAAACAGATATACTCAAATTAATCACATGGCACATATCAAAATTAATAAACAACACATAATTAAATAATTATAATCATGATATGCATGTTGGGGTAGTTACAGTATATTTGTAATTTGCACATATTAGAGAAACGCTAGTATATATAGAGATAGATATGCATGTATGAATAATTGTATGTATGTAATATGCATATATAAGAAATAAACAGATAGGTATGTATAAATGTATGTTTGTATGTATGTATGTATGTATGTATGTAATTTGCACAGATAAGAAATGGACATATAGGGAAAAATGGCTTGGTCAATTTCAATAGATAGAAAAAACTAGGATAAGAATTTCAACAGATAGTTAAAAAAATTAAACACAAAAAAAAAAAAAAATTACATAGATAAAATTGAACAAATAGAAAATTTGCATAGATAAAACTTGGAGAGAAGAAAAAAATTGAAAAGATAGATACAAATTTGAACAGATAGTAAAAAAAATCAATAGATAAAGAAAAAGTCAATAAATAAATTAAGAGGTAAAATTAGAAATAAAATGTCCTTCAAAACTAACAAAAGGATTTTTTACCAAACTATTTCACAAATGGTAGACCTCTCACTAATAAAAAAATATTGATTGGACCTAATGCCTCAGACCCTCATTAGGTTGGACTTTTTAACAATTATCTCAAAAAAAATTTAGGACGAATTACACTAATAGTCCATTTAGTTTGGGACCTGTGTCATTTTGGTAACTGACTTTTCAATTGTGATGCATTTGACTTGAGGAGCCATTTGGGAACATGAATAAAAAGCCAAAAGCTAGCTTTTAACCCATTTTGGGTCACATCACCTCTCACATAAAAAACTAAAAAAGTTAAAAAGTTAGCTTTTAATCATCTTTTCAAAACACCTCTCTTGTTCCAAATAAGGATAATTGAAGATCTCGTTTCTTTTGCAAACGCTCTATTTTAAGAGCAAAGTCATCAATTTGATAAAATACAAAATAATTTGACAAAAATAAATATCAAAAAGATATTTTTGAGTTTTTAAAAATTATTTGTACCCACTAAAGATAAAATTATATAAAAATGATAAATCTTTTACATTTTAATTTTTTTTTTTTACCGAATTAATTTTGAATGTGTTTTGATAATGATCATGTAATGGATAGTTATTTTTGTTGATGTTTTTCGATGGTTATCATGCAATGAATGGTTGTTTTTGTTATTAATAGATATATTTTTTTTTAATGATTATTAGGCTTTTAATATGTAATCGATTTTTTGATTTAATGACATCAAAGTTATTACCATGTTTGACTTGAGTTTTTGAGATTATTTTGAGATTTTTATTTGTTGAAAAAATAGAAACTAATTTAATAAAAGTAAATATAATATAATATATATATATATTTCTTCTACTCTCCCAAAAGATAAAATTATATAAAAATGACTACTGTTTTTATTTTTTTTTCACCAATTTAATTTTTAGTTTCTAAGAAATTTTTTCTAAAAATAGATTTTGAAAACCAAACTAAACAGAACTTTGTAATCAAGAAAGTGTTAGCATTATTTATTAAAACAACATACAAGTTAATCAATACAAAATAAATTACATGACGACTTTGCCCTTTAAATGGAGAATTTTTCATTTGAAAGATTGTGATTCAAAATTTAGGGTCAAATGTATCACAATTTTAAGGTCAGTGACCAAAGTGACACAAGTCTCAAATTATAGGAACTATTAGTGTAATTCGTCTAAAAAATTAAAACAAATCACTAAAATAAGCACAAAAAAAAAAAAAAAAGTCATTTACCTATCTTTAGTAATTTTTTTTTTCAAAATATTAACTATTATTATGTGTCTGTCTACTAAAATTAACTATTTGAAAATATTGTTTGAATTAAAAAAAAAAAGAAAAGAAAAGAAAAGAAAAGAAAAAAAGATGTAATCACCACTTTTTATAATATATATAAAACATATATGATAAGCTCGATATCAAATCTTAATTAATATATTTCTCAATAAATATAATCACGTAACTTGTTACAAAATCATCTTCCATCTTATTATGCAGTTTATTTTTGAAAAAAAATTATAATTAAAAATATATGTTTTTATGAGTATAATGATAATCCGTTTCAATAAGTGATATTAAATTTTAGGAACTTGTTCTAAGAATGGCATGTTAAAGTAGACAATTTTTTTTAAAAAATTTTTATTTTCAAACATTATTCCTATTTTTAGAGAATGAACAAACAAGAATGAATGCAACGTAAGATCCATAACTAAATTAAAGTGTGATTTATAAAAGAAGAAAAACAAAAAAAAATGCTTTTTTTTTAATCAGGAAAATAAGACACTTTATTGATGAAACAAGCATGAAATACATGAAAAAAGGCCAATGAGCAAAACATCTTACTGACCTATCCTAATCCCTACGAGGTTGGCTCCAAGAGAACCATACAATCATCTGCAAGCTCAAGACCAAGTTGATAAGGTACCAACATCAATAAAACAAAAAGAAAATAAAGAAACAAACAGACAAACTGCAACACCAAAACCTGCCCAGCACAAAAAAAAAAAAAAAAACACCAAAGCTGCTAATAGAGTTCTCAACCCTCACCACCAATACATACTCGAACCTGGTTAAGATTATAAAAAAATCATTGACCATGTATTGCCACACCTTTGATGATGATATCAACCAAATAGCCACCCTAGATTTAATTAGGTCAGAGAGTTTCTAAACATCAGCTTTAGCATCATTGAAGACACAATCATTTCTTAGCTTCCATATAGACCACAACGCAACGAGAGAGACAGTCCTCCAAATCATCCTCTCTTGCTTCTTAAGCTTACCACTCTCCTACTAATTCAACAAAGCAGTAATTGTACCAGGAATGACCTATTGCAACCCCCCACCACTTTAATATGGATGACCAGACATTCCACACAAAAGGACAATGTAGCAGCACATGAAGCACTAATTCCTCTTATTTTTTACAAAAGTAACATAAGATGGATATATCTCCAGTAAGAACCCTAATCCTTCGTAGGAAAACTGAAGTTTTAATATTATGCTTCCATGTGAGCCAACCAAAGAATTGCACTTAGGAGTTAAAACATTATTCCAAAGCAAATTACTAGGTCTAGAAATAATCGCTACCTCCACAGTGTTAAAACTATACAAAGAAGACACTAAAAACAAACCTAAGGAATTGGCGGCCCACTATGGGTGATCTACTATTTCCATGCTAACTACAGGGCCAGATCCAAGAATAGAGACTAACCTTGGCATTTCCAATCTTTCCCCTCCCCCCAAAAAAAAAGTCCCTTCTAGGTAGTATATTCCGCTCCCCTAATGTATCTTTCAGATTAATAAACATACTGAGTGAGCCTTTTTTTTTCTCCTTTGATAGACTAAACAATCTGGGAAAATCACTTTTCAAACAATAGGAATCACACCATTTATCTCCAAAAACCTTACCCTACTACCATCCCCCACTGTTATTTTAAAATTGTTCTGACAACTCTCCATCAGATCCGGATTAAAATTGGCCACTGAGATTATACCAAACCATAATCGTGACAGTCTAATGCTAGCAGCACAAGAAGGTAGCCAACTGCACTCCTCTTGATTATACTTGCTACAGATCACTCTCCTCCACAATGCCATCGTCTCACTTACAAACCTCCACTACCATTTAAATAATAAACAAGAGTTAGCTACTCTAATCTTTCTAACGCCCAAGCCTAACTCTTGTATAATTAACAAGAGTTAGCTACTGATCTTTCTAATGCCTTCTATTTAAAATAAAGGGCAAACTTCACTTTACCCCTTGTGGTTTGGGGCGGGTGCGGATTACCCCATTGACATTTGAATATCACCACATAACCCTCCCGTGGTTAATGGATTGAAGTGCACAGTTAACACCATTAACGACAGAAGTAAATAGACTATTTTGCTCTTATATTAATAATCCTTGTTTTCCATTTCTCATTGAACCATGCATTTGAGAAGAGTTTCAATCACATTTCCTAAGTTTATCAATTTACACAAAATCATCACATTTCTAGTCACAAAATCATCACATTTCCAATCACAAAATAAATCATCACATTTACAGTAGGGGAAATGTGATGATTTTGATTTTGTTCTCTTTCTCCTCAGAGAGAGAGAGAGAGAGAGAGAGAGAGAGAGAGAGAGAGAGAAAAGGAAGAAATGGCACAAGTTAGCAAACTTTCCAGTAGAATCCAAAGCTTTCATTGCAATCCCACTTTACCCAAAACCCACATTAATCACAAACATTTTCTAGGTTCTCTACTTTTTGGATTAAAGCTAAAGAAGGGTTCAGAGAATTCACTGTGTTTGAGCTATGAAAGGGCTGTGAAGAACCATTTAGCTCCACTTAGGGTTTCGGCTTCGGTTGCTACCACCGACAAACCCTCAATGTCACCTAAGATCGTGTTGCAACCCATCAAAGAGATCTCTGGCATTGTCAATTTTTCGGGCTCGAAATCGTGTTTTCAATTTCTATTTTTTGGTGTTCATGAATTATGATTATAGTTTAGGTTTTGAAATAAAATTGAATTGCTCATTTGGGGTTTTGGGTTTTGGTCTAAATTCTATGATTTTTTTTTTATTTGATGAATATAATAAATTGAGTGATTTGGTGAGAAATGATAAGAAATGAAGAGAAAGAGAACGAAATCAAAATTATCACATTTATTTATCCTAAATCATTACATTTCCAGATCTAATGATGAAGATGAAGAAAATAATATGAGGGTATACTTTGGAAATTGATGATGAAGATGAGGGCATTTTAGTCATTTAATTTGGAGGGAAAATTATATTTTCATGCCCATTTGCACATGTTATACACAGGCTATTATGTTAGATGAAAATGTTAACTGTGCACTTCAATTTATTAACCACATGAGGGTTATGTGGTGATATTCGAATGTGAGGGGGTAATCTACACCCGCCCCAAATCACAGGGGGTAAAGTGAAGTTTGCCCTAAAATAAATGCCTTTTATTTGTTTTTATATTCTTTTAGTCACCAATAGGTCAAAAGTTAGCCAAACCCACAAGAATAAAAACAATTAAAAGAATTTAATTAACTCTAAACAATATAGAAATATAACAAATAATACATTTAACAAATAGAGTGGATCAATATTTGATAAAACTCAATTTAGAAATTACTTTTAAAATTTTGTAATGTAAATAATTTGGAGAGTGCAAACTACTAAAATTTTGAGAGTGCGAAATACTCTAGTTTAAAATTACCTTATTAATTACTATAGGATAATAATATACATAATTTTTTAAAATTTTAAGGGTGTGACCGCACTAGCCCGCTCCCCTTACATCCATCCTTGTGTGCAATGTGCTTATTCAGATGTCTTGGTATGTTGGAAGAAGTGTCTGGCATAGGAGAATGGAGAATGGTCGAGGTTTGGAGGCGAGATGCATGGCATGGGAAGCAGTGAGATTTCTTTGAAGGGTGGGCTACTTACGGGCCTACCAATGATGGTCTGAGGCTTCAAACCCAACATGAGAACCCTATTTTAAATCAGCTGCAATAGAAAATGCATAGAAGCGTCAATTAAAATTATTTTGCAGTTAGGCCTCGTTTGGGAACCCTCCCGTTTAGCCAAAAAGCCAAAAAGTTACTAAAAAAGTCAAAAAGCCAACAACCCATACAAAAAAGTCAAAGATTCTCTTTTCTCTCTACTTTTTGCACATTTTTTGTAAAAAGTTAAAAAGTCATCCCAAACATACTAGTTTTTTTTAGCTCATATTTTAGTCAAATAGCCAAAAAGTTACTAAATTAGCCTGTTCCCAAACAAGGCCTTAGTCCACATAAAAATAAAGAAATGATCAACAAACTATAGAATACAGAAACCACAGTAATGAGAATAGTAATGAGAACTTATACTCTTTTGATTCACTGAAATGAGTCATAATGGAATGGAATGATCATTCTTTAGGGTCTCATATGGAATGACCATTATTTTGAAATAGTGAATAATAATTCAATTTATAATGCATTTTGTCATTATTTTTTTAATCAGCCAATATTTTGATAAAATGATGATTCCATTCCGTTTTATTCTAGTGAACCAAACACCACCTAAGGGTAGAGTGGCATCGAAGTCAATGTCACCTTAGCTGCCAAATTGCATCCTTTATTAACATTAGTCAAAGAATGGCAAAGCATACAAAATTAGATTGCAAGCTAATTCATAAAGAAAAGGCAAAATTAAAAATGGAAAAACAACAACGATGACAAGAAAAGGAAAAAAAA
This sequence comes from Camellia lanceoleosa, assembly GCA_025200525.1. Taxonomy (NCBI): domain Eukaryota; kingdom Viridiplantae; phylum Streptophyta; class Magnoliopsida; order Ericales; family Theaceae; genus Camellia; species Camellia lanceoleosa. Next base: position 37,467,349 of record CM045765.1, read on the forward strand.
AAAAACTATATTTCAAAGCATGAATGTACTATTAAAAACAGAGAAGGAAGTAGTGAAATAAATTAAAAAACCTAATAGGTCATTGAATTATGAAACATTCAGTTTGGACTACTTAAGAAGTGGTTCAATTTTAGCAAAAATGATGGATTGATGATAGTCTACTACTAAATCAAAGACAAGAAGCTTTTGTACCTGTAGACACCCCATTTTTGACCGTCCTCAAGACTTGGACATCACCGCTTGAACACTCGGTGATCACCCAAGTTCATGTTCGTTTTGAGTTCTCGGAGGTCTCGGCTACGCGTCTTGCCTCAGGATCTCTCAACTCGACTGTTTTGTGTTTGGTTTTGCACCAAACACTTGTGTTCTTGCTTATGAGGGTAGTGAGTAGCTTGTTAGCCTCCCCTGGCACCCACCGGCCCTGGCTTGAGGCCACCGGCCGTGTATTCTTGCTACCAGCCATCGGTGAAGTATACCATTGGCCGGTTGGCCTTTTGTGTGGTCGACCGACCATCTTTTTGGCCGATGGCCTCCTTTGCTGGCCGATACCACATTTTTGCCTTTTTTTAGGCATAATGCATGCCAGCTGTGCCAGCTGGAATGCACAAACCCTGCCCCTCATGCACGGGTGTGGCTGTTTTGAGCCTTTGACCCTTTTGACCTAACCTCTTGCACCCTTTGCTCAAGCTTCTTGAGGAAGCTTGACCCTTAGTCTTAGCTTCCTCAAGAAGCTTGCACCCTTAGGATAGCTTTCCTTGGAAGCCTTGACCCTTTAGGATAGCTTCTTTTAGAATCTTGGAGCCTTTTCCATTGTCTATATAAGAGCCCCTCCTCCTCCTTTGTGTGGGTTCAGCAAAAACCAGAGCAAAATACATATATATATATCTGATACACATTTTCTCTCTCTATATCTCCCTCTCTTCATTGTGTGTGTGTTTAAGGGCCAAAAAGGGTGATTTCTTCTTAGTTTTGCACTAAGACACACACTACTACACCATACTTCGACTTTGGGAGGCATTGAGGGTTTATTCTTGAGGTTTTGGACTAGTTTTGATTAGAAGAAGGGGGCTGCATTTGCTATTCTTCAAGGGTTTTTTAAGGGTAACACTTTTACTTTAGATTCCCCAATCTTGCACTAGTCTTTTACCTATCTTGCTTACTGTTTTAGACTTTGTGTATAACTGAAAAAAGTCTTATACTTGCATGCTTAAGATACTTCATTAAGGTTGTTTTGGTGTTGGGGGTCGACCTCCTCCTCTTAGGCCTTGTTTGACCCTTTTGGTGCTCTCTTTGCCAAGCTTTGGTTACTATTGTGTGTTGACCTTCTCACCACTGAAATCCAGTGGATTTTTAGTGGTGAAGGAGGAGTTTTGAAGTCTTGTATAGGAGAGGGACACCCCTCTTCCTTTGTTGTCTCATTTGCTTGTGTTTTGGCTCATAAGAGTAGCATGTATGCCTAGCTTTGTTTGGCTTCATTTCAGAGGTTATTTGGTGTTTATTTAGCATGTTTTGCCTCTGTCCCATGTTGGTTTGTTGCCTCCTTGCATGCATAATACACTTGCCTTGTATTCCCCCATTTTGCTTAAGAAATGCATCTTGCCATTAAACCATCATGCTTGCATATTTTTGCCTAGCTTTGTGAAGTTTTTAGTTAGATTTTACCATGCTTGAGGTCTGTTGGGTGTTGATATGGTCATGCATTTCATGCTTTGTATAGCCTCTTTGCATTCTAACATGTTGGCATCAGGTGTGTGAGTCATGAGCATGCTTGAGTTGGCCTATTTCAGTAATTTGGAATCACCTATAATGTCATTTCAGTCCATGTTTTGTGCTTACATACTTGTGTTTGTTACTCCTTTAATACCTTGAAGGGATGTGGTCTTATGCTCCATGTTTAGGCCTTAATGCATGCCTCTTGTTTAAGTCATTTGGGCTGCCATATCAGTGGGTTTTGGGGGCTCATTTTGCGTGTTGAAACTCTGTTTTTGATTGCTTAGTCCATGCCAAGAGTGGTTGGGGTAGTTGTAGTAGAATGCTCCTCTTTATGCCTTAGTCTTAGACCCATTGGTATGCATGTTTGCATGAGCATCCGTCCACCATTTGCATCATCATTGGCCACTGTTTTGGGGTGGGCTGAGGTCTGCCCCTTTGAGGTTTAAGTCCGCCATCGCATGACCATGTTGCATTATTTTGGTTTCATGCTTGCATTGTACCATGTTTGCATATTTGCACATTATTTAACTAGTTGCATTTCATGTCATAGCTTGCATGTTAGGTTACATTGCATGGCATCTTGTATGTTTGGCACATTGCATTTGGCATGTCTTGCATCTTAGCCTTATATTGCATTCTTGAGCCATGTTTGTATACATGCATTGCATTGCTTGGTTTAGGGTGTCAAACCAAGCATGAGGGGTGGGGTGTGTTCGTACTCCAAATGACGTAACACGTCTCAACCCTTGGTCGCCGGCGCTCTTGACCTCAATATGATAGGGTGTTGGCATTCATCTCTCTTGTTACATGCATTTACATTAAAGTTGCAAACTCGATGCCTTAGGTCATCATGCATCGAAATGCGTGATTGGTGGCCCGAGTATCAAGGGCCACACTCCCATGAGACCATAGCACGATTGTGAGAGTGGCCATGCACACATTGCTTTGAATTTCCTTGCCACACATTGTTTGCCCTCTGCTGCTGTCAAAAATAGGTTTCTGCAGGAAGAGATGGCCGGCCGACCAAATACAGTGCCGACCGGCCATCAATTACCAGCTGTTGGTGTAAATTTTGGCCAATAAGCCCATCCCCATGGCCGGTGAAATTGGATTGTGGCCGGTGGCACCCCAGAGCACTCAGAGGGTGACTAAAAATGGGTCTGGGGATTTTCAGAATTTTCAGAGGAGCAGGGCAGTGTAAACAGAGGCAACAGTGGCATGGCACGGGTTTCCAAGCGGGGCGAGTCGAGCATGCATCATCCTAGCATTCCAAGGCAGGGCTGCGGCCACCTTCTTTCTACATTTAATTTGTTAATTAATTAGAAGTTCTGTAATAATTAATTTAGCAGTATTCATTTGGTTGTGTAATATTTATTCGAACCCTCCGAGCGAGGGCAATTGTGTAATAAATGTGTGTGAGTGTGTGTATGTCTTCTAACCCCCACTTCTTTCTCCCTTTTACTTACCTGCTTTCAATGGTTAGTATTAGGGCATATTTAGCTTAACATACCTCATGCTATGCATGCGTGCATCCATATATTTGTCTTACATGCACCGGGCTCGGCGCATCATACTAACTGCATTGTATTTCAATTCCAAGTTGAATACGTGTTAGTTGTAGTATCATCATATGCCATCTTAGAATAGCCGAGCCTATCATAGTTACATCTTGCATGTGTTGCATTAGCCATCTTAACATGAACTAGGATCATGCATATGATTACTAACTAGTTTCTGTTTTGGCTTGGAGTACTCGATAAGCATTTATGTTTTAGCATCCTTGCATGAGTGTGAGTGTTGCCATGATAGCATGCTTACCATGAGGCTATGTGCTTATGTGATATAACTGCCTGAATGCTTGTGGGTAAATGTTGGGTTACTTAAATTGGAACAATACATTGAATGCAAATTTTAAGCCCACTTGAGAGCGGCAAAACCATATTTTCTAAACCCACTTGAGGGTGGCAAAATTCATGTCTTAGCCTACTTGCGGGTAGCACCATCAAACCATTTTCAAACAAACAAACATGAAATGTTTTGTTCAAATTTAGGCGACTTAGTCTATACTTGTTTGCTGTGCGCATCACGTAGTAAATCTAGGCTAATAACCGGAATAAAAACGCATAATGTTTTTAAAATAAGATATCATGGTTAGTAGAGGCCGATCTTCGAATCGGGCGAGAGGGGGTGCTCATAGCTGACCTTCCCCAATCGTACCCAAGTTCCCAAGCCGAGGTAACTTTGGTGATGATGGACACGTGGCCTTAGGCAAACGAGTTAGGGTTTTCTAAAATTCCCCATTAAAAAACATTTAGGTGGCGACTCTGTATCTGGCAAAACAGTCCATGTTTGGCACTTCTTTACAAAAATCCGTTTTCTAAAAAAAACGATTTGCCGGATTTGGACTCTTTGGTTCAGGTTAAGAACCGTGACAATATCGAGTCCGAATTGTGGGGTAAGGCCCTTACGCGGAGCGCGTCCACAGTACCACATTGAATATTACACAAAATAAAGCCAAGTGATGGATTTGTTGGGGATTCGCAATCCTGCCCATGACCTTCCAGAAATCATACCAAGCAGAAAAACACATTCACACCCAAGGAGATACAATATTTAACGTGGTTCGGCCTCAATGCCTACGTCCATGGGAGAGTAACCGGTTATCACTATAACAATGGAGAGATTACAGAATGATTACAATATAGGAGGAGCTCACACCATCCTCACTCACCGACTCACCTGAGAGAGACGGTCTCTCTGCCTCACAAATAGTGGAGAGCTTGGCTGGGCGTGTACATGGCCAGCTGTTCCTTCACTTTTGGTGGTCATCTATCTTTACAGCTTGTTGGTTGGCAAGGTAGGTAGCCGTCTTTCCTTGACTCCATGGCTTCCATTCACACATGGAGCAAAAACTCAACAATCGCCCCCTTCTGCTCATGTGGGGTGATGTGTCGTATCCATAACAAAACCAACTGCCAATCTTGTCACACCCAAAATCCAGGATAGTCTGCATCTCCTCACTGAGACACTTGCACCCCCTGAAGCTAGAGATAACACACCAGAGATACAAGAGGAGGAGAGAATCCTACATCCTCAACTCAACTTACACCACTCTCTAATTTGGAGAGAGCCTCTGCTTCTATCTCCCACAAATCTCTTCCACGCTTCCTGTCTTAGATGTCTTCACCTGCTATGCTTGAACTTGTATAACCAAGAAATCCAGCACCCTCTGATTGGATGCCCTAAGTGACATTGCAGCTCCTCTCTAGAATGACACTAACTTGGCATGCATCACAATATATGGCTGGAGCAATAGAAAACTCTCTCTGTCTTCTTTGTTTAGAGCTTTTCCTTTGAACTATCAGTCTTTGCCCTCTCAATTTCTGAACAACCTCCTAGCATTCCTATATGCTCGTTGTCTATGCCTTTGCAATCCTTAATTTGTTGTTCAGTAGATTGATGGTTGACAGTAACTCCATCTGTCAAAGCATCGTCAGCTATGCAATTTCTTGCATAGTGCTCGCACCCATGGCTTCTGGTTTCCTTACTCTCGAGCTCGCCTGAGAGATCCGCATCAACTCTATCTTCCGTTGCCATGGAACTAAAGAAACAACCACAGAGAAAAGAGACTTGCCATACTTTGGCGCTCACTCTTGCATTTTATCCATCTCAATTTCTCTGTCTGGAAGTTCTTATGAACTTTCAACAACCCGCTGTTGCACACTCTACCCGTGTCTTCTCTGCACTGTACATCTGCACCTTGTACGACACTCTTGTGTACCCACTTGTGCTCTTGTACCTCTATGCTTGCTCTCAGTATACTTCTCTGCAACTATTGTTCTTTTCATCCACATACCATAAGTACCTACTCGTATACAGTGCTCCAATTGTCACAACATTTCCCTAAGCCTGTATTGGCTGCCAATCATTTATTAGTTAATGAAGTGGACTTTTGATTGAACCAGATTTTCCGATCAACTAGAAAAATAATCATTTCTGCAATCCTCTAATCGCTCTTGACCAATCTTGATCTTCCTCGATCCGCCATTTGATCAAGCCTGATCTCCTTTGGTCTCCAATGATCTATCTTGATCTATATCAGGTTGTCCAATCTAGTCAGAATCTTCCCATTCTAACCTCTTTAGTGAATCTACAATGTTCCACAATATTCGGCAACCTCCCACAGCTATTAAAGATAACAAACTCTCATATTTTGGCTATTTTCAAAAACCATTCAAAATCTCACTATTCTAACCTCGCGGTTGCGTCGGGAATGGTCCATTTAGCTTGAACTAACCTTCGCTGCACTTTCGGGGACCTTATTGAAAACTTTTCCTGAAAATTGGGCCACAACACAAATTTTTAAAAATTCTAGGCCAAATTGCAATTTTCAAAAGTTAGGGAATATTTTGAGTTCCAACAGAATATTTCGTCTGATGACATCACTCTGCATTAGTGCTTGTGTCATCCTGGTATTGATGACATCATTCTTGTATCATGATGATGTCATCATCCACTAACTCCTCCTGGATCGGATCTGGGTCAGGTTAGACCTACCTGTTTGCTTTTATCCACTGATGTCACCATTATGTTAGCGTTGCGTCATCCTCCACTTTTAAAAAAAAATCTCTCCTTAGGCTGGGGGGTTTTTGAACTGCTAACCTCTGAGAGAAGAATGAAGTCCCCAACTATTCTGCCAACATAAAGCTTGTGTTGTATAGTTTCATAAATGAATATTTATTGCATGAAACAACAGAGTCTTCTTCAACTCCTATTTCCTCGTCGGACTGAACCTTCCGACAAAACTCCGACACTTCTTCGGCGACGCCTGTGAGGAAGTGTGATACCTCCTTTTGGGTTGGTTTTTCTAGGTCTAAATTCCTCTCGTCAAGGCCTTGCTCCTGGTATGCTCAAAACTCAATTTCGAGCAACTTGATTTCTGGGCCATTTCGGAAAAACACATTTGTTTCTCCTCTACCTCACTCTGATACCACTTGTTGGAGATCTACGATCTCGCCCAAGACCTTCCAGAAATCATAGCAAGCAGAAAAACACACTCACACCCAAGGAGATATAATATTTAACGTGGTTCGGCCTCAATGCCTATGTCCACGGGAGAGTAATCGGTTATCACTATAACAATGGAGAGATTAAAGAAATATTACAATAGAGGAGGAGCTTATACCATCCTCACTCACCCACTTACCTGTCTCCCTCTCTCACACCTCTCACTCTCTCTTGGTTTGCTCTTATCATCCCTCTGCTCTCTATTTCTCTATTTCTCTCAGGGTATTGGAACTCTTGGTGGGGGAGGAGCTTGGTGTGAAGCTAATGCTCCGGCTTGCTGCTGGAGTTTGGTGATTAGCTCTGCTTGCTGGGCCATGACCTCGGCCTGCTGTTTGGTAAATTCTGCTTAGCGGACAACATCCTGTTGCATGATTTTCATACTTTCTTGGAGTTGGCGCACCATCTCCTCCATCCCTGCCATACTATCCTGATCTAACTGATCTATCAGTATATCTGTCTCTATAGTAAAAGCAGATATCTCAACCTAACTGCACACAAGTGAGATGGATAATGACTATTGATCCGAAGACTATTGAACTGATGATCTGTGCCTGATCGGCCCTTTTACTCTGCCTCTGGCGAAGGAACGCCGATTTGCCCTTGAACTGAATCTCTGACCTGATAAAGTCTATCAACACAAGTCCAATGAACTTGGGGGATATCGGAGTCTTCTGAAGCTATGGTTCCCAGACTACCTAGCAAAAGAGAAAACAGACAACACCTCAGCCTGATTTCACCAAAACCAAAATGAGCAAAGCCGATGATCAGGCCCCTACTGCACTCGCCACAAATCGATACCCTCGTAAACCGATTCCCAAAACATCGATCTTGATGCCCGCAGTTCGATGCCAGACTTGCAAACTGATACATGCATTCCTGTAGAGACGCACTATAAAAGCACATAGCAAGCAAGTGAGAGCCAAAAAACACCCCTATGTTGGGATATGATTTCCCTGTCCTATTTTGTCGGGAGCTAGGGTTTCACTACGCACGCAGCAGTTTCACACAACTACAATCGGGTAAGCAACCTGTCCTAGTTTGGAATGGTCACTATGGATTCCGAATATGCACTAGGTCGAATGGTCAAAAAGGGTGCCCCAATAACAACCGAGGTTTGTGTTCCCATCGTGGCAGAGCCCGTAACCAGTCAGCCTTATTGCACACTTCTCAAATCGAGCCTCCGGCAAACCGTTCAGGAATAGCAGACGGCAAACACTGTGACTTAGGCGCACCAATGCAAATGCAATGCAAAGAAACAGATAAGTGTAGTCAAAACAAGATATCATGAGTTTGAGTCAAGTTCTCTAATCTCCCCAGCAGAGTCGCCAGAAACTGTAGACGTCCCCGAACGTCCCGGGAGAGAATCTCCCGTTTTGTTCATTTGGGCTCACTACAGTTCGGACTCAAATTGTCATGGTTCTTAATCTAAACCAAAGAGTCCAAATCTGGCAAATCGTTTTGAAAAACAGATTTTATATAAAGAAGTGCCAAACATGGACTGCTTTGCCAGATATAGAGTCGCCACCTAAATATTTTATTTTAGAGAATTTAGGAAACCTTGACTCGTTTGCCTAAGGCCACGTGTCCGTCATCTCCAAAGTTGCCTCGGCTCAAGAACTTGGGTACGATTGGGGAAGGTCAGCTATGAGCACCCCCTCTCGCTCGATCTGAAGATCGGCCTCTACTAACCATGATATCTTGTTTTGAAAACTTTATGTGCTCTTATTCCGGTTATTAGCCTAGATTTACTATGTGATGCGCACAACACAAAAGTATAGACTAGATCGCCTAATTTGGAACAAAGCATTGCATATCCGCTCGTTTGAAAGATGGTTTGAAATTTGCTACTCGTAAGTAGGCTAAAACACGGATTTCAACGAGTTGTTCCAACTCAAACAATCCAACCTTCACCCACAGGCATTCAGGCAGTTATATCATTTAAGCACATAGTCTCATAGTAAAGCATGCTAACATGGAAACACTGACACGTATGCAAGGATGCTAAGGCATAAAAGCTTATCGAGTACTCCGAGCCAAAATAGAAACTAGTTAGTAATCATATGCATGATCCTAGTTCATGTTGAGGTGGCTAATGCAACACATGCAAGATGCAACTACTATAGGCTCGGCTATTCCAAGATGGCATGTGATGATGCTACAGTTAACACGTATTCAACTTAGAATTGAAATACAAATGCAGTTAGTATGATGTGCCGAGCCCGGTGTGTGCAATACGAATGAATGTATGCAAACATGCTATCATAAGTATGTTAATAGAAACATGCCCTAAACTAACCATCGAAGGCTAGTAAATAAAAGGGAAGAAAGACGTGGGGTTGGAAGACATACACACACTCACGCACACTTATTACACAATTGCCCTCACTCAGAGGGTCCGAAAGAATAATACAAATTAATCAACTAACAAGCTAATTAATTATTTACATAACCACTTAACTAATTAAACAAATTAACTAAGCTATGGAAAGTAGTAAAAGGCCTTGGGAAGATAGATGAATGTATGTGTGCTCAGCTCCGCTCGGAAATCTATCTCCATGCCACAGTTGCCTTTGTTTACACTGCTCTGCACCTCTGAAGATTGCACAAGTCCCAAGGTTGGTTCTGGAACACTCCCTGAACACTGTGAGAGGTCACCGGCCAAGAGGAATGGTCACCGGCCATGGAAAAGTGGTCACCGACCAGTTGTGAGGCTCTCGGCCAACAATGGATAGCCGGCCGGCACTGGAGATGGCCGACTGGCCATATCTTCTTGCAGAATCCTGTTTGACAGCAGCAGAGGGAAAACAGAGCATGGCAATGCATTTTCAAAGCAATGTATGCACAACCACCCTCCCTATCATGTTTAAGACTCAAGAGAGTATGGCTCTTGACCCTCGGGCCACCAATCACGCATTTCAATGCATGATGGCCAAAGGAGCCAAGTGTGCAATTTCAATATCAAATGAAATGCATACAACACATAAAGGGGAGCCTCAACCTCTATCATGGTTGATCAAGAGGCAAGGGATGCAAACATGCAAGCAAGACTAACGCAACATGAACATGTTAAGGTAACAAGCATTCCAAATGCAATGCAACCTAGTCAAGCATACAAGCATACAAGATGCAGCATGGACATTCAAGCATGCAAGGTAAACTTGTGACAACATGTAAAGGGACAAGATATGCAAACATGCAAAGCAACTTAACAAAAGCATGCCAAATGCAATTAAACATGCAATAACATGTTAATAGGCCAAGTATGTGACAACATGCAAGGCGAGCATGCAACAACATGCAAGAGATGGACTTAAACCAATATGGGCAGCTCTCAAATAGGCCCAAATTAGTGGCCAAAATGAGCTAAAATGATGGCTTGACATGCACCAAAATGAAGCTCATGCAATGGCTCACAAATGGGGTATAAAAGCATAACTCTCAAACACATTAAAGGCATGATAAACATGAGAATATGGCACACCTATAAAATCTGAAATATCGTATTCAATGATGCCAAAACACTAAAATGCCTTAAGCAACATATGCAAGGGACCCCAAAACTCAAAGATAAGCAAGGCTATTACATTACAACCATGCATAGCAAGCACCAATCGACCGAGAGGCCTAAAAACAGAGCTAAGAAAGCCCAAAATATGAACAAAACATGTTTGGAGTGTGGCCAAAAGGTGCTAGAATAGAGGGCCAAAAAACATGCATTGTGAGCTAGTAAGCATGGTTTACACTACAAGCATGTGAAGCAAATGAGGGACCACCAAACCAGCCTAAAAAAGATTCATGGCATGCCAAATAATGCCCAAAAACCCACTGAAACATGACCGAAACATGCAAACATGAGGTGCTACTTTGGAAGGCCATGCAAGGGGTTGCTCTACACATGCAAGAAGGACATTTAACATGGCAAAACCAACTATGGAAAGGGGTTATGCAGGCCCTAAAATTCACTGAAAAAGGCCTGAACCAAGCTCAAGAAGTGTGCAAATAAGGGCTCCTTTGTAAGGCCAAAAATGCCAACGAACAAGACAACAAGGAGAGGGGATGTCCCTCTCCTTCTTAGGACCTCAAAACACCATCCCCACCATTGAAATCCCTCTGGATTTCAGTGGTGAGAAGGCTAATACAAGGTGGTCCCGAAGCTCACAAAAAAGGCACAAAAGTGAGGCCAAACAAGGCCTAAGAGGGAGTAAACAACCCCAAACACAAAAGTGATATTAAACAAACTTCAAACTCATGCAAATACAAAACTTTTTCAGTTTATAGCTAAGCTTAAATCAGCATGCAAGATAGGCTAAAAGTGTGTACAAAAACGGGGAATAAAAGAGGAAAAATGAGTTACCCTTGAAGACCACTTCCAAGAACACCAAACCAGCAGCCTCTTTGGATAAAAACCAGCTCAAAAACCCCTCAAACAACTCCTTAGCTCCTTAGTAACCAAAGAGTAGTGTACTCCTAGGTGTTCTAGTGCAAGAACAAGAATAAAAACTCACTTTGGAACACTCTAACCCACACAAATGTAGAGAGAAAGGGAGATATAGAGATAGAGTGATATATATACTTTTATATATCAGATTTTTCAATGCTTGAAATGGAAGGAGAGACCCTCTTTTTATAGACAAGGCAAGGGCTCAAGTCTTCTAAGAGAAGCTAAACAAAAAGGGTCAAGGGGGTCAAGCTTCTCTTAGAAGCTTGGAGCAAAGGGTCAAGCTTCTTAGAGAAGCTAGAGCAAAGGGTGCAAGCTTCTCTTGGAAGCTTAGAAGGGTTCAAGCTTCTCTAAGAAGCTAAAAAGGTTCAAGCTTCTTGGAGAAGCTAAAAAGTGTCAAGCTTCTTGGAGAAGCTAGAGCAAAGGTTCAAAAGGTTCAAGCTTCCTCAAGAAGCTAAAAACCAATGGTTCAAAAGGTTCAAGCTTCCTCGAGAAGCTAAGACAAAGCGTTCAAAAGGTTCAAGCTTCCTCAAGAAGCTAAAACAAGGGTTCAAAAGGTTCAAACCCTCTCAAGAAAAGGTCTCGGTCAGAAAAAGTGGCCGATTGATCAAAGAAATGGCCGGCCAACCAAAAACATTGCCGACCGGCCAACGCTTTTGGCCGGTAGCAAGAAAACAGGGCTGGTGGCCTCAAGCCATGGCCGGTGAGGTGTGGGGATGGCCAACAAGCCATTCCTTGCCCTTAGAAGCAAACACACAAGTGTTTGGTCTACAACCGAGCACAAAACAAACAAGTCGAGAAGTCTCGAGGCAAGGCGCGCGGCCGAAATCTCTAATAACTCAAGACGAACACGAACATGGATAATCATCGAGTGTTCAAACGATGACGTCCAAGTCTTGAGGACGGTAAAAAATGGAGTGTCTACAATGTGTCGTGTCCATGTAATTTCCAAGCATGTTGCAGCCATAGCTCGATATTCGGCTTCAGTAGATGAACGAGCCACATTGGTTTGTTTATTTGATTTCCAAGAAATTAAGGAACTTCGCAAAAAAACACAGAATCTGGAAATTGAACGTCGATTTGTCACACAACTTGCCCAATCGGAATCACAATAAGCTTATAGTGTAGGATCATTAGAAGAAGGAAAGAATAATCCTTGACTCAGGACACAGAATATACTATATCTGGGCTTGTCACTGTTAGGTAAATCAATCTCCCAACTAATCTTCTGTGTTTTGTGGGATCATGTAATGGATCACAATCGTCAGGATTTAATTTTAAATATGCCTCCATTGGAAAAGAATTAGGTCGAGATCCTACTAATCCCACGTCGTTTAGAATATCTAACGCATACTTACGTTGGGAAATGAAGATGCCTTTTTGGGATCGAGAGACTTCAATGCCAAGGAAATATTTTAGATTACCAAGATCTTTAATGTGAAATTGTTGCAAGAGGTAATCTTTGTGAGACTTGATTGCATGTCCATTATTTCCTGTGACTAGAATGTCGTCCACATAAATAAGCATGACAGTAAATGTGTTGCCTACGGATTTGGTAAATAAAGAATAGTCAGCCTCTAATTGGGTGAAGCTTGCCTTTTGGTTTGAGCAGGAAAATTGGGCAAACCAATTGCGGGAAGCTTGCTTTAAACCATATAAGGATTTATTGAGCTGACATACCATATTCTCCCCCTGTCGGTGAAGACCATCCAGAATGTCCATATAGATAACCTCATTAAGATCGCCATGCAAAAATGCATTGTGAACATCCATTTGATGGATCGGCCAATTGCAAGAATCAGCCACCACGATGAGACAGTGGATAGTGGTAAGTTTGGTAGTGGGAGAAAAAGTCTCAAAATAATTAACTCCTTCAATTTGAGTATAGCCCTTAGCAACGAGGCAAGCCTTGTAACACTCAACAGAGCTGTTAGAATTGTATATGATCTTGTAGACCCATTTGCAGCCTATGGATTTGTGACCGGCAGGCAGTGGGACAAGAGACCGAGTATTATTGTTAGCAAGGGCATCAAGTTCAGTTTGCATTGTGTCCCTACATTTCAAATCAAGAATTGCTTGAGAATAGGTAGAGGGCTCACGGAGACCAGAAATGGAAGCAGGGAAAGAAAAATGGGTAGAAGAAAGACTGGAATAAGATAAAAAATTAGAGAGAGGGTGCCTTGTACCTCGGGGCGGAGCTGACGACGGAGAGGATGAGTGGAGTAGAGGGGTGTGGACCATAGTTCTAAATATCGGCCGATACGCTACGTATCGGCTGATACGTATCGGAAAAATGGGGTACCGCGACGGATACAGGCCGATATACCACTGAGATTGAAAATCGTAGGAGTATCGGCTGAGTCCCAATATGTATCAGCCTGTAAGCATTACACAAGCCGTTACACAAGCCGCAACGGGCCGATACTCACCGGTTTGGACCGGTACGGGAAAAAAAAGGTTGATAAACCTTTGAAATGATTTTTAAAATTTCACCACCGCGACACTCGATTCCCGATACGTACCGATCGATACTACCGATACCGATACTCCGCGATCGATACCGTTACGTTATCCGATACCGTGATTTAGAACCTTGGTGTGGACAAAGTTCATGTGGTAGTCAGCATGCCACACAGGTTGTGTATGAGGTCGAGTAGAGTGATGAGTAACAATAGTTGGTGGAGAAGAAGGAGCGGGTAAAGGCGTGACAAGTGGGGCAGTTGGAGTAGGGGAGCTGGGAGAAGTAGGAGGGTGAGCGTGGTTGGGCGGATGTGGGATATTTGGGGCAACTGGGTTGGCAGGTGTTGGTAAAGATGGGGTGTAGCAATGGTTGAGGGTAGGCACAATCGGTGAAGAAGAAGAAGAAGATTGTCTATAGGGAAAGATATGTTCATGAAAATGGACATCCCTACTAACAAAAATTTTGTGAAAATCTAAATCAAATAATTCGTAACCATTTTGTCTTGTAGGATAACCCAAAAAAGCACAATAAAGAGCTTGAGGATCGAATTTAGTATCATGTTTGACAATGGTAGCATAACATAAACAACCAAAAACGCGAAGATTGTCATAAGATGGTGGGGAATGATATAAGCACTTAAAAGGAGTAACGTGAGAAAGGAATGGTGTAGGCATATGATTTATTAAATAAATAGCCATTGACACACAATCACCCCAAAAGCGAATGGGTACATTAGATTGAAAACGGAGAGCATGAGCTACTTGCAAAATATAGCGATGCTTGCGTTCGACAACTCCATTTTGTTTGGATGTGGAAACGCAAGAATGCTGAAATTCGATTCCTTTAGTGATAAAAAATGAACGTAAAGAAATAAATTCACTATCATTGTCACTTTGATTTGATATGTATGTTAAATTGGTTGTGAACAAAGGTAAAAAATGATGCAAGTAATAAAGGAGCATTAGATTTATGTAACATAAGAAATAACCATGTGCAATGAGTAACGTCATCTACAATGATTAAAAAATAACAAGCACCAGAGTGGGTTGGATTTTTATGTGGATCTCAAACATCACAATGTTTTAATTGAAAACGTAAAGTAGAGGAAATTGCACTAAACTAAAAAGGTAATCTTGTCTATTCAGCCAATGGACAAATATTAAAAAAAATTTCAAAAGGGACATGAATAGAAGAAATGGACTTAGAAAGGAGACGTCGACAAACAGGAGATGGGTGGCCAAGATGATGGTGCCAGGTAGCATCGAGAGTGGAAGCATGGAAAGCGGTTACATCAGCCAATCATCTTCCCCGTAGCCAAGTCCTGAAAAACATAGAAATCTGAGAACAAGAGTACACAACAATTGAGGGATTTGGTAATCTTACTGACAGATAAAAGATTTAGGCAAAAAGAAGGCACATGAAGAACATCCTTTAAAACAATGTCTTTGTTGAATAAAAGTGTGCCAGTAAAGTTGATGGGTACGGTAGAACCAGTGGGTAAAGTAACAAAAGGTGTCTTAGGAGATGGTCTTAGGTGGATGAGAATGGATGAATAAAGAAGAATCAGAAGCAATATGGTCTGTGGCACCGCTATCTAAAATCCACTAATTCAAGAAAATGGAATTAATAGAGGGATGATTGCACTGACCTGCAACATTTGCGGTAACATCATTATTACCCTTGGACAAGTGTCGTGTATTTACCATGGCAGTGATCAGCTGTTGATATTGCTTAGCGGAAAGACCTGAGAGGGCCGGAGTTGAACCGTTGGCAGAGGTAGCATATGCAGCAGGAGGATTACCATGTGGCTGATTTTTGTGTCCCTGCTGGAGGCTTTTTGGTTTAAAATTGGGATCATGACGTGGGCGTCTAGGTGGGAACCCATGTAATTTATAACAGGTTTCAATTGTATGTGTATCATTTTCTCAATATCTGTAAAATAATCCTTCAGTATTGGAATTGGGAGGAAAAGATGAGTTACTGGAGGACTTGTGATTGAAATTGGAGCCTTTAGAAAACCGCATAGTAGCAACTGAAAAAGTTTTGGTGAGCAAATTGCTCCCAATTTCTCGCTGTTTCTCATCCTGGGTTACCATGTTGTAGGCTTCTTGCATATCGGGTACCGGCTGTAGAATTAGTATTTGGCCTTGAATGGAATTGTAAGAATTGTTGAAGCCCATGAGAAACTGCATAAGACGATCCTCATTATGATGTGCATGCCTCTTATTTCCTTCACCACATTGACAACAATCACACGTGGACGAAAGACGATAAGAATCTAACTCATCCCAAAAATCACGTAACTTTGTGTAATAGTTTGCAACTGACATAGTTCCCTGAACATGTAAAGCAATGGAACGCTTGATTTGAAATATTCGTGGTAGATTACCTTGAGCAAAATGGGCTCGAAAATCGTCCCAAACATGTTGGGCTGTGGAAGCAAAGAGGACACTCGGAGCAAGATTTGGTGATACCGAGTGAGAAAGCCATGAAATCAACATATGGTTGGCTCT
The DNA here is from genome assembly GCA_025200525.1 of Camellia lanceoleosa. NCBI lineage: Eukaryota > Viridiplantae > Streptophyta > Magnoliopsida > Ericales > Theaceae > Camellia > Camellia lanceoleosa. The sequence continues at coordinate 37,483,541 of CM045765.1, forward strand.
TTCCCATAGGTCGAACTCATCTGGATTGGTAGACCTGGAAGGCTTTTTGAACCTCCCGGTAATAAAACCTAGTTTGTTCTTAACAGAGAGAAAAATTTCAATGGTCCTGCTCCATGTTGCCCAATTTTTTCCATCTAGCAATTGTGAGCAAAGCTTGGTGGTTGAATTATCTGAGTGAGGGAAATAATAACAGCTTGACAGGTCAAGGCCTTCTTTGAGATTAGAACCAGTAATATCGGTAGTATCTCCCATGGTTGGCTCGAAGAGAAAATGAAGGGCGACTGAAGAAAAAAAAAAAGGGTTTGAAAACCTTGCTCTGGTACCATGTAAAGTTTACAAAGAAGGAGGAATGGGAAAATATTGCTATATTTCTGAAGGAATGTTTTACAAGGACACATAACTGATTATAGAGTGATACAGAGAAACTAAACTAGGAAAGAATCAATGTACAATATTCTTATGCTATGATTAAGGATCTTCAATCAATCAACCAGATTTTGCTCTAACAATCTTCTTTGAATCAACCATATTTTACTCTAATAGTCTTCAATAAGTGCTACCTCTATCATTTCACGATTTTATTTATTCCTAACCCTATCTCTCCAAATTTTGTCACACATCCATCTTAGTATTCTCATCTCAACTATATTTATTTTGCTAATATGTTGTTTCTTGTTTTTAGATTGCCCACACTCTCTATTTTAAAGCATAGTTTGTCTTATACTGTCTTATGAATTATTATTATTATTTTTTGGGTAAATTACAAACACACCCTTTGAGATTTACTTAAATTACAAATTACTCCTTATGATTCTAAAAATTACATTATGTCCCCCAAGGTTTCTAATTTCATAACAAATAAGTCCTTTTATTCATAAATCATCAAGTTAATTAATAATTTTTAATAATGTTAAAATTTTATTTCATTTAATAATTCAGATAATTTTATTATTGTATAGGTGAACAGTTAGAAATTTCACTTTTTTAATTAATTCTGTTAACTAAAAAATTTTGACAGAGTTACTTATAATTTTCCAAATCACAGGAGGCAATTCGTATTTTGAACAAATCTCAAGGAATGTATTTATAATTTATCCTTATTTATTTATTTTTTTTTTAAAAAAAAAATCTTACCAATATATGTCAATCACACAACCACCCAAAGCATTCCTCTGCATATTTTAGATTGAAAGCTCACTCATATTCATCCAAAAAATAAACAGAGTCACGAGGTCAAGAATACAATTGTAAGGCCTCTTATAATCAATTCATCGCCAAGAGAAGGAAAATAAATTATGTTAAAGAAGAAAAAGAAAAACAAAAAAAGAGAAGCTTGCAAAAGCAGTCTTGGTGAGAGCAATTCCAGCGCTACATAATGATGAAATTTATTCGAGAAGCAAGATTTTGCTTATGGATGGGGTAATGACCAAGTACAACTCTTGAAAGCAAAAATTGTAGCTATAGGAAAATATTGTGTCGGGTAATAACAAATTTCATATCGGAGAATATTATTATGCATGACTAGAGATGGTAAAATATTCCGATCAGTCAAGTCCCCGACTATTCCTGACCCTAATGGGATGCGTTCAGGGGTGGTTTAATAGGGTAGGGTAGGGTAGGATAGTGTCGGGTTTGAGAAAATATTTAAACAACCTGATTGGGTTTGGATAAGGGGGAGGGGAGAGTATTTTTTTTACCTCACCTGCAAATATAGTAATAAATAAATAATATTACATATATATATATATATAATATGCGTATAATATATTGTTGAATTTTTATATAATAGATAGAATATTTATACAATGTATTATTGAGTTTCTATTATGTTATATATATATATAATATAATTTTAATACATATACAATATATAATATATTTTTTTAATTATCAATATCTTTATTTTTAATTATTGAGTTTTAATATTATTATTAAATTTTTGATTGTGATATGGATCGGGTATGGTCGGGAGTGGGAGTTACATTTGCGGGTTTGGGTTGGGGTGAGGTGGGGTGGGATGGGATAGGGGAGAGTTTTCCTGCCCGTTGCCATCCCATGACCATCAAAAGAATGAGTTGTTACCTAATTCAAAGTTTCATGTCAAACATACTATGCAAATAGGAGACCAACTTACCTTGACATTTACTTCACACAACTTCAATCTCTCAGTGTAAATGCAATCACCATTGCTCACCTAGAACTGGTGTGAACCAATCTACACAACACAAATCATCGCAAACAAATTACACGAATTCAATTACACAAACTAGTTCCATCCCACCATAGCCATTACCAATGCACCTAGTTCAGTCAAATTATATTTCTTCACAATCAAAACAAACAGACAAACAAAACAGAACACAGAAAATCGAACCTGAACCATGGCGAAAACGGGTTGATACAGGTCTAAAATGCTTGTAGACCAAAGTGAAACAATAAAAAACTTCGAAGCTAAATGTGTAATATAACAGAACTATTTGTATAAATAACCCACAATTTTATAAGAATAGAGATTTGGCCAGATCTCCATTAAAATTTTCAATTTTAGACATTGCATGAAAATAAGTAAGTTACTAATATTGAATTATCAGATACCACAACTTTAATATGGATTATTGCTGTTAAAATTAAATAAACTAATTTGTAATATAAAGTTATTTTGGGGTGAATTTATAAATAAGTTTGCAAGTTGGACAACTTGTATCCAACTTCTTGTTCAGTTCATGCAGCTTGAGATTCATGTATTTGGCCTAGCAAATACTCGGCAATTTTGTATTGGCTTAAAAAGGTGGCAGGTAGCCTATATAAAGTCATACTTGCCTCAATTGTAGACACACCAACCGAGCAAGCAATACAAAGCGCTCTCTCTCTCTCTCCCTCCCTCTAAAAATCTCTCTTTATATTTTCTAGTCCTGAAATTTCTCTCTCCAGATTTGTGGTCCCACGATAATTCACATATTTACCTTGCACTAAATATATTTTTGGTATCAGAGTCAAACTTTTTTTTTGTTCATACTTTTTACTCAAAGCCTTGTCCATGGCAGCAAATTCAAACACCATCACCTTCAACTATACTTCTAAACAAAATCCCATATTTGATTGGGAAAAATTATGGTTATTGGAGTATTTAAATGAAGACTCTATTTATCTTTCAAGATCTATGAGAGATAGTGGAGGGAGGTTTCCCTATTCTAGAAGATCATGAAACATTAGCATCATGGACACAAGGTAAACAAAAGGATTACAAAGAGAATATGTGACACCCCAAATGTTTAATTAACACCACATTAATACCAAAAAAAAAAAAAAATACTAACTAAGAATAATAATAATAATAATAAATATATATATACAATATAAATAATTACGTAGCTATACGTGCTAAGGTGTAATCTAATTTGGCATGGGTTTATCAAAAGTGCGAATAATATATTATTTGGTGCCAAAACAGCACAATTATGAAATTATGATAAAAGTTGGGCCAAAAAGGAAATATGGTGAAAGGTGTACAATTTACTGGAAACTTAAGGAACAAGCCACTTGTTAAGCCTATTATGTAGGGACATGAATCATCAAGGAGGGTAATAATTAAGGGATGAGTCATCGTGAAAAGCTTGAGTATAAAAGGGGTGAATTGAAGGCCAATGAAAAAAAAATCAGAAGAAGAAGAAGAAGAAGAAGGATTAAGGAAAAAGGGCTTTGAAAAACTAGCATAAAAAGGAAGAAAAAAAAACATGAGAGAGAGAGAGAGAGAGAGAGAGAGAGAGAGAGAGAGAAGGAAGAAATTGAGATCAAAGTTAGAGAAGGGAGATTAACTAGGAATCTTGAAGGAACTAGCTTGGAGACTTTGAGAATTGGTCATTTAGAGCCCAATTGAACACTTAAGGTAAGAATTCAAACCTTTAGGTTGTACTGGAGATGGTTAATGCATGAATTCAAGAGAATTGAGCTAAGAGGTGCAAGAATTAAGCTATAGAAGTAGAATTGAGACCATATCTAACATGCGTGTACATATCATGGTATTTTGAAGTTGTTTACCCAAAAATTTTCACATGCATGACCTTACGTTGGCTACGTTTTGAAAATTCAACATGTTTTTTGTCACACCTCAAACTCGCCCCTAAAAGTTCGGGCATGACCTATACAAATATGAACATAAAACCTGATATACATAATATATGAAGCCTGAACAGAAGCATCTAATATTATAAAATAACATAGAAAAGCGTTCATTGAGCTAAACCTAACATGTCAGGATCACATTCGCGAGAGCCATTTATTTTTTTACACATACCCATACACATACATGACCATATAATCGAACATTGGTATAGAAAGGGGTCATATACATACATTTTAACCTTAGGTAAATAATTAAAGTGCAAGTCAAAATCTTAACAAAACTTGACATAAATGCATAGACTTGGTCTGGAAGCCTGGGCATACTGAGGTTGACAACTGAAGGGTGAGCATCAAGGGTTAAAACGGACTCCCAAAGTGATTACCTACAGAATAGACATAACACAAAGTGAGCGAAGCTCAATGAATAATAGTACATAAACGATTCAATGCTCAGCTTGAATTAAAATACATATCAATGCATACATAAATAATAAGGCATAAGGTTAATTCGTGAATGGCCTATGGCCCAGTTTTAAAACATATTGACTTGAAACATAATATCTTGGAACATAATGGCTTTAAGCCCTTGAACAAGGTGGCGATAGCCCTTGAACATATTAGCATTAAACTTTTAAACATGTTGGCTTATAGCCCTTGTACATATGGCATGAAGCCCTTGAAGCGTGTGGCATGAAAGCCCTTGAAACATAATGGCATTAAAGCCCTTGAAACATATTGGCATTTAAGCCCTTGAAACATAATGGCATTAAAGCCCTTGAAGCGTGTGGCATGAAAGCCCTTGAAACATAATGGCATTAAAGCCCTTGAAATATGCATATATGAACCCAAGAGGTGTCTCACACGGACTCTAGAGGTAACTCATAATATAGCACTTAGTTCCGTGTAGCACTTTGTTTCATTTCATAACCACTTATACGGATGGCTATAAGCCTCATAACTTTCACAGAATGGCTTTCAGCCTCATAACTTTCGCATATGTATGGACTCAAGAGGTGTCTCACATAGAGCGGTGGCTCACAATGTAGCACTTAGTTCCAAGTAACACTTTGTTCCATACCAATAATCATTAGGTCTTATAGATCAAACCATACATGTAATGTCATACCGTAGAAATAAATTCTTCCATATGCATAATGCTTGAATCATAAATAGAAATCATAATTCATACTTGAACATGTACATACATAAACTGGTAACATACGTAAACTTGTTTCATACCTAACCTTATAACATACCTAAGCTTGTTACATATTTTAAACTTGTAACATACTTAAACTTGAACATACTTAAACTTGTAACAGACATAAACTTATAACATACGTAAACTTGTATATACTTGAACCTGTAACATGCGTATACTTGTAACATACTTGAAAACACGGTATTATTACCCCCGGGTAAGGGTCGTGTGCTACGGATATCATGAGTACCTTACATATATGAACAATTGTTCATTAAGTCAAAACGTAACATATTAGTACATAGAGCATTTCTTGTTATATCATGTCATGTCATTACAGTATATTTAACAAAGATGAAAATAATTCACATTCTCATAAGGCTTACATAAACATGTTAAACTTTTGCCCTTATCTCGTGGTTCCTGAATAATTTCCCATTCACACGAATACACATAGCTTCCCAATTATTCTGATTCTTCAAAGGTGTCTACCCTTGATAACCTATAACTGTCTCATATTCACTCAAAAGCCATTCTTCAACAATGAACATAATTGCTCTTTATTTCTTAAGAAACGGCGTAGTTCATTTAATCTATTAATAGCATATAGAAGCATACATCTTTGTTTGATCGTTCATATATGTTACCATATTTGACTTGTACTTAGTAGAGTACTAATGGGAGCTGTTACATCATTCACATGAGTTAACATAGGTAACTTAAGTTTAACAGGACATTTCTGATAATTATTAACAAAAGGTAAGCACATTATACAGATTGAATGATATCAGAGATACGCAAATACCATGGTTCCATAGTGCTTATACGTTCCCTTGGTTTGTCATGAATCATTATAGCTATTTTGCAAACAACGTTAGTATTCTTTATCAACAGTAATAAAATGTACTGCGCAATAATGCCCTTAGATTTTCCAATCAACATATTGTTGACATGCTTATAAGAATTATTAACGATAATTGAACGTACGACTACCATACTACTACTCACAGTGATCTGTTCCCGGTGGTAACGGTACAATGTTCTCATCTGGACCTACAATTACAGTGCACAACACATAATATGAGGTTATACTCAATCCTTTACTTATTCTCTTTGATCGTTCAATCAATTAGTCATGGTGGTACCAAGCTCATTATTCTTTAATAAGTTGTAATCCATGTCTTAGAAAACAGGAGAAATCGATGGGAAATGGTTTAGGTAAAGAAATGGTACAAAACTAATTGACATAACGTGAACAATCGTCACTAATTTGGGTATAACTTTTTCTGTATTTAGAATTTGGGAGTGAGACTAGTGCCATTGGAAACTAGACTTCCGGGGCTTGATTTTAGGCTCAAGAATCACTCAAAACGGAATCCGGATGCAAAAGATATACCTATTTAAAGTTGGCTGAACAGAGCTGTCTCCGCACGTGCGGGTGAACAATGCTGCATGTGCGGCCCTGGACAGTTTCAGTCCGAAAAATGGCTGAAAATTTGGAACCTCTTCTTTTCAAAATCAAACCTCAATTCCATGTAAATCAAAGCCCAAAACCCTTTAATACATAACAAATTTCATATGTTTAATCTCCATCAAACATCATAACTCAAAATATGATTCAATTCCTAAACACAAGAACATAAGAGCATAAGATAGTCATAGTTGGGGTTTCAAAGTTCACATCTTCCATATCAATCCTTGATTTCATGTAATTGATGCTTTAAACATAGGGATTCAAGATAGATGGTCAAACCTTAACTCAATCTTTGTCTTTCTTTTTGTTCTCTTCAATTTCCCTAAGCTTCCATGGTTGATCTTCTTTTTTTCCCTCCAATTTCTTCAAGCTATCATCAAGCTCAACAATGGTGAACCCTCTCTCTCACTCTCTCTTGGCCTCTCTTTCTCACGGGTCTCTCTCTCCCCCAGATATTTTGTTGACTCCAAATCATGATAAGCTCCAACTCACTTAACATACACACATATAATTAACTATATAAGCTATATAAGCTTTATCACAACTACGGAGGGCCAAACACGCTCTTACGAATCGCGCAAAATTAAATTTCAATTAAACTTCCCAGATAACTCTAAAAATTATGTTGATCATAAATATGTCCCCTGTTCCGGTTTCTGAAGCCTCTAAGGCCTTCAATTTGTAGTACCAAGTTAACCACCCAAACGCACATTAACGAATCAGACAAATTAGATTTCAAATTAATTTTCCCAAATAATTCCAAAAATTCCCATTAACATATCCAAGTACTCAATTTTGATTTTTGAACCCATAAAGGTCGGTAATTTCCATTTTAAGTCCGTAACTCAACTGATAATGCTTCAATTCTAATAGATATAATTAAATTAAACCACATCATTTCATAGGGAAATAAAGATGATTTCTTATACGCATTTTGGGGTCATTACATTTTTGTACCAAACATCTCAATTGATCATGATTTGGAAAGTTGAAGCTCATATCATTACATGCATGTTATGTTTTGGAAGTTTCAAGTTGAATTTTGGACAATTGACTTACTTTTGGGACTTGATTTTGCGAATGATCCTTAATTCTTGATGTTTTACAAGTTTAGCCATATTTTCTCAAGTTTTGGGCCCAAAGGATGTGTTTTAAAGCTTTGAAATTGAGTTTTGTATCTTGAACATCAATATGAAAATTCCAAAATTCTATATCATCGCTCGAGCGACAGAACCTACGCTCAAGCGACCACACTTTGTTTTGCACTTTCGCTTGAGTGACTAAAAGTTGGCTCAGTTGTAAAATTTAAGCTCCCTATACTTTTGTAGACATGAGCCTCCATTTGAGTGAGGGAACCTGTGCTCGAGCGACCGCGCCTATTTTTGAACCTTGGCTCGAGCAACCAGAAGTTGCACTCGAGTGTAAAATGAGAGCTCCTAGAGGTTTTACAGAATTTTGCAGTCAGCTCGAGCGACCAAAGTTGCGCTCGAACGAAGACCCTATTTCAGAAATTTGACTAAGTGTTACAACATATATTTTGGCATCCTCATTGCATCTTAGGCATTCCTAAGCTTTAATTAAGACATAATATTGAGGATAAAGATTAGAAACACAGCAAGATAGAGAAGAATTAAGTTCAGTGTTTTTTGAATATGTGTTTCAATATGTATCTGCTATGTGTTTGTGTAGGCCATGCACCATAGACTATCCGATCCCTCCGCTTTATCTATTTTGCTATCGGAGCTATCTGTGAGTAATAACTCTGTAAAGTTATGTTTAACTTAATTATTTTCTGATGATATGAAATGATCATTTTTCTGAAATGATATGTTTTGTATGAATGAATGATTGTCCAAGTCTCTGAAATGTATTCATGGCATCCTTAGCATCATATGATATGCATCCTTTTATGGGCCATCGGAATACCTTTATGGCCATCCCTTTATGGGTCATCGAAAATATCTCTGTGCACATGAGTCATCAAAATGCCTTTATGGGTCATTAGAATGCCTTTATGGCCATCTCTTTATGGGTCATCGGATTTGTTAGCACTAATGGATGTACCACGTATGATCATATGGGATATGTGAACTCTAAAAATGAATATGAATCTGTTTTCGAATTTGAATTTTGAATTTGTTATGGACATCATTCATTAAAATCTTTACTTTATTATTATTCACTGGGCTCCACCTCACTGTATTATTTAAGTATGTAGGTGACCAGACGCGTGACCAGTCTCAAAGTTGATTGCCTAGAGTTTTGTCTATCTGCTAGCCACTATGCCTCCCGAGGATGTTCCTCTTGAGAAGTGGTCAAGTTTTTGTGAACCATGTTAATGATCTTTTTGTATTTCTTTTGTTAAGTTTGAACATGTCTTTCATTGTCTTTATATATATGGTGATATGGGATGACGTCAATATGTAAATTAATTTTTAAATTTTGTTTCCCACGTATGTCTACACAGCTCTATGAACTTTATATGTTTGTAGTTGATTTCGCTTGCCCCTGTATTATGTTTAATTTGTTCAGAGGCCTTTGGTTATCCCAAGATTATTGGCCGGCTACGATACTAAACCCATAGGGGTGGGTTTGGGTCATGATAGTGTGGTATCAGAGCACGTATTTCACCACACGCACGAGTCCATATGAGCTATAAGATGTCCTAGAAAGAATTATGGACATTACATCTGCATGGGTGAGTGTGTGTAAAGTATATGAACATATCTAAACCAATATACATTGACACTGAAATGAAATGCTGAAATTGAACATTGTGAAAAGAATTATTTGCCTATGTTTATTAGTGCTCTATTTACCTATAGCGATTGGAAAATACAAGAAGTGATGGTACAGCCGAATCTTGCGAGACTCGGATGAACCGAATGGAAAGAATGCTTGAAGCTTTGACAGAAGTAACAAAGACAACAACAAAGACAACAACCTTTGCCTTCTCCGCCCCCTCCGATCCAAGCAGAACCGGTAAACAATGACATCATCAGTTTGACTCAGAAATTCAATAAAATGATGCTGTCGACTTTCTTGGGTGGAATTGAACCTTTAAAGTTTGAAACATGGATGCTAGAAACTGAAAAATTGTTTGAGGTATTTCTGTGCTCCGAAACTCAAAAAGTATTGTTGGCTACTTATACTTTTAAGGAAGAAGCTTGTCATTGGTGGATGCTTACTTGCAATGACAATTGGGCCATGACCTGCGATCAATTCAAAGAGATTTTCTACGAAAAGTACTTTCCCTAGTGCTTTCGAGATCGCAAGGAATTCTAAGAACTCAAGCAAGGCAATATGTTAGTGGCTAAGTATAAGGCCAAGTTCACTAAATTAGCCTGTTTTTCCCCACACATGGTGGACACAAATTATAAAAAAGCTCGAAAGTTTGACCAAAACTACCGAAATATGTGGATGTGCTTGATAGAGCTCTAATGGCTGAAGCCAACCTAGTTGCAGTGAAACAAACTAAAGTCCCAACAATTGAATGAAGGGGTAAGAGATAAGGTTTTAAGTTTAAAAAGGGTCATTCATTTACAATGAATAAGAAGCAAAACACGGGGTCTACTAATAGCTCAAGTCAAAGTAGTAGACCTGTACCTACTTGTTCTGAACGTGGAAGAAAACATAAGGGTATTTGTTATTGTGCATCGGGTACTTGTTTTAGGTGTGGTAAAACTGGCCACATAATGAGAGATTGTCCTGTCAGGTCCAAAAATGCCAACCGTCCAACAACAAGTTCATCTGGATCTGCTTCTGCATCAAGAACAAACACAAGAGCTAACACTGGGAGAGAAACCTTAAAGTAGGGATGAGTATTTGCACTTGTGTCTGGTGATGTGCAGAACACCGAATCAGTGGTGTCAGGTATACTCCCTATTTGTGCTCAAAACGCATATGTGTTAATAGATTCAGGATCTACTCATTCATTTGTATCACATGTTTTTTCTCGAAAGTTTACTAGACCTTTAGAATCTCTGAATTATTTGCTTTCTATATCTACACCATTTGGAGGTTCTATGTTATGTGTTTATGTGTATCCTGCATGTGACATCATGATTGGGGATGTATTATTATATGTTGATTTGCTAGCCTTGGACATTACTCACTTTGATTGTATTTTGGGTATGTATTGGTTGACCAAATATTGTGCTACCATTGATTGTGTGAATAAATCTGTTGTATTTCAACCACTCGGTTTGTCTAAGTTTATGTTTGGTGGGAATGGTATAGTCCCTCCTCCGTATTTGATTTATTCTATGAAGGCTACTAAATTGTTGAGAAAGGGTTGCCGGGGCTATTTGTGTTATGTTCTGAATATGACTATTGATGATGCTAATGTCGAGAGCATCCCTATACCGTAGTCAATGACTTTTCTAATGTCTTCTCTAATGATTTTCCCGGAGATCTAATAGATAGAGAAATTGAATTCACTATTGATATTATATCTGGAACACAACCTATTTTCAAAACCCCATACAGAATGTCAACCTCTGAATTAAAAGAACTAAAAGTCCAACTTCAAGAATTGCTAGACAAGAAATTTATCCGTCCGAGTACTTTACCTTGGGGTGCTCTAGTTTTGTTTGTTAAAAAGAAATACGGGTATTTGAGGCTATGTATTAACTATCGGGAATTGAATAAAGTAACTGTCAAGAACAAATATCTTCTACTTTGAATAGATGATCTATTTGACCAAGTTTAAGGAGCCCAAGTGTTTTCCAAAATTGACCTTAGATTTGGACACCACAAATTAAAAGTTAAAACAAAAGACATAGAAAAAACCGCTTTCCAAGCTAGATATGGGCACTATGAGTTTTTGTAATGCCATTTGGAGTAAACAATGCACCAGCCACCTTTATGGACCTAATGAATAGAGCGTTTAAACAATTTCTTGATGAGTTTGTTGTTGTGTTCATTGATGATATATTGATTTATTCTAAAAGCAGGGAAGAACATGAAAGTCATCTGAGAATTGTGCTACAAACCCTGAGAGAAAAGAAACTTTATGCAAAATTCTCCAAATGTGAATTTTGGCTTGATTGTGTGACTTTTCTTGGGCATGTGATTGATAGAGATGGCATATCAATTGACCCATAGAAGGTTGAAGCTATTAGAGACTAGCCAAGACCGACAAATGTATCTGAAGTTAGAAGTTTTCTGGGTCTTGCTGGTTATTACAGAAGATTTGTAAAAGCCTTTTCCAAACTTGCCATCCCATTGACACAGTTGACACAAAAAAATGTATCATTTGATTGGAATGATCAACGAGAGTCAGCTTTCTAAGAATTGAAGACTAGATTGGTAACCACATTGATTCTAACATTGCCTAATGGTACAGACGAATTTCAAATTTACAGTGATGCATCATACAAAGGCTTGAGATGTGTGTTAATGCAAAATGGTAAAGCGATTGCTTATGCTTCTCGTCAACTTCGACCACATGAGAAGAATTATCTTACCCATGGCCTTGAACTTGCGGCTGTGGTTTTTGCTTTGAAAATCTGGTGCCATTATCTATATGGAGTGACTTGCGAGGTGTATACAGACCACCAAAGTTTGAATTATTTCTTCACTCAAAAAGAACTGAACATGAGATAGAGAAGATGGTTAGAGTTGATTAAAGATTATGACTTGCAGAATTTGTACCATCCGGTAAAGGCAAATATGGTTGCAGATGCTTTGAGCCGAAAGTCTATTGGGAATTTGTCATGTTTGCTCACTTGCCAGAAAGAATTGTTGTGTGATCTGGAAAAAAAATGAAATTGAAGTGGTTATGCATGAACAAGGTGGAGTTTTAGCCGCCATTTCTGCACAACCAACCGTGGTTGAAGAAGTTAAAGAAAAGCAATTACAAGATGAATTTCTAAAAAAAGACTATTGATGAGATTGGTTCAAAACTGAGGCCCGTATTTGTGTTCGAAGACAACGTTCTAAAATTTCAAGGAAGACTTTGTGTATCGGATTGTTCTGAATTAAGAAAGCGTATCGTGACCGAAGCTCATAACTCCAAATTTGATATGCATCCGGGGAACACGAAAATGTACAAAGATTTGAAACAGAACTTCTCGTGGCCTGGCATGAAAACATGTATTGTTGAATTTGTAGCTAGATGTTTGTATTGCCAACAAGTGAAAGCTAAACATCAATGACCCGTTGGATTACTTCAACCACTTCCAATACATGAATGGAAATGGGAGCACATTACGATAGACTTTATTATTGGATTGCCTCGCTCCTCCTGAGGTATGGATTCTATTTGGATAATCGTTGATCGTTTAACTAAGTCTACTCACTTTTTGCCTGTGAAGTCTTTTTATAATGCAGACCAATTAGCTAACATTTTTTTAAATGAGATTGTAAGATTACACGGTGTGCCGATATCTATTGTATCTGACAGAGATCCTAAGTTCACTTCAAGATTTTGGCAGAGTTTGCAACAAGCTTTGGGGGCTGAATTGAGATTGAGTAGTGCTTATCACCTATAGACAGATGGCCAATTAGAAAGAACGATACAGACCTTAGAAGATATTCTTAGAATGTATGTATTGGATTTCCAAGGAAATTGGGAAACCTATTTGCCCTTGGCCGAGTTTGTGTACAACAACAACTATCACTCAAGTATTGGAATGGCTCTTTATGAAGCGTTGTACGGTAAAAAATGCCGATCTCCAATTTGCTGGGCCGAAGTAGGCGATAGACCGTTATTGGGACCGGAGCTTGTGCAAGAAACAACTGAGAAAGTGAAACTGATTCAACAATGCTTGAAAACCACCCAAAGTCACCAAAAGAGTTATGCGGATGTCTGGAGGAGAGAGAGGGAATACGAAATTGGTGACCATGTGTTTATCAAAGTGGCTCCAATGAAAGGGCAAACTCAATTTGGGGTTAAAGGAAAGTTAGCACCACGATACATTGGGCCGTTTGAATTATTGAGAAAATCAATTTTGTGACGTATCGAGTGGCTTTACCTCCGATTATGGAGAGTATGCATAATGTTTTTCATGTTTTGATGCTTCAGGAATATTTACAAGATCCGTACCATGTTATTGAGCCAACACATGTGCTTCTCAAGGATGACTATACATATGAAGAGAGGCTAATTCCAATTGTGAATTGCCGAATCAAATGATTGAGGAACAAAGAAATTCTATTAGTGAAAGTAAATTGGCAAAATCATGGAGGGACATATGCAACATGGGAAACGGAATAGGATACGATAAAGAGATACCCTAATCTATTCCCTTTGGACCCGATATTCTTTCTAAATGAAAGTAATTCGCGTTTGGAGGACCAAACTCTTTAAGGTGGGAAGACTGTAAAAACTTCAACCTATGATTAGCCTGTAATCCATGATTAAGAATGTCTAATAAGTAATTAAGATAAAATTCTACGTTAATTGCATGTATTATATGGTATTTGCATTTATCTGTCTGTTGTAGAAAGATCTATCTATATTTCTGATTCGATATGCAAATTGAAGGCTTTATCGGCATTCGATCACGAAATTGACTTGGTTTATGTGTTATTTGGAATTTTTAAAACATTATGGTAGGATTAATTGGAATTCAATTCGGAACCAAATAATTAGAATAAATAATGCCCATTTCATTGGTGGTAAGCCTAGTTTAATTAAGCCTACTAACTAAGCCTACATATGGTTTATATACATGTTAGAACTCTCTTGGTTCATCATCTTTTGAGAAGAAAAAAATGAGAGAGAGAGAGAGAGAGAGAGAGAGAGAAGGAAGAAATTGAGATCAAAACTAGAGAAGGGAGATTAACTAGGAATCTTGGAGAAACTAGCTTGGAGACTTTGAGAAGTGGTCATTTAGATCCCAATTGAACACTTAAGGTAAGAATTCAAACCTTTAGGTTGTACTTGAGATGGTTAATGCATGAATTCAAGAGAATTGAGCTAAGAGGTGCAAGAATTAGGCCATAGAAATAGAATTGAGACCATATCTAGCATGCATGTACATATCATGGTATTTCGAAGTTGTTTACCCAAAAATTTTCACATGCATGACCTTACCTTGGCTATGTTTCGAGAATTCAACATGTTTTTGTACCAAGCATCTCAATTGATCATGGTTTGGAAAGTTGAAGCCCATATCATTACATGCATGTTATGTTTTGTAAGTTTCAAGTTGAATTTTGGACAATTGACTTACTTTTGGGACTTGATTTCACGAAATGATCCTTAATTCTTAATGTTTTACAAGTTTAGCTATCTTTTCTCAAGTTTTGGGCTCAAATGAAGTGTTTTAAAGCTTTGAAATTGTGTTTTGTATCTTGAACATCAATTTGGAAATTCCAGAATTCGGCATCATCGCTCGAGCGACAGAACTTGTGCTCGAGTGACCACTCTTTGTTTTGCACTTTTGCTCGAGCGACTAAAAGTTGACTTAAGCATAAAATTCATGCTCCCAATACTTTTGTAGACATGAGCCTCCGCTCAAATGAGAGAACCTGTGCTCGAACGACTGCGTCTATTTTTGAACGTTGGCTTGAGCAACCAGAAGTTGCACTTGAGCGTAAAATGAGAGCTCCCAGAAATTTTATAGAATTTTGTAGGTTGCTCGAGCGACCACAATTGTGCTCAAGCGAAGACCCTTTTTTCAGAAATTTGTCTAAGTGTTACAACACATATTTTGGCATCCTAATCGCATCTTAGGCATTCCTAAGCTTTAATTAAGACATAATAATGAGGATAAGGATTAGAAACATACCAAGATAGAGAAGAAATAAGTTCAGTGTTTTTTGAATGTGTGTTTCAATATGTATCTGCTATGTGTTTGTGTAGGTCACGCGCCGTAGACTATTCGATCCGTCCGCTTTATCTATTTTGCTATCGTAGCTATCTATGAGTAATAACTCTATAAAGTTATGTTTAACTTGGATTATTTTCTGATAATATGAAATGATCAGTTTTCTGAAATGTTATGTTTTGTATGAATGAATGATTGTTCAAGTCTCTGAAATGTATTCGTGGCATCCTTAGCATCATATGATATGCATCCCTTTATGGGTCATCAGAAACGTCTCTGTGCACATAAGTCATCGGAATGCCTTTATGGCCATCCCTTTATGGGTCGTTGGATTTGTTAGTGCTAATGGATGTAACACGTATGATCGTATGAGATATGTGAACTCTAAAAACGAATATGAATATGAATTTGTTTTTGAATTTGAATTCTGATTTCTGAATTTGTAGGTGACTAGGCACATGAATAGAATCAAAGTTGATTGCCTGGAGTTCTGTTTATCTGCTAGCCACTGTGCCTCTCGAGGAGGTTCCTCTTGAGAAGTGGTCAAGTTTTTGTGAACCATGTTAATGATCTTTTTGTATTTCTTTTGTTAGGTTTGAACATGTCTTTTGTTGTCTGTATATATATATGGTGACGTGGGATGATGTCAATATGTAAATTAAGTTTTAAATTTTCTGTCTCATGTATGTTTACACAGCTCTATGGACATTATATGTTTGTTTTTGCTTCCGCTAGCCCCTGTATTTTGTTTAATTTGTTCAAAGGCCTTTGGTAATCCCAGGATTATTGGTCGATTATGATACTGAACCCATAGGGACGAGTTTGGGTCATGACAGCCAGTCCTAAAGAATGATGCAATATTGGTTATAGTAGACTGATTGACAAATTCGATGCATTTTCTACTAGTTAGAGTCACGTACACCCTCAATAGGTTGGCCATACATCAAGGAAATCAATCGATTGCATGGCACCCCAGTTTCAATTGTGTCTGACCAAGACCCCGACTTCGTATCTTACTTCTAGAACAAATCACAAGAGGCTTTGGGAACCACACTTAAGTTTAGTACCGCCTATCACCCACAAACTGATGGACAATCCAAAAGGACAATCTAGACCATGGAAGACATTTTGTGTGTGCGTATGTAGACACCTCATTTTTGATGGCCTTTCAAGACTTGGATGTTCTTGCAAGTACATTTGAGGACGAGTCTGTTTGCTCACCGAGTGCTCGAAGTCCTCAGTAGAACGCCATAGCTTTGAGCCTTTCAAACCCTGCATCCATTTCGCCTCATTTTTGGACCATGCCTTGGTCTTTCCCTTCTGCAGTCTCTCGCCGAGTGCTCAAAGTCCTCAGTAGAACGCCATAGCTTTGAGCCTTTCAAACCCTGCATCTATTTCGCCTCATTTTTGGACCATGCCTTGGTCTTTCCCTTCTGCAGTCTTTGGTGGCTTGCCGGCCATTTATGGAGGCTGTCGACTAGAACTGCTTGTCTGTGGCCATTGATGTGCCTTGCCGGCCATCATTGATGGCTGACTGGCCACCAGTGTTTTCTGCAGATATTTTATGCCAATTATGCCAGCTGTTTGCACAGATGCCTGCATCTGTCCACACGTGGAGGGCTAGATCTCCTTGTATAGATTTCATGTTTTCTATATATAGGGACCCCCTATTTCATGTCTTGAGGTTAGAAGATTTCAAACTCAAAATTTTTTCTTTCTCTCTAGATTTCTCTCTTTCTCTCTCTCTCTCTCTCTCTCTCTCTCTCTCTCTCTCTCTCTCGGTATTTTGTGCACACTTGCCTAGTTATATTACTCTTTTGCATACACATCCTTAACCAAAATCGATCACCTTTGAGATAAGGTCCCTTAAGGTCTTGTTGGAGATCTTGAATGTGGTTCTGACTTGTATTGGTGCCAAAAGTTGTGCTTGGCTTCATGAGGTATAACACTTGTCTTTTTAACTTGTTTTAATACACTTGTTTCTTTATCTTTTCCCACTGTTTTTGGGTCGTTTTTGAGCTATAAAAATCATTGTTTCAATGGGCTGAAATTGGTGTTTTAAGCCATTTAAGGTTAGAGGGGTGTCTTACCCTTCTTTATTTCTTGCCTCTAAGGCTTTTGGACCTTTGTTTCCCACTCTCAAACCAACTTTTTTTAGATTTTTAACCATTGAATTTCAGAGTATTTTCAGTGGCAAAAAACATGTTTTGAAGTCCAAAATTGGAGGGGTTAGTCTCCCCTCCTTGTGTCTTGTTTGCTAGCCTAGTTAATTCTATATGTTAGCATGATTTTCTAGCTTTTTGTAGCTATATTCCAGCATATTTTTTCCTTTGTTTTAGATTGCTTTAGCTCTGTTTTGGGCTGTTTGGGTTAGTTGAGTCTTGTTTTGCATGGTTGTAGTGTAATAGTCCTCACATGCTTGGTGTTTTAAGCCTTTAGACACCACTTGTTTGAGTTGATTGCATGTTTTTGGTGCTTTTCACACATAATTTTAGCACTAATCATCTCTGCAACCTCCCTCCATTCTAGGCTTTTAATTTTGCTTTGAAAGTGGTTTGAAGTCATTTGTGTACCTAAGTGTGAAATTGAGGTTTCATACTTAATGGTTTAATCCCTTAGGGGGTTCATTACCAATGGGATGAGACTTCTTTCATACCCAAAGCAAATTGTGTTTTGAGCCTTTTTTTCCATTAGAGGACTTTCACTCACTCCTTTGGACTTAATTGGATTAAAGAATGGTTGGTAAGTAAAAATGAGTAACTAACAACTTGGGACTAAAATTTAGCAAGAGAATAACTTGTGTGTTGTGTGTTCAATCGGACGTTAATTGAACACAAGGAAAATTGGGACATTTCATACTCAAAGTGATGAAATGTCTTAAGTTTCCTAGGTCTCCATTGCCCTTGATCATGCATGATAGGGTGATGGTTCTTGAGTGTCTTGTTTTGCATTTATTGAGCTTGCACATCTTGAATCACAAGCCATTATGCAATGAAATTGCTTGGATTGGTGGTTTGTGGCTTAAGTTAACAACTCCTTGGATTTATTCATGAAAATGAGGAGTGAATTGTGCAAACAATCCTTAGAAATACCCTCTTTGTGCTCTATTTGTACTCTGTTGCAGCATGATGATGTAGTGCATCAGTGGCTGGCAAGCTATCATCCATGGTCAGCAAGTGGCCGGCAATGCACCATAGATGGCCGACAGCTGGCCGACAGCCTTTACCAATGGCCGGCTGGCCATTGATGCAAACTTCAGTAAAATGTTGATAAGGTGGAGCAAAATGGTTCTGGAAGTGTTCAACTCTGCAAATAGAAGCTTTCAAGAGCAAAACGGAGGTCCTTTCGGGTGGTAATAGAGCATGTGCATCTTCCATTTCCCGAGGCGGAGTAGTAGCAGAGTAGTTAATATCTTAATTACTTAGCTTGCATACATTTGTATTGTAACTTAATTAGTTAGCTTACTAGTTAGTTCATTCAAGTATTGTAATAATTAGTTAATTAGTTTAACTATTTATTTCATTTTGGTTTGTAATAGTT
Source organism: Camellia lanceoleosa (assembly GCA_025200525.1). Lineage (NCBI taxonomy): Eukaryota > Viridiplantae > Streptophyta > Magnoliopsida > Ericales > Theaceae > Camellia > Camellia lanceoleosa. The sequence continues at coordinate 37,502,655 of CM045765.1, forward strand.
AGCTTAATTAGCCTAGCTCTGATTAGTTACTAGTTAGGTTTGCTTTATTCACTCGGACTCTCCCTCGTGAGAGCAAAATGTAATAATGTGTATGTCTTCCAACTCCACGTTTTCTCCCTTTTACTTAACAGCTTTTGATGGTTAGTTTAGGAGCGTCATGTTTCCATTAGTATACCTTATGCTTGCATATATTCATCTTATCTTATATGCATTGAGGCTCGGCGCATCATTCAAACTGCATTGTCATTTTAATAATTCTTTGAATACGTGTTCAAAATGCATGTTATACAATTGAATCATATGCGATATTAGTAGTTGAGCCTATTAATTTGATTCTTTGCATGCGTTGCATTAGCGATTTTGCATAAATAGGAATCATGCATATTTTTCTAACTCATATCTTCTTACCTTGGAGTACTAGGTGAGTTTTTAATGCTTTAGCATACTTGCATGAGTGTAAGTGATTGCCATGACTAGCATGCGTACCATGAGGCTAAATGCTTACTTGTTAAACTGCCTAAATGCCTGTGGATAAAGGCTTTTTGCTTGAATTGGAACGATTCAACGAATGTATGTTTAAGCCCAATATGTCTAGTGGCAAATTCACGACTTTTAAGCCCACCTTGTTTAGGTGGCAAATTCGCAAACTTTAAGCCCACTTGAGGTGGCAAATTCAAACCCTTTTCGCAAAACAAACATGAACTTGAATCGTTCCAAATTGAGAAAACTGGTCTATACTTGCTTGTGCGCATCACATAGTAAAGCCAGCTTAATAATGGGAACAAGAGCGCATAATATACATAAAAATCATATCATGATCAGTAGAGGCCAATCTTTGATCGGGCGAGCGGGGATGCTCAATCCATGACCTTCCCCTCTCGTACCTAAGTTCCCAAGCCGAGGCAACTTTGGTGATGACGGACACGTGGCCTTTGGCATGAGTTATCGGTTCCCTAAATTTTTCCAAAAATAAAATATTTAGGTGGCGACTCTGTATCTGGCAAAGCAGTCTAATTTTGGCATTTTTGATTCAAAATCAATTTTCCAAAATATTTGCCGCATTTGAACTCTTTGGTATTTATCAATTTCACATTGCACTTGTGAGATTAGATTCAGAATCGCGGGAGTCCAAACTGTAGGGCTTCTTCCGAGCTTCCGAAAGGAGGCGCGGAAAAACCGAGCTACAGTTTATGACATCTCTGCTGGGGATTTAGAGAACTTGACTTGAACTCATGATATGACATTTTATTTACACTTATGTGTTTCTTTGCATTTGCTTTTTCATTGGTACGCTTAAGTCAATGTGTTTGCCATCTGCTATTCCTGAACAGTTTACCGGAGGCTTGCTTGGAAAAGCTTGCCAAAAGGCTGATCGGTTGTGGGCTCTGCCATGATGGGAACACAACCCTTGGTTCTAGACTACCACTGTACCGTTTGATCCTCGTTTCACTTCTCGACGTTAGGTGTGAGAGGTATATTAGGTAGTCTTGCTGAGATACCCTTTTTGACCAATTGGCCTAGTTGCATATCGAAAGCCGTAGAGACTGTTCCAAACTAGGACAGGTTGTTAACCCGAATGCAAGATTGTGTGAAACCACTCTGCTTGAATAGTTAACCCTAGTTCCTGATGAAACTAGGACAGGGTAACCCTACCCTGTCATAGAGCTATTTTGGCTCTCAGTTAACTGGTATGTGCTTTTAGAGTGAAACTCTACAGGAACGTATGTATCAGTTGCTAGTTTGGGTATAGTTTTGGGGGTAAAAATCAATGTTGAGTGCAGTTCTACAGCTTATGATTACAACTGTGTCTTGTTCACATCTGAGTTGAGGTGCTGTGCAGTTTCTGATTTTTGCTTTCTTTTGCTTTATTTCTTTTTGCAAGGTAGTTTCTCATAACTACTTTGGACGATTCTATTACCCCCCAAGCACTCTAGACCCCGTGCAAGAAGGCTTTACCAATCAGGAGATCTTGTTAGGGGACAACCATTGTTTGCTTCACTCCCACCGGCTATGAGACGGAAGAGGATTAGGTATAATTTGCCAGTCCAGCAGTCACCTTTTACTTCACCTGCGCCCAGTTAGGCTCAGTCTTCTACTTCCATTCTGGTGAGAGATTATTCGCCAATTCTAATGGCTCAACATCCCTTAGTTAGCATGGAAGACATGCTTCGTCATCTTCAGCAAACCATTGAAACCATGCAGCTAGATGCTACCCGCCAAGCTGAAGTTACAGCTCATCAAGCGGAAGTGATAAATAGGCTGCAGCAGCAACAACCACAGCAAGCAGCAGCTTTTGCTTCCCATGCACCTCCTGTGGGTATTCTAACGCCCGGAGTCACTGTCAATATCCAAGAGAATCTGGGCATTCTAGTAGATCCGATCCCATTGCAAACCTCTAAGGCACCAGTGTACCAAATTAAGGTGCCATTTGAATTCGAGGTTGACCCCACTGCACTGAAGGTCAACAAGCAAGAAAAGCCTTTCAAGTGGGCATAAGGCGTGAACTCAATCCCTGACATTGATGATGGATACACAAACTGCACAATAACTCTGCAGGACAGATTCAAGATGCCACACATAGACCAGTTAGATGGCTCCGGGGATCCCAAGGTTCATCTATGGTTATTCTCTGATATCCTGTGACTAATGGGTCTTACTAAACTTCAAAAGTTGTCACTTTTTGGCCGGATCCCATCGGGTATAGCGGCCATCGGGTATGCAAAGTTAGAAGACTTTGTGAAATAGAGTTGGAGAAAATGGCTGAGGTCTTCATCACGCTGTACTCCTATAATACCCAGATCGAGGTCACAATCCGTGATCATGAAGCGACCCGATAGGAGCCAAAGGAGGGCTTCTCAGACTTTGTGACCCGATGGAGGGCTAAGGCCTCGATGATGACTATCAGGCCATCCGAGAAGGATCAAATCAGAATGGTGGTCTGCAATCTGCAAGGGAGATTATTACAGAAGATGATAGTCTTGCCATTGTTCACATTTGCTGAGCTCCATAAGATAGAGGTGCAGATTGAAGATGCGATGAAACAGGGGTTGATCGCTAATGAGAAGGAACAGCCCAAGAGGCCCTTCACACGTAATTCCAATGCAACCACGAGTGGTAGCACCTCTGCACGGCGTTCGGATGTGAGTATGGTCACCACCACACCCAAAACTACCAACACTTTTGCCAGTACATCCAACACAACTCCACAAACCTCAACCAGTCAGACCTGATCTCAAAGGGTCTTTATCCCGCTCTACATGCCTTTATCCAAAGCCCTAGGGGTCCTGATAAAAAAGGGGCATCTTAAGCCACTAGAGCCTCGCCCTCTACCCGATCCTTTCCCCCCGAAACATAACCCAGCCAAATACTGTGCTTTTCACCAGTAGCACGGTCATGACACTGATCAATGTTATAGGCTGCGTCATGAGATTCAAGATCTCATTGACAATAAGGTGATAGCACCTTCCCAAAAACCCAATGTCACTACAAATCCTCTCCTACCACATAATCAAGTCCCTCCACCTCAGCATATAAACCTCATCCACACACCGGCTATCCCTTATGACCCTAGTATATATATCAGCCCTTCATACCTACCTAAACCGGTGTTGTTCATCCTTGAGAGCACAAACTTGTGCATGATGAACACGTCTACACTCCAACCTAAACCCGTGGTGGTGACAGTGGTAGATGAAGGGAGGTTGGCCTTGGTGGAAGATATCAGTCCGTTGCCCGAGGGCTCCGAGGACTTATCTAGAGGGGTGTACAATCTGTGCAACTATATTGTACCAATCAATCAAGCTAAGCCAGAAATGGTGTTGCCAGTTGGGATGGAGGTCAGTGTAGTTTGAGAGGATGGCCCAAGTCAGGGATTAAATGATCTTTGACCTAGAGAAGGGCATAGACAATTTGTAGTTCTTTGAGGAGCAAGATTAAGGGGACGTGCATATTGATTGGTTTGATCTGAATGGGTTGACAGACAATTCTGGGTGGTTAAGTGATGAACCTGATAGAGATGAGGGAACTGAATTGAAGTCAGAAGAACAGAAAGGGAAAATCACTACTATGGCCGGAACAGCTGATAGGAAGAGTAAACTATCGGAAAACACCGGTATAGAACAATTGGCTCAGGAACTAGGCATTGTTAGTACTATACATGTAGAGCAAGAAGCTGCACTGAAGCATTTTGAGCAAGAAATGGGTGAAAACAACCGGAAAGCTGAAAAAGCCCAACACCCTGCGGAGGAGATTTGTGACGAGAAGATAATCTGAATGGAGCTGGACAAATGCTTGTCGACTGCCAAAGGAATTTGGTGGGATGACAACGACCTACACCTGGCTCATACTGATGAGGATTAGGGTGAAGATCTTTCTGACAACACTTGGTATATGGAAGAGGTCAACCATATGATGAGAAATGGCCGATATTTCAAACCACCGCATTTGGACCAACCCGAGGCATCTGGGAAGGATAAAGAAGTTGAGAAGTAGAGAGAAAAACAGTTGGAATAAGATGCTATGTTAAAACAGTTGAAGAAGATTCAAGTTGATATATCTTTTTGGGGTCTGCTTATGGCTTCACGAGTGCACAGACAGGTTGTACTGTCCGTGATGGATAAAGCTAAGTTGTCCATCGACACTACCTCGGAACAACTGGTAGGATTAGTCTTCCCGGGAGGCGCTGCACCAACTATAACCTTCTCGGACAAGGAACTGCCACTAGAAGGCTTTACACACAACAAACCTCTATACATATCAGTGGAGTGCCGAGAAAAGTAGGCACCAGTGTTAGTGGTTGACACTAGGTCAGCAATCAACGTTTGTCCTTGTTGCATGGCTTATGCTATCAGCTTGAAACCGGCAGATTTCGTGCCTACAGCCCAGGTGATCCGGGCGTATGACAATACTAGTAGAGAGGTAATGGGAACAGTACAGATCAGAGTACAAGTCGGCCTAGCTCAATAGGATATCGAGTTCCATGTCCTAGATGTTCTAACCACTTTTAACTTACTACTTGGGCAACCCTGGTTGCACCAAGTGAAAGCTGTCTCTTCCACCCTCCACCAAATGCTGAAGTACCTCCACGAGAAAGGGGTGGCCATAGTCTTTAGGAATTCATTTATTCATCCTCCGCCAGAGGTCACTACATCTGTGATGGAGATTGTGCATGGCGAAGAGGATGTTTTCCTTTCGGGTTTTACCTTGTCTGAGGCCCGGGTAGTGTAGAATATCTTGGCTATTGATGAGGGCTTGTATGTCAACGCCCAATCTGTATACTTCATGAACAAGCTCCAACACATGCCAGGAATGGGACTGGGAAGGAGTGGCCGGAAAGGCGTCGCTATATTGGCTGATGTGCCACATAACCCGCATGCCTTTGGTCTTGGCTATACGCTCACCAAAGAAGACTAGATTAGAAAAGAGAAAAAGATGGTAGGAAGAGCCAGAGCTAAGTAGACTAGGAAGCGTTATGAAATTGTGCACAGACCTATCTGGGGAACCCTAAATGGTCATTTTGTTCAGGAGGTAAAAGACTTCTAATTTTGTGGTTTCTCCAAACCCCAGTTCAACTCTGAGAGGCAGCGGGTTCCTATTTTCTTTGACTTGCAGCTGCAAGACAGTGATACGGAGGAAGTCGCTGAACCAACTATTGAAGTTGCGAAGAGCACATAAAGTGATTCCGACAGCAACAAGCTTGAAATAGAAGTAGCATTGGCATGTCTCATTTCGGATCCTCCGATTAACTCAAAGAGCTTGGGGGATAACCTGACTGTTTCCATGATCGGGGACCAATCGGGTGCGAACCTTTTTAGCAGCATCTTGGATACATCTAACGCACCATCCCTTGTTTGGCAGCTGGAGGAGGGCTACTTGTCTAGTAGTTTTGAGTCAAGTAGTGAGCTAGAATCTGATTCCACAGAGTCTGTGGAGTCCGAATCAGATTCTGATTCTTCTAAGTCTGGGTCCAGTATTCCTGGGGTTGATAACCCGGATGCTGAGGTTTTGTCCAGGTCGTCCTTTTTTTTTTTTTCTCCTTTGAGTTAGTTGTAACCGGAGAACTAGATGAGCTTGACTTTGTGAATGAGAATGCCACTGCAGATTCTAAGTATTTCTCTGTGCCGCTTGTTTATTGCATTGATCATGATTTTCAAAATTTTGATGAAAACGAAAAGGAAGGAATTCCACTGGTTTTGAAAAATTCGATCAATCGAGAGGAGAACAGGTTTGCAAAGCCCCTCGCCGATGAAATCATTGCTTTTAATGTGGGTATTGAAAAGGATCTGCATCTGGTATAGATCGGGTCCACGTTGTCTTCAGAGGAGTGTGAGCGCTTAGTCGCTTTATTAAAAGATTTCAAAGATGTTTTCACGTGGTCCTACAAAAACATGCCTGGAATCGATCTTGAGATTATACAGCAGTGGATCCCTCTCGACCATGAGGCCCGACCCATCAAGTAGAAGTTGCGAAGAATATGCCCGAATTGGGCTTTGAAGATTAAGGAGGAGATCACCAAGCAGATAGACGCATGGTTCTTGTTAGTATCTGAGTATCCAACTTGGTTGGCCAACATTATCCCGATGCCGAAGAGAGATGGAAGAATTCAGGTGTGTGTGGACTTTAGAGATTTGAACAGAGCTAGTCTGAAGGACAAATTTCCTCTATTGCACATCGATGAATTGGTGGACTTCACCGCAGGTTATGTATTGCTCTCCTTTATGGATGGATTTTCTGGGTATAACCAAATTTTGATGGCGCCCGAGGATAGGGAGAAAACTGCCTTCACTACACCGTGGGGAACCTACTACTATCGGGTGATGGCGTTTGGGCTGAAGAATGTCGGGGCTACCTATCAAAGGGCTGCAACCACGATTCTGCATGACATGATTGATGTAAAGGTTGAGGTGTATATGGATGACATGATTGTCAGGTCTAAGGAAATAGATGGCCACTACACTACCTTGAAGAAATTCTTTAAACGGATCAGAGAATATAGGCAGAGGTTGAATCCATAGAAGTGTACTTTCAGCATAACAATAGGGAAAATGCTGGGTTTCTTGATTACATAGAGGGGCATCGAGGTAGATCCTTCCAAAATCAAGGCCATCCTAGAAATGCCAACACCAAGGACTCAAAAGGAGGTGCGAGGCTTTCTAGGTAAGGTGCAATTCTTAAGACGGTTTATTTCTAAATTAACCTTGACTTGTGAACCACTGTTTGGTCTCTTGAAGAAAGGAAAGAAGTTCCGATGGAATGACCGTGTCAATTCGCTTTTGAGCAGATCAACTAGTACATTCAGAATCCACCTGTGTTGTCGCCGCTAGAGCTGGGAAAGCCTTTGATTTTGTATCTGTCAGTAAAGGACACAACGATGAGATGCATGCTTGCTCAGGAATCCGAGGATAGGGTGGAGAAAGCCATCTATTACTTGAGTAAGAAAATGGTAGATTATGAGACCCACTACACCCCGCTGGAAAAAGCTTGCTTAGCCTTGGTATGGGCCACCAAGAAGTTGAGGCACTACTTGTTAGCTCACTCCGTAATTTTGGTTTTGAGATTAGATCCCAACAAATATCTCTTTGAGAAACCAGTACTTACGAGTAGGCTAGCTCGTTGGTTGCTTCTCCTTTCCGAATTTGATCTGAAGTATGTTACTCGCAAGTTTGTCAAGGGGAGAGCTGTAGCGGAGTTCCTGGCAGATCACCCAGTAGAAGGGGATGAAGCGGTAGAATACCTGTTCCCAGATGAAGCTATTCTGCAAGTCGAGCAATAGATTCGGATGATGTACTTTGACGGAGCGTCTAATCAGTACAGTTATGGGATAGGAGTATTGCTGATAGCACTGGACAATTCCCATATACCTTTAGCCTTCAAACTTTGGTTCAAAGTATCCAATAACGAGGCAGAATACAAAGTGTGTATCGTTGGTTTGGAAGCTGCCTTGGAACTAGGGGCAAAAAGGTTAGATGTCATCGAGGACTCGTACCTAGTTGTGTCTCAAACAAAAGGAGACTAGAAGGTTAAAGAAGAAAAGATGAAGATCTATCACCAGACCCTGGATGTTCTGATTCCTAGGTTTGAGAAACTGACCTTCACGCATCTATTAAGAGAGAACAATAGGTACGCTGACGCCTTATCAACTCTGTCTTCTATGATAGACATCCCACTTGGAATCCGGATGCGTCCGATCATCATTGAGCAGAGGTATACACCGACCTACGAGATTATCTCCGCAATAGATAAAGTGCAAGATCAAAACCCTTGGTACTATGATATCTGGAACTTCTTGGAAAATGAGGTTTATCCACCAGGGGCAAATGCTAAAGGTAAAAGGACAATACGACGGATGGCCGTTCAATTTATCATTTGTGGAGGTAAACTGTACAAGAGGGGTCATCTAGGAATGCACAAGTTGTGCATCGAAGCAGAGTAGTCAAAGCGCCTAATGGAGGCCATCTATGGGGGAGAGTACGGAGCGCACATGAACAGAGTAATGTTAGCTCGAAAGATTTTCAGGAAAGGTTACTACTGGTCTACTATGGATGAGGATTGTATCGGTTTTGTTCGGCGATGCCACAAATGCCAAATTCATGCCAATCGCATGAATATCCCGCCATCGAAGTTGTACAACATGACTTCACCATGGCCTTTCTCAGTTTGGGGAATCGACGTCATTGGCGCAGTCACATCCAAAGGGTCAAATGGGCATGAATACATTCTGGTGGCAATTGATCATTTCACAAAGTGGGTGGAAGTTCAGTCTTACGCAATGTTGAAAGCAGCGTACGTGGCTAAGTTTATCCGAAACAACGTCATTTGCCGATATGGAGTCCCAAACAAGATCATTTCAGATAATGGCTCCCACTTTAAGAAATAAGTGATCGACTTGTTGGAGAAATACAACGTGGCTTTTCATAAGTCATCTAAATACCGGCCGCAAACCAACGAAGCTGTTGAGGCTGCCAACAAGAACATCAAGCATATTCTACAGAAGATGGTTGAGATCTACAAGGACTGGCCAGACAAATTGCCATTTGCACTTTGGGGCTATAGAACTTCAATCCGGACATCTACTGGGGCAACTCCTTACTCTCTTTTCTATGGAATGGAAGTTGTTCTACCAATCGAAATAAAAATGCTGTCACTGCAAGTTATGGCTGAGTGCTAAATAGCAGAGGCAAACTGGTAATAGAGCAGGTTCAAAGAACATATGCTGTTTGATGAGAGAAGGATGAAAGCATTGTACCATGTTCAAGGTTATCAACGCAGGATTGCCAGGGCTTTAACAAGAAAGTTAAGTCCAGGAATCTCAAAGAAGAGGATTTGGTGTTGAAAGACAACCGAGCTCCCATCCACGCCCCTAGGGGCAAGTTCAGACCCAATTGGACTGGTCCTTACATCATCAAAATTATTTGGTCAGGTGGAGATGTCATTCTCATGGACTTGGATGGCCTCGAATTTTCCCAACCGATCAACATGGACAAGTTGAAGAAATACTATCCCTGAGAGGCTCGTTAGGCTGAAAACCCAGAAGGCCAAAGTTAGAGCACAAAAAATTGGAAATAAAAAAAAAAGCTGAGCTCGCAAGGTTAAAAACCCTAAGGAGCGGCCTTGGCAAAAGTTAGAGTGCAAAAGGAGAGCGTTAATACTTGAGTGAACCCGAACCGAACTACGTAAGGTCTGATTCCCATCTTCGGTATACGTAGGCAACTTTATATTGAAGTTCGGCTGTAAACACCTCCAACTCAACTGTCCTGTCCATGAGTTTGATCAGGTCATCTTTGTCTGTTCTTTATTTGAAAGTTCGGCTGTGATCCTTACTCTAAGAGAAGAGCTAGCTACAGTGCTAAGCAGCATTATTCGAACAAGGGGCTATTTGTGATCTTTGGATTCGGGGTTGTGCATCTCAAGGATAGATTTCGTGTGTGTCAAGTGGTGATCCTTATCGAAAATGGTTTTGAAAAGTTTTGACAAAAGTTGACTTTTGTTCAAATGTTACCTTTTACAACTTAGACCATATTTGGACCAAAAGGAAAATTTTCAATGCCAACAACTTTAATTTCATTGATTTCAATACAAAGTTCTCTGACTCTCGATACAAATCAAAATTTGTTTTATTACATTCATAAAACTTAAAAAGGAAAGATCAAAGCAATAAATAAGGGGCATAGATGAGTCAGGTGTTCCTGCGTCCCCCGCTTATGCTTGTGGAAGTTTCAAATGCTAAAGTGGGCCCAGTTTGTGCCTCATCTTTGAGCCAAGTCAGGCACTTGACAGAAAGGGTGCAGCTGAAACTAGGGGGAGGCGCCAGAATCTCTCTCCTCCTCCAAGTAGTGACTTACCTAGCCAAATGAGAACCTCAGACGGGGAATGAAACCGGGTACTCTACCCCTTCCTCTGGGTAAGTCTGATCATGTCCAAACTGACGCCTGAACCGGAACGGAAAGTAGAATACACAGTGTGTCAGGCCAATTAGCTGAATGCCAGGTTGCCGAGTCATGTTGTAGCTCATTTCGCTCAGATTAAGCTAGGGGCAATGCCAAGCAATGTCAGTAGTAGACCTGTTGCACATCCAGTGGCACGACTATCCCTCATTCGGGAAATCCATTAGCTGTTGGCGGAAAAAGTATGCTCAGGCTGAGTATGCAGGGCAAGAGTCCACTACCTTCACCTTGTCCATTAGCCATATCTAGGGAGGGATGAAAGAAAAGAGAGATTAAAGAATAGAGAGATGTATGTTGAGAGAAAAGTGAGAAAAGGGGCTTTGAGAGAAAAACATAGCATGAATGCCGAGTGATGTAAGAAACACATATTAGAGGGGATGGGAAACATTACCTGAAGAAGTAGTGGACTCCCTGCGAATTTGTTTGTCTCTCGCCGATGGAAGGAATCTAAGCCCATCAAAGTCTCGACCTACACCAAGCCAATGCAACTCTTGCCCTTTTTCAGACCTTGGGCCACTTCAATTAGCCGAATGCTAGGCCCTCTGAAACTGGGGGCAAGAAGGAAATGAGCCAACATGCACAAACAAATGGTGTGTTGCCAAAAACCCCGCCAAAGAAGATTACCTCAGTCGTCGACCTCAGAAAACCAATGAATCAGGCTGGGAATATCTGGCTCTCTGTTGTGGACCAAAGATTGGACCTCATGTAGAGTAAGCCCGCACATCCATCCTAAAGCTTGGATGTGGCCGAAATGGGGTTGAGGTATGATTTCTTCATCGCGCCGAGATTCCATTAGCACTTTAAATTCTTTGATTTTCGAGCATATCTCTTGTCCCTCGAAGCTAAAGACATGTGTAATTGGGTTCCAGCGTCTAGCCACGGCATGTAGGAAACGACTGAACGGGAATAGTGCATTTATGCTGAAACCCCATAAATTCACATTGTCCAAGCCATCCAAAGTTGTAATCCAATTCGAGAGTTTTTCAACGAAAAATGGCTTCATTTGTGAAGAATTTGCAGTTGAAATCAGGAAATTACGAAGCTCAACCTTTTGTTAAAGATAAGGCAGTGAGTGGAAGCCATCTGTCAACAATCTAGAGGTCCTATACATCGATGGCCGGTAAACCACATTGGTGGCCGGCAAAGGACATTGGTGGCTAGCAGGCCACCTAACATGGCCAACAGTCTCTCACTCTGACCTGATGTCCCTTTTTGTGTTGAACAATGCTGAAAGCATGTGTTTTGTTCTGCTTTTAGTCTGTTTTAAGGTCTTGTTTTCAATCCTTTCAGCTTTAGCAAGTTTGTTATTTTGTATTTCAGTTGTTGCTGCATAGTTTTGGTTATCGAGTTGTATGTTGTTCTATTTATCGAGTTGTCGTCGTTTTGTTTATCAAGTTGTTGTTGTTGTGTTGTTTATCGAGTTGTATATTGCTTTTCATTTCAGTTGTTGGTCAGTTCATTACCCGATTAAGAACATTGTGCCAATACAAGTGTGCACTTTTCAATATCAAATTCAATCTCATTTCATACAATACAGTGCTCATGATGCAAAATACAACACTTTTTCATTAAAAAAATGGTTTTCATTCCGATCATAGTTGTTTTTACAAAAGTGCAGTACAAGTTTTTAAAACAAATAAAACCTGTCTAAAGTTGTACAATGTGCTAAAACTATAAACAAAAAGAAACTAAGCAAATATATAGAAAATCAACGTTGCTTGTCTCAGGCTCGAGAAGCCCTCTTCGTCCTCTTCCTCGGAGGAGAGGACTCGCAAGACCTTGTCTCAGCCGCTTACTTATCCTAGGCCGAACTTCATTTGGTGTCATCATTGCTCTCTGCCTCAAAGCTCACCTCAGCATCACCCCTACTCTTGGAACCCGAGCTGGCGTCATCACCTCTACTCTCAGATGACTTTGAATACTGATTCGTTGCCTTCTTAGAGTCGCTCGTCTCAGTATTATCATCACTCAGTCAGAATGGGCTCTGAAGGGCCGCTCTTAGCTCGGGTGCCCCTAGCTTTCGCTCGGCCGCTCGAACTCTCTCTCTCCTCCTTGTTCTTTGGAGGAGGTACTATCGGGGTCTTTGTGTAGCTACCACTAGTGCCATCGGTATGGATGGAACCTGAAAAAGACAGTTGTTATGTGTCGGTTATAGTATGTGTATTAGATGCAAGCATAGTATGCAGAATGAGTATATGCAGAAGTCAGATACAGTGTGTGAATACAGTATGAAAGCGCGGTGTGTCAGATGTGGTCTATCAATGCAATGTATCAGTACAGTTTGGGAAGTTTTCAGTTGAAATGTTAGTGTCAGTGTGTCAGTTGAAATTTGATGCCAAGAATGTAAAACTAAAGAAATTACTTGAATACCGTAGAGGCTGAGCAACGCCTCTATCCTCTGTACTATCTCCATCAGTGAGGTTATCAGCTCGAGGGCACCTCATGTATACTCGATCGATGCCTGTAAATGCAGTTTGAATGATTAGTATTTGCAAATGAATATATCTGAAATAAAATACGGAGTGCAAGTGTTAAAGTGTGGTTTATACCGGAGTCGGGCCTCGAATCCTGACAAGCTTATGACCAGCCGCTGCGGGCTCAATCAGGACCTAGTAGGCATCCCCGGTGTGTCACCAGCAAGTCAGCGTGGTGGGAATCTCTAGCCAATCAGCCTTCTACCCCACTTGGGAAGTCCCTCTGCCACGGGCCCTGCTCGCCCGGGTCACTCTGCGCCTCGCTCTTGCGGCAGGAGCCTTCGCCTTCTCATCTTCACGAACATCGGTTAGGGGCAGCATCAAGTGTGTCTGGATGAAAGCTGCATAGTCGCCCTCCATTCGCAAGAAGTTGGTGTCCAGGCCCACCATGAATTAGATGACCTCCTCAATAGATAGGGTCTCTGTGGACTGCATGGACTCTGGTGGAGCCATCGGGACAATCGGGTCAGATAGGCCCATAATCTGGCACATGAAGTGCTCACCAAAGAACCAAGCCCAGCAGATCGGGCCCTCATCCAGAATGTGGTAGCAGGAGATGGCCCAGGTACCGGCAAACTCGTCTGGGACCCCTTTTGGCATCAAGGCCCATGGCTGCCACATGATCTACAAACAGAAGTTGTATAGATTATTAGTTGCTGTTAGTTGCTAAACGAACAGTTTCAAAGAAAAAAAGATTGTGTTTCGGATTACCTCATGGGCAGCTACTGTGTCGAAGTACTACCTAAAGAATGTGAAAGGCTTATGGGGTCTTACGGCGAATCTGACCATTATGTATTCACGAATAGGGGACTGTCAACGGAAGCTCCTCTACAGGCTCCGTGGCAAGAATTGGAAAGTATGCGTACATCCATAGCTGCAGGGAAAATACAGTGGTATGTGATCAGTATACTATCGAGCAGGTACAGAAATGCAAAGCAGAAAGCATACAGTGTTTGAGTAGATACAGAATTGCGAAGCAGAAAGCATGTGTTGAAATAGATGTAAAGCAAAAACTGTAAAGAAAATATAAAGTGCAAAGAGGGAATTGAGATATGTACCTTCCAGGCTCGCTAGTAGCCTCCAATAAAGTCTCTCCACAGACAGGAGGTAAATCTCATATATCCATACAATGTGGTGATGCCAGCTCCACCCCAGTCATAGAAACGAACCCAAGGAAGAGTCATTAGGACACTTAGCAAATACAGGCCTACGGTATTGCACCTGTTTGAAAACAAGGTGGTACCGAAGACGAACATCAGAAAGTGCCTGGCGTACTGCTCGGTCTCCTCTATCGTCTCGGGCTTAGTCCTTTTGAATTGCTCAGCGAACCAAGTGTATTTGACCATCCCCGTCCAGTATATGGGTGGGTATGCCCCCAGCAGCTCAAACTAGGTTGCCTCCCACTCCTCCATATCTATATCAATAGGAATCAGATCGCCCCCTACGTCTAAGCTGGTGATCATGGCAAAGTCGTAAAGAGTCATCGTCATCTCCGCTGTGGTGGAAAAATGGAAGGAGTTGGTGGTATCCCACCACCTCTCCACCAGTGCTCTTAGGAGGGGATGACTTGCGGTGACTTGGATCAAGCTATAGCAGAAGAAGCCGAAGCCTGCCTCGTCGATGATGTCATGAACTCCAGTTGGGAGCTCGTCATACCAGTCTGGAGCAGTCATAGCACCATAGCCTCTGAAGGCGCGAAACTCGCCCTCTGACAGTGCATGAAATGCATCAAATGCATCAGATGAAGACAGTGCATGAAATGCAATCAGATGAAGGCAGTGCATAAAATGCAATTAGATGAAGGTAGTGCATGGTCCGATATAAGGCAGTGTATGAAATGCAGTAAGGTGGATCCGATACAAGGCAGTACATGAATTACAACTAATGAAAGGTAAAATACATGAAATAGAGGTCATACCTCAACGGCAATGGCCGACAAGTGAGAATCCAGGTCCCTTAGCAAAAGGTCCTCTGGTGCATCGCAGGCGAACTCGGTGAAACGTCTGATGCCTCTAGAGATGGGCAATATGTGTGTGTGTGGGTGATATCTCGCTGGATCGAAAGGTCGCACCCTCAGTGGTAACGACTCTAGCTCTGGCTTGGCGTCGGGCTCAAACTCTGCCTCTAAGTCGGCCTTAAGGTTAGCTATCGGCTCCTCTACCTCTAGCATAGGTGGAACTACTAGGGGAACCTCCTGAGGAGCCCCGTCGTGAGGGATCTCGTCCGCCATCTGAAAATAGGTGCGAGATGGGTGAAAAGTGTAGAAAAATGAAGAAAAATGGTAAACTTGGAAAAAGTCAAACCCTAAGAGAGAGAAAATGGAGAAAAAAGTCAAAGTTGGGAAAAGTGCATCGAACTTGAGAGAAACTCGAGGGGAACAAGCCCAGAATGGTGGAAATGAGGAAAAAAGCAGCAAAATCAAATTTCAATCGGTTCAAAATGAAGAGAATAAAGAGGGTTTAGCAAATCAACTTCGCGTGGGGTGTTGAAAAACCTATAGAAAGTTCAAATCTGGAGAGAATGAGTGTCTAGAGAGAGGGAGATGATTTTTGGGCAAGAGGGTGGCTCATATTTAAAGACCCAAACCGAAATGACCAAAAAATCCCCAATCTGCCATCGATGGCTGGCAAGGATCATTTGTGGCCGGCACCTGGCTGGCGGCCCTCCCTCATGGCCGACAACTTTCCTTGGGTTCTTAATGCTGTTTTGTGTCCTTGGTTTTCAAGAATTGAAAGGATTGTTCACTGTTGAGTATAGAATGTCTCTGTGGAAGCTCAAAACTGTGTTTTCGGTGCATGATGTTCGTCACTTGTCAATGTGAACGAGGTGTATCCTTTAAATACATTGTTATTCTTTTGAGAGGTGAATCAGAAGTTGCTATTGAGTTTGTTTTCATCAAATCATGCTTTGCTATCTTGCATAGAACATGCATTTCCTATTCATTGTTGCATGGAACATGCACTTCACTTTGTGGCATAGAATATGCATTTCACATGTGTTATTGTAAGATGTGCATCTCATGGGAATTGCCTGCATGTCTTGCTTTCGCTCTTGAATTATGCATGGAATATGCATTTGTCTTGAATCATACATGCAATCTACATCCGCTTTTTCACATAGAATATGCTTATGCTTTTGTTTCTTGCATAGAACATGCCATTAACATTATATCTCCATTGTTTGTCTTGCATAGAACATGCATTCTTACTATATCGTACTTGTTAAGTCTCTTTTCTACACATACATGATATTGTATGTACGGTTCATTCAAAGGAGTTCCAAGTCAAATCTTTCGTACCCTTCAAATCGCATCCTTTTACCCCTTCATCCTATCGCGTGAGACGCGTTAGGATTGATTGTTTCGGTTAAAAACATTCGTGTGCGTCCCGGTGTTCACACCACCTCCTTCAGTTAAAAACATTCGGGTGCGTCCTAGTGTTCACACCACTCCCTTCGGTTAAAAACATTCGGGTGCATCCTAGTGTTCACACCACCCCTTTCTGTAGACCGCTCGAACTTCTTCCGCGCGCCCCCCTTCCGGAGAAGGTGCGAATTGGGTTCTAGCTACTACAGTTCGGACTCCTGTCACGGTTTTGAATCTAATCTCACAAAGTGCAATGTAAGACTGATAAATCACCAAAGAGTCCAAATCTGGCAATTGGTTTTGGAAAATCAATTTTGAATGAAAAAGCGCCAAACATGGACTGCTTTGCCAAATTACAGAGTTGCCACCTAAATATTTTATTTTGGAAAATTTAGGAAATCCTGACTCGTGCCTAAGGCCATGTGTCCATCATCACCAAAGTTGCCTCGGCTCGAGACCTTGGGTACGAGAGGGGAAGGTCTTGAAATGAGCACCCCCGCTCGCCCGATCAAAGGATCGGCCTCTACTAAGCATGATATGTTGTTTTAAAAACACATGTGTTCTTATTCCGGTTATTAATCTAGCTTTACTATGTGATGCACACAGCATACAAGTATAGACTCAATCACAAGAATCGGAACAAAACAACTCATGTTTGTTTTTCGAAAATGGTTTGAAAGTGCTACTCGCAAGTAGGCTAAAGCGTGGATTTGCCACCAAACAAGGTGGGCTTAAAACATGATGATTTGCCACTCCAAGTGGGCTTAAAACTCACATTTTGATGAATTATTTCAATTCAAGTAATGAAGCCTTCATCCACAAGCATTCATACAGTTATAGCAATTAAGTAAATAGCGTCATGACAAGCATGCTATCATGGCAACACTCATACACATGCAAGTATGCTAAAGCGTAAACACTTACAGTGTACTCCAAGCCAAAACAAAGAACTACTTAGAAATCATGCATGATCCTAGCAATGTTAAAATGCCTAATGCAACACATGCAAAAATACAACTAAATAGGCTTGGCTATCTAAGATGGCATATGAATGCAACACTTGATAACATGCTTTGAAACACGTATTCAAATAGGTATTGAAATACAATGCAGTTTGAATGATGCGCCGAGCCCGGTGCATGCAAGACAAATGAATGATGCACACATGCAAGCATAAGGTATAGTAATCAAAACGTGCCCTAAAACTAACCATTGAAAGCGGTTAAGTAAAAGGGAGAAAGAAGTGGGGTTGGAAGACATGCATCACACACACTTACCCTTATTACAACAAAGCGTCCTCTTGAAGGAGGGTCTGAATAATTAAGCTAAGCTACACTAAGCTAAGCTAGGCTAACTAACTAATTAACTAACTTAGCTAATTAATTATTACAAACCAAATTGAATTTGAATAACTAGCTAATCTAAGCTAATTAGAATATTACAAAGATGAATTAAATTAGCTAAACACATTAACTAATTAATTACAGAACCAGTAAAGTAACTAGCTAAGTAAAGCAATAAAATGGCCTTGAGGGAGGGAGACATGCATGCTCGGTGTGCTTCGCCCAAAAATGCATTGCCTTGCCATGAGTTATCTCTGTTTGCACTCACCGTGACCGCAAAACATCATATGAACTTCCAGACTGCATCTGCCCCAAGACAGGAACACTTTGGATAATTTTCCCTACAGGTGGCCGGCCGGTCACCTCACTTGGTCGGTAGGCTACCTCAACTGGCCGGTAGGCCACCTCAACTAGCCGGTAGGCTGGTGCAAATGGCCGGCTGGCCACCTCTCTTTCCAGAATTCTACTTTTGCTGCAACAGAGAGCAACAGAGCCAAGACAATGTATTTGGCAAGAAATGTGTGTACTACCACCCTTCTCATCATTTCTCAAGCTCAAAGGAGTGTGGTACTTGGCTCTCAAGCCACCAATCAAACATCTCAATGCATGATGGCTGAAGAACCAAGCTTGTACAAGCTTAGTGAATACGCACATAAGACTCAAAGTGCCTCCACCCTATCATGCATGATCAAGGGTGTTGGCGACCAAGAAATGCAACACATTTCATCACTTTGAGTATGAAATGTCTCACATTTCTTGTGTTTGGATTAACATCTGATCCAAACACATGCAATGCGACACACACATGTTATCTTCGCATGTTTTACTTATCCACTTTCTTGTTTACACATTTTAGCTTACCAATTAGTCCATTAACCGGTTAAGTTCAATGTGAAAAGTCCACTAATTGGAAAGATGGTCTAAGCCACAAGTGCCTTGATCATGAAAGAGGTTTCATGATGTTGGTTAGTAGAAATCCTCAAGGGATGATTAAGACCATTAGGCATGCGAACCTCAATTCCACATTCAGCCATCAAGGGGCTCAAGACTACTTTCAAAGCGAATGAAAGATTGAAACAATGGAGTGCAATGACATATATTTCAGCACTGAAATAACATGCTAAATGACTTAAAATCATGCAAATAACCCATGTAAGGCATGTTTAAAAGCTAAGGCATCAAAGCTAATGAAGTGTATTACACTAGAAGCATGCAATACAATGCTCAAACAACCAAATCAACTCAAAACAGAGCTTAACCAGGCCAAATCAGTGGCCTAAACATGCTGGAATTGAAGGATAAAGTGCATAAAAATCATGCTCATTCATTGGCTCGCAAGTAAGGCATAACACTCAACTCTCAAAAGCACTTAACGAGTGATATGTGTGAGAGTGTGACAGAGGTATATGCTCTGAAATTATATGCTAAAGGATGCTATATCATGCAAACATCACAAGCAAAGCATGCTAGGGGCCTTAAAACACAAGGCTAGTAAACTATGGCCATACAAGGCAAGCCTCAAAGGGCCAAGATCATTCCAAACAGAGTTTAAGCATGCTAAATCAAGGCCAAAATCATGCTGGAGCATAGCCAAGACAAGTTAGAATGAAAGGCCAAAACATCAAGTATATAAAGCTAGTGAGCGTGATTGCACTACAAGTACAAAAACTAATCGAGAGGTGACACAACCAACCAAAATCAGAGTTAAAGCATGCCAAAATGACACCAAAAACATGCTTGAACTAAGCTACAAAAGAGTAGAAAGATGGACTAACTCATTAGGCATGTTAAGCTAGTAAGCAAGATTACACTACAAGTGTAAGATCCAAGCAATGAGTGGCCAAACCATCCAAAAATAGAGTTTAAACATGTTAAAATAAAGCCCAAAACATGCTCAAACTAAGCTAAGACAAGTCACAAAAACATGCTACTTTACAAGGCTAACTAGGCATAGCATGGAGAGACAAGGAGGGGAAGCCACCCCCTCCTATTTGGGACCTCAAAACAACTTTTCTACCACTGAAATTCCTCTGGAATTCAGTGGTTAAAGGGCCAAAAAAAGGTTCTTTGAAATGCTTTAAAAGGTGGCTCAACACCTAGCAAATAAGCAACAGAGGAGGGTGGAACACCCCTAACTTCAAAGAGGCCTCAAACCACCATTTTAAACACTTAAATAATAGATGTTTTTGTAGTTGACAACTAAGCCAAAATCAGCATGCAAATATGGCTAAGATTCTGTACAAAAATAAGCTTAAAAGAGCGAGATGCTCACCCTTGAAGCACGGCACAAGAACAGCCCCAAGTTTTGAGCTAAAACCACCTTTTGGAGCTCAAACAAAGTCCCAAGCTACCTCAGCCCAAACATGATCAACTTTGGTTAAGGAAGTGTATGCAAATATGTAAGGAATTCTCACTTTCAAGCCTAAAACAAAAGGAGAGAGAGAGAATTCTAGAGAGAGGGGAGAATTTGCTCACAAATCTTCTAGAGAATGAGGATTTTAGTGTGAGAAGCTCCCAAATTGCCAACCTCTCAATATATGAGATATATCCTCCATATATAGCAAAAATGGAGCCTTGGTCGAAATATTTGAGTTTGGAAATATTTGGAGCAGTGTATAACAGTTGGAGAAGAAAGATCTACAAAAAAAAAATGAGTTTTGGACAAAAGTGGACGGTAGGCTACTTCAAGTGGCCGGCCGGCTACCTCAACTGGCCAACCGGCCACCCTTGTGGCCAACAGCAAAAATCTATTATGCAAGTCAAACTTCAAATGGGCATATCTCCTTCATTTGGACTCCTTTTCAGGTCCTTCTTGTGTCCAAATTGAAGCCCCAGAAGTAAGCTTTCCAATGGTGGTAGCCTCACATCAAATTTCCAACTATGCAAAACGTTATGCTTCTTTTAGTGCAGACTACTCAGTTTTGGTGCTCATGGATTCATGCCGAACTTCTCCCAAACTAGTTTTCTTCTCTCCTCCCCTCTTTTCTTCAACTCCATACCCCTAAACAAGGTATTTTGAAAGATTTTTCAAAGATTTCATCTCTCTTTGATTCACTTCCACTTTGTCCTTGCTCAGTTTACCGAAGAGCGCAACATTTAACGAAATGCGAGCGTCGGAACATCATACGAACTTCTTTTCAAAAATGTTTTGAAAGAGAGGGTTTTAAGGTCTAAAAACCATTCAAAATAGTTTTGGTCCAAAATGGGGTGCAAGGTTGGGACTTGACTCTTCTCTTGCCGAAGAAATCGAACCTTTGCATTGCACACCTTTTATCCCCAAGTAAGCCATTAGAGTCACCCAAGTCTTAAGGACAGTCAAAAATGGGGTGTCTACACCTTCGGTTAAAAACATTCAGGTGCGTCCTAGTTTCACACCACTCCTTTTGGTTAAAAACATTCGGGTGCATCCCGGTGTTCACACCACCTCCCTTTGGTTAAAAACATTCAGGTGCGTCTCGGTGTTCACACCACTCCCTTCGGTTAAAAACATTTAGGTGCGTCCCGGTGTTCACACCACCCCCTTCAATTAAAAACATTCGGGTGCGTCCTGGTGTTCACACCACCCCCATTTGGTTAAAAATATTCGGGTGCGTCCCGGTGTTCATACCACCCCTCTTTTCGGTTAAAAACATTCTAGTCCATCCCGGTGTTCACACCACTCTTCCTCCTCTCGCATGAGACACGTTAGAATTGTTTGTATCAGTTAAAAACATTTGGGAGTGCCCGATGTTCACACCAACCTTTTTCTCCTTCCACGTGTAACGCGTTAGGATCTTGGTTGAGACCTTGGGTGTGCCCGACGGTTATGCTGCCCTTTGCCTTTCCTACATGTCATGTAGTTAAGCTTGCTTATTTTCTTACATCCTTTTTGCATGAAATGTAGTTTGGCTTGTGTTTCTCATGCGTGGTTGTAGACACCCCATTTTTGACCGTCCTCAAGACTTGGACGTCACCGTTTGAACACTCGGTGATCATCCATGTTCATGTTCGTGTTCGTCTTGAGTTCTCGGAGGTTTCGGTCGCACACCTTGCCTCAAGACCTCTCGACTTGTTTGTTTTGTGCTTGGTTATGCACCAAACACTTGTGTTTTTGCTTCTGAGGGCAGGGAATGGCTTGTTGGCCATCCCCACACCTCACCGGCCATGGCTTGAGGCCACCGGCCCTGTTTTTTTGCCATCGGCCAAAGGTTATGGTCGGTCGGCACCTTTTGTGGTCGGTCGGCCACCTTTGTTGATCAATCAGCCATTTCTGCTGGTCGACTTCTTTCCATTTGCTTTTGACAGATATTTTATGCCAGCTGTAACAGCTAGCATCCACAATTGACCCTTTCCATACACATGTATGGAGGGATTTGCCTCTTGTTTAGCATGCTTTGGAAGCTTTGCAATTTTGGAATTCTATAAAGAGGGAGCTTCTCCTCCCTCCTCAAGGGTTCTAGAAGTTTTGAGAATTAGGGTTAGAAAGGATACAGATAGCCTTGTATCTATACTTCCTTGTTTAGCCTTATTTTGTGACCTAAAGTGAGTTTTGTCTTACTTTTGCACTAGAACGCCTAGCATTACACCATCCTTGGGTTGTTGAAGCCTTAGAAGGTTGTTTTTAGGGTTTTTGGACTAGTTTTGACCAAAGAAAGGTGCTAGAGCTTTGTTTCTAAAGGAGGTCTACAAGGGTGAGCATCCTTACTTTAGTTACCCCCTTCTTGCATAGGCTTTTAGCCATTCTTGCTTATTGTTTTAAGCTTCAACTATAACTGATAAAAGTTCTAATTTTGTGTGTTTTAGAACTTTGTTTAAGGTTACTTTGAGGTTTGGGGTTGTCTCCCCCCTCCAAGGCCTCGTTAGGCCATGTTTTAGGCCATACATTTTGGCCATTGTTTTGTTCTTTGCATGACCTGTGTACCACTAAAATCTAAAGGATTTTCAGTGGTGGAGAGGTGGTTTTGGGGTCCCAAATAGGAGAGGGTCATCCCCTCTCCTTATTGTCTTTGATGCTTGCATAAATGGCTTATGTGGTAGCATGTGTGTTTAGTTTGTTTTAGCTTCATTTCAGTATGTATTAGGCTTTGTTTTGCCATGATATAGCACTGTTTTGAGTTGGTTTAGACATGCCATGTATGCTTCATACACTTGCCTTGTAATCCCATGATTTGGCCTTAACATGCATCGTGTTGTAACATGTGTTTTTAGCATGAATTTGGTTCAACTCCATGAAGCTTCTAGCTTTGTTTTAGCATGCTAGAGGTCTGTTTTTTGTTGTTTTGGTCGTCCATGACTTGCTTTGTATAGCTGCCATGCAATCTAGCTTGTAGGCTTTGCGTGTTGGATCCTCTAGTATGCTTAATTTGGATCATTTCAGTGGTTTGGAACCACTTCTAATGTCATTTCAGTCCATGTTTCATGCTCAAACATTTTCACTTACCACTCCTTTAATGTCTTAAAGAGTTGTTGTTTTATGCTTCTTGAATGTGTCATTGCGTATGTTTCCATGCTTAGGCCATTTGGATGCCATCTAAGTGGGTTTTTTGGGCTCATTTTCACATGTCATAACTCTATTTTGGGTTGCTTAAATCATGCCATGTTTGGTTGTATTAGGTGTAGTGTAACACCTCTTTGATGGCCTTGCATGCCTCATGTTTTTGCCCCTTTGTTTTGGCTTGTTTTGGCCTTGGTCATTGAATGTTTTAGATTCATTTTGGCATGATCTAGGACTGTTTTGGGTCATACTTGCCATATGCTTCATGTTTCGTGTAGCCTTGGTTTGAGCCTCTTGGCTAGTTTCAAGTTTTGGGTTTTCTTGCATGCCATGCTTGAATATTTGGTTGATTTGGCATCATCCTTTGCATGTTTTTCAGAGCTTAACATGTTGGTCTTATGTCCATGTTTGTCCCTTTTAAGTGTGCTTAAAAGTTCCATCTTTGATGTTCAAGTGTTAGGCCAATTACCATGCATGTTTGTTTGTAGCCTTGTCCCTTGTCCCTTAGCACTTTGGCCACTGTTTTGGACCTATTAGAGAGTTGTCCATCTTGGTGTAAGCACATCCTTCGCATATTGTTGCATGCTTGCCTTGTATGTTGTTGCATACTTGGCCCATTGCATATTGTTGTATGCTTAAGTTGCATTTAGCATGCTTGTTAGCTTGCATTTTGTCATGTGTTTGATATGTTGTCACATGCTTCCATGTTTGCATGCTTGTTCACATGCTCACATTGCATTAGTTTACTTGCATGTCTAGCTTGCATGTTTAACTTGCATATTGGCATTCCTTGCCTCTTGATCAATCATGATAGAGGTTAGGATCATTGTGTGTTAGCGTGCATTTCATATGATATCAAATTGCACACTTGGCATCTTGGGCCATCATGCATTGAAATGCGTGATTGATGGCCCGAGGGTCAAGAACCATACTTCTTTGAGTCTCAGACATGATAAGGAGGGTGGTGCTGCAAACATTGCTTTGGAAATGCATTGCCATGCCTCGTTTGTCCTCTGCTGCATGCAGGAGGAGATGGTCGACCGACCACATTCAGTGCCGGCCGGCCATGAATTGGTGGCCGAGAGCCTCACTCATGGTCGATGACCAGTTTCCCATGGCCGGTGGCCTCACCTCTTGGTCGGTGACCTCCCACAGTGTTCAGGGAGCAATTCAGAAGTAACCTTGGGATTTGTGTAGTCTTCAGAGGTGCAGAGCAGTATAAACAGAGGCAGCATGAGCATGGTGATGGATTTCTGAGCAAAGCCGAGCATACATGCATTCGTTCCTCTTCCCGAGACTACTTTACTACTTTCAATAGCTTAATTAATTTGTTAAATTAGTTAAGTGTTGTGTAATAATTAGTTAGCTTGTTAGTTAATTAATTTGTATTATTCTTTTGGCCCCTCTGAGAGAGGGCGAATTTTGTAATAAGCATGCGTGTGTGTGATGCATGTCTTCCAACCCACGTCTTTCTCCCTTTTACTTACCTGCTTTCAATGGTTAGTCTTAGGGCATGTTTCAATTAACATACTTATGATAGCATGTTTGCATACATTCATTCGTATTGCATGCACCAGGCTCGGCACATCATACTAATTGCATAGTACTTCAATTCTAACTTGAATACATGTATCGAGTTGTCGCATTTCACATGCCATTCTTAGGGTAGCTGAGCCTATCTTAGTTGCATTTTGCATGCGTTGCATTAGCCATTGCTAACATGAACTAGGATCATGCATGATTACTAACTAGTTTCTTGTTTTGGCTCAGAGTACACTGTGAGTGTTTATTATTTAGCATCTTGCATGTATGTGAACGTTAACATGACAGCATACTTGCCATGAGGCTAATTGCTTATGTGATATAACTGCCTGAATACATGTGGGTGAAGGTTGGATTGCTTGAATTGGAACAATTCATTAGAATCCGTGTTTTAGCCTACTTGCGAGTAGCAAACTTTAAACCATTTCCAAACAAACGGATATGCAATGCTTTGTCCCAAATTAGGCGATCTAGTCTATACTTGTTTTGTTGTGTACATCACGTAGTAAAGATTAGCTAAATAACTGGAATAAGAACGCATGTGTTTTCAAAAAACAAGGTATCATGGTTAGTAGAGGCCGATCTTTGATCAGGCGAGCGAGGGTGCTCATAGCTGACCTTCCCCAATCGTACCCAAGTTCCCGAGCCGAGACAACTTTGGTGATGAC
This sequence comes from Camellia lanceoleosa, assembly GCA_025200525.1. NCBI lineage: Eukaryota > Viridiplantae > Streptophyta > Magnoliopsida > Ericales > Theaceae > Camellia > Camellia lanceoleosa. The sequence goes on from CM045765.1 coordinate 37,527,961, forward strand.
GGACATGTGGCCTTAGGCAACGAGTCAGGGTTTCCTAAATCCCCCAAAATAAAATATTTAGGTGGCAACTTTGTATCTGGTAAAGCAGTCCATATTTGGCACTTCTTTCTTAAAAATCTGTTTTCCAAAATGATTTGCCGGATTTGGACTCTTTGGTGATTTATCGGTCCTGCATTGCACTTTGCGAGACTAGATTCAGAACCGTGACTATTTGAGTCCGAACTGTAGCATGAGGCCCACGGGCGCGTCTACAGTGGTGCGTGGTTTTCTTTCTGTGTTCGGAATTACTGTGCTTTGTTTCAGTTTTTGCTTTGTTTTAGTTTGTTTAACTGTGGCATTTCTTCGTATAGAATTTGAATTTAAATGTTTCATTGCACAGCCTCATTGCATGATCATAAGTTATGTTCTTGCATTATGCATATCATTTGCATTTTACCCCAGAACTACACTGGTTTGATTCCTTGCCAAGGGATACATAGGCAGCTTGCAGGCATAACCATTTGTTTTTTGTCTTGATTGTTTGTCCAAGTCTTATGGCCATGTCAAAATGGGTCGTCTCTGGGCTTTGACATTCACTCACGTCATTTCATGACTCCGAGTTCTGTCAAAGAGGGACAATTGTAGACACCCTATTTTTGATGGCCTTTCAGGACTTGGATGTTCTTGCAGGTACATCTGATGACGAGTTTGTTTGCTTGCAGAGCGCTCGAAGTCATCAGCGGAACGCCATAGCTTTGAGCCTATCATACCCTGCATCCATTTTGTCTCATTTTTGGACAATGCCTTGGTCTTTCCCTCCTGCAATCTCTGGTGGCCTGCTGGCCATCTATGGAGGCTGATAGCCAGAACTTCTTGTCTGTCGGCCATTGATGTGCCTTGCCTGCCATCAATGATGCCTTGCTGACCATTACTAATGGCCGGCGGGCCACCAGTGTTTTTTGCAGATATTTTGTGCCAGCTATGCCAGCTGTTTGCACAGATGCCTGCATTTGTCCACATGTCGAGGGCTGGATCTCCTTGTATAGATATCATGTTTTCTATATATAGGGACCCCCTCTCTTATGTTTTGAGGTTATAAGATTTTAAACTCAAAATTCTCTCTCTCTTTCTCTCTCTCTCTCTCTCTCTCTCTCTCTCTCTCTCTCTCTCTCTCTCTCTCTCTCTTGCAATTTTGTGCACACTTGCCTAGTTATATCACTCTTTTGCATACACATCGTTAACCAAAATTGATCACCTTTGAGCTGAGGCCCCTTAAGGTCTTGTTGGAGCTCTTGAAGGTGGTTTTGACTTGTATTGGTGCCTAAAGTTGTGCTTGGCTTCAAGAGGTAAAACACTTGTCTTTTAACTTGTTTTAATACACTTGTTTCTCTATCTCTTCCCACTGTTTTTGGGCCAATTTTGAACTGTAAAAATCTCCATTTTAATAGACTAAAATTGGTGTTTTAAGCCATTTAAGGTTAGGGGGCTGTCTCACCCTTCTTTATTCCTTGCCTCTAAGGCTTTTGCACCTTTGTTTCTCACTTCCAAACCAACTTTTTTTGGGCTTTTAACCATTGAATTTCAAAGTATTTTCAGTGGCAAAAAACATGTTTTGAAGTCCAAAATTGGAGGGGTTAGCCTTCCCTTCTTAATTCTTATTTGCTAGCCTAGTTAATTCTATATGTTAGCATGATTTTCTAGCTTTTTGTAGCTATATTCCAGCATGTTTTTGCCTTTGTTTTAGATTGCTTTAGCTTTGTTTTGGGGTGTTTGGGTTAGTTGAGTTTTGTTTTGCATGGTTGTAGTGTAATAGTCCTCACAAGCTTGGTGTTTTAAGCTTTTAGACACCACTTGTTTGAGTTGATTGCATGTTTTTGGTGCTTTTCGCACTTAATTTCAGCACTAATCATCTCTACAACCTCCCTCCTTTCTTGGCTTTTAATTTTGCTTTAAAAGTGGTTTCAAGTCATTTGTGTACCTAAATGTGAAATTGAGGTTTCATACTTAATGGTTTAATCCCTTAGGGGGTTCATTACCAACGGGATGAGACTTCTTTCATACCCAAAGCAACTTGTGTTTTGAGCCTTTGTAGACACTCCATTTTTGACCGTCCTCAAGACTTGGACGTCATCGTTTGAACACTCGATGATCATCTATGCTCGTGTTCATTTTGAGTTCCCGAAGGTCTTGGCTGCGCGCCTTGCCTTAGGATCTCTCAACTTGTCTGTTTTGTGCTTGGTTGTGGACCAAGGACTTGTGGTTTTGCTTCTGAGGGAAGAGGGTAGTTTGTTGGCCATCCCCTCAACCAATCGGCTAAGGCATTATGCCATCAGCCTTGTTTCCCTGCCATCGGCCATAAGTGTTGGCCAATCGGCACTCTTTTTGGTCGATCGACCATATTTTTAAGCCGAGACCTTTCCATCTGCTTTTTGCAGATATTTTCTGCCAACTGCGACAGCTGGTGGGCACAATTCTCATCCTCCATACATGCGTATGGAGGGATTGCATTCAAGACTCAAGCTTGTTCAACAAGCTTGAGAATTGAAATTCTATAAGAAGGGAGGCCCTCATTCCTTTCCAAAGGTTCTGGAAATTTGATATACAAGTTCTGTATCTCTCTCTATATTTTACCTCTCTCTCTTGTTTAGCCCTTGTTTGTGCCCAAAAGTGTAGATTCTTCACACTATTGCACATAAACACCTGCTAGAACACCATCCTTTGGTTCCTGAGGTCCTTAGGAGTTGGTTTTGGAGTTCTTGGACTGGTTTTGATCAGAGAAGAGTGCTGGAGTTGTGTTCTTGAAGGTGTTCTTCAAGGGTGAGTCAACTACCTTTTAATCTCCCATTTTGGCTTAAGTTTTTAGACCTACCTGCATATTGTTTTAAGCTTAAATCTAAACTACAAAAACTTCTAATTTTTCATGCTTGTGATGTTTGTTTAAGGTCACTTTTGAGTTGGGGGTAGTCTACCTCCTCTTAGGCCTTGTTTGGCCTTGTTTTATGCCTTCCCTTTTAAGCTTTGGAACCATCTTGTTTTGACCTTCTCATCACTGAAATCTAGAGGGTTTTCAGTGGTGGAGAGGTGGTTTTGGAGTCTTGAATAGAAGAGGGACACCCCCCTCTCTTTGTGTCTCATTTGCTAGTATAAATGGCTCATATTGGTAGCATGTTTGCTTAGCATGTTTTGGCTTCATTTCAGCAAGTATTTGGTGTTATTTTGCCATGCTATAACTCTATTTAAAGTTGGTTTGATAGCCTCTTACATGTATCATGCACTTGTAGTGTAATCCTATTTATTGCCTTAACATGCACCTTGCATTTGGGTCATCATTCTTGCTTGTTTTGACTCAACTCAAAGAAGCTTTTAGTCATGTTTTACCATGCTCTAGCTCTAATTTGTATTGTCTTGATCATGCATGCATTGTTTTGTATAGCCTTGGTTCAATCTAGCTTGTTGGCTTTGAGTGTCCAAGTAATTAGCATGCATTGCTTAGACCATTTTCATGATTTGGCATCATTTCATATGATATTTCAGTCCATATAGTGTGGTCATGGATTCACATTTGTCACCTTTTCCATGTATTGAGAGGTTAGTGTTTTATGCCTCAAGAATGAATCATTGTGCATGCTATCATACTTAGGCTTTTTGGGATGCCATCTCAGTGGGTTTTGGGGCTTATTTTGACATGCCATAACTCTATTTTTCATTGGTTAAGTCATGCCATGCTTGGTTGTAATAGGTGTAGTGTAACACTCCTTGTTAGCTTTGCATGCCTCATGCCTTTTGGACTTTTGTTCTAGTTTGTTTTGGTTTTGGTCCATGCATGTTTTAGACTCACTTTGGTATGCTTTAGGACTGTTTTGGTTCACTTAGGCCATTTGCTTCATGTTTTGCATAGCCTTGGTGTGAGTCCTTTTGCTATCTTCAAGCTTTAAGCTTTCTTGCATGTTATACTTGTTTTGCTTGGTTGATTTGGCATCATTCCATGCTTAATTTCAAGGCCTATAGTATTGTCACACGTTCATACTTTTCACCCTTTAAGTGCTCTTAAGAGTTGGTATCTTCATGCCTTGTTTGTGAACCAAAGTGTGTGCATGGTATGTGCTTTTGTCTTCATTTTCATTACATCTTGGCCACCGATTTGGGCATGGCTGAGGTCTGCCCATTTTGGTTTAAGTCCATCATTGCATGTTGTCGCATGCTTGCTAGTTTGCATATTGTTGCATGCTAATCCATCTTTGCATGTTGTTGCATGCTCATCCATCTTTGCATGTTGTTGCATGCTTATCACATTGCATGTTGTTGCATGCTTGCTAATTTGCATCTCGTTGCATGCTTATCCATCTTGCATGTTGTTGCATACTTGTTAGATTGCATGTTGTCACATGCTTGTTGTTGGCATTGTTGTTGCATGCTTATTACATTACATGTTTGCATTTTGCATGCTTGGTACATTGCATGTTTGCATGTCTAGGTTGCATTGCATTTTGTATGCTTGTTACATAACATTTGGCATGCTTATGTTGCATTGCATAACATCTCCATGTTGCATGCATTGCATTGTGTTTGGTTTGGGTGTTAAACCAAACATGAGAAACGGGGGACGTTTCATACTTAAAGTTATGAAACGTGCCTCAATTCTCGGTTGCCGAAGCTCTTGATCCAACATGATAGAGTGTGAGGCATTCATGTGTTTTTGTGCATTAATTCCATATTGATTTGTGCAATTCGGCCTCTTTGGCCATCATGCATCGAAATACGTGATTAATGGCTCGAGAGTCGAACACTACACTCCTTTGAGTCCCAAACATGATAAGGGGTGTAGTTGCACAACATTTTCTTGCAAATGTATTGCCATGCCCTTGTTTGTCCTCTGCTGCAGCAAAAGGAGCAATCTGCAGGAAGAGATGGCTGATCGGCTATCTGCAGTGCCGATCGGCTAACAATTTTTGGCCGATGGATTCATAATTGGTCGATAACCCATTTCCCTTGGCCGATGGCCATACCATTTGGCCGATGACCTCTTAGAGTGTCCATGGGGTGGTTCAGAGGCATCACAGAAGTTGGCATAGTTTTCAGAGGAGCATAAGTGTGCAAACAGAGGCAACAAAGGGCATGGCAACGGATTTCCGAGCGAAGCCGATCGAGCATGCATTTGTCCCTCCCCTTGAGGCCGCTTTAACTGTTTTGTAACTTAATTAATTTCCTTAATTAGTTAAGAGTTTTGTAATAATTAATTAGCTAGGATAGTTAGTTAATTAGTTGGTTTGTATTATTTATTCAGACCCTCCGTCGAGAGGGCGAATTTTGTAATAAGTGTGCGTGAGTGTATGAATGTCTTCCAATCCCACGTCTTTCTCCCTTTTACTTAACCGCTTACAATGGTTAGTTTTAGGTCATATTTTGATTAGAATCCTTATGCTTGCATGTTTGCATTCATTCATCTGTCTTACATGCACCGAGCTCGGCGTATCATACTAACTGCATTGTATTTCAATACCAATTTGAATACATGTTATCTAGTCGCATTCATATGCCATCTTAGAATAGTCGAGCCTATCTTAGTTGCATTTTGCATGCGTTGCATTAGGCATTTAGCATAGTTAGGATCATGCATGATTTCTAACTAGTTGTTGTTTTGGCTCGGAGTACACTGTAAGTATTTATGTTTTAGCATCCTTGCATGAGTGTGAGTGTTGCCATGATAGCATGCTTTCCATAAGACTAACTGCTTAAGTGTTTAACTGCTTGAATGCCTGTGGGTGAATGTTAGATTACTTGAATTGGAACAATTCATCGAAATGCGAGTTTTAAGCCCACTTGAGAGTGGCAAAATCATGTTTTCTTAAGCCCACTTGAGGGAGGCAAATCCGCATCTTAGCCTACTTGTGAGTAGCACCTTCAAACCATTTTCAAACAAACAAACATGAGATGTTTTGTTCCAACTTAGGCGATCTAGTCTATACTTGTATGCTGTGCGCATCACATAGTAAAGCTAGCTAATAACCGGAATAAGAACACATGTGTTTTCAAAAACAAGATATCATGCTTAGTACAGGCTGTAGACGTCGCCGAACGCCCCGGGAGGGTTAAGTCCCGTTCCGTTCGTATCGGGGTCACTACAGTTCGGACTCGATTGTCACGGTTCTAAATCTGAACCAAAGAGTCCTAATCCGGCAAATCGTTTTGAAGAAAAACAGATTTTGAAAAGTAGTGCCAAACATGGATACTTTTGCGGACAGAGTCGCCACCTAAATATTTTAAAATGGGAAATTTAGGAAACCCTGACTCGGTGCCGAAGGCCACATGTTCGTCATCACCAAAGTGGTCTTGGCTCGGGAGCTTGGGTACGATCGGGGAAGGTCAGCTATGAGCACCCCCTTTCGCCCGGTCTGAAGACCGGCCTCTACTAACCGTGATATCTGATTTTGAAAAAGGGTCCAAGGGGTTCTAGGGTTTCTAGAAGGTCCTAGGACAGCTGGCCAAGCTTCTCCAAGAAGCTTGGCCAAGGGTTCAAGCTCCATGAGGAGAGAGGGGGTCAAAAGGACCAAAGAGTGCACACCCGGATATGGGGAGTGCTGATAGTGCGTTCAATTTATCACGGTGGCATGCACCATCTCTGAGGTGCAAAGGGGTCACACCGACCAACCAAACAAATCATTGGCACAAAAGAGTGCCGGTCGGCAAAAAAAAGTGCCGACCGGCCAAGGGTTTGGAGAAAAGAGTGCCGATGGCCACTAGGGAGTGCCGGTGGAGGTGCGGGGCAGCCGGTGGGCTTTAGGGATGGCTAACAAGCCTTCCCCTACCCTCAAATGCAAAAACACACAAGTACTTGGTGCACAACCAAGCACAAAACAAGCCGGTTGAGAGATCCTGAGGCACGGCGCGCAGCCGGGGTCTCCGGGAACTCAAAACAAACACAAACATGGATAATCACCGGGTGTTCAAGCGGTGACGTCCAAGTCTTGAGGACGGTCAAAAATAGGATGTCTCTGATTGCCCTCTTTGTGAACTCGGCGATCATAACAATGACGGAGTGAATGTCAAAGCCCGAAGACAACCCATTTTGATAAGGCAAGACTTGGACAAACATACAAGACAAGCAATATATGCCCACAGTGCAGGGCAAATGCAATCGAAATTGCAAGAAGCCTAGCATAACTTATGAAGAAAAGCTGTAACGAAGCACACATGCGACAGTTTTAAGCTAGCCCAGACAAAACCAACTACACTGCAAGGCAGAGGGAATGTGAGAGAATCAAGCGATTCTCGCTACGTTTCACGCGGAGAGTACAATACTTGTCCGGTTAAATGCAGTCACGCCAGCTTCAAATGAACCGTACATACAATATTGTGCCTGAAAAGAAAGCAAACTTAACAGGTATGACATTGTTAGCAACATTCATAACAGTGCAATCGAAAGTGCGTGACAACGCATGCAATGTGTATAGAAAATTGTAATTGAACACATATAGTAAAGCAGAGCACGCATACAATGCAATGTGTATAGAGAATTGTAATTGAACACATGTAGTAAAGCAACGCACGCATACGATGCAATGTGTATAAAAGATTGTAATTGAACACATGTCAGTAAAACAATGCATGCATACAAAGCAATGTGTATAGTAAGGTTGTAATTGAACACATGTCAGTAAAGCAATGCACGCATACAAAGCAATGTGTATAGTAAGGTTGTAATTGAACACATGTCAGTAAAGCAATGCACGCATACAAAGCAATGTGTATATAGGAACTTGAACACATATCAGTAAAGCAAAGCACGCATACAATGCAATGTGTATAGAAGTGGAACTTGAACACATATCAGTAAAGCAATGCACGCATACAAAGCAATGTGTATATAGGAATTTGAACACATATCAGTAAAGCAAAGCACGCATACAATGCAATGTGTATAGAAGTGGAACTTGAACACATATCAGTAAAGCAATGCACGCATACAAAGCAATGTATATAGAGAATTGTAATTAAACACATGTAGTAAAGCAACGCACGCATACGATGCAATGTGTATAAAAGTGGAACTTGAAATTGAATATGGCAAACATGATGCCGGAATGCCATGTACTGCAACTCAGTATGATTGGAATGATTTAAAGAATTCACAAGATACGAAAGGATACGGGAAGGGACATCCTTCGCATGTCCCGAGCATTGCTTACGAAAGTTGTGGTACGAGGTCAACTCGAAGCTCCATCTATGTTCTGAAGGCGCAATTTCTTGGACTACCTTGAGTGATAAGGGTGCCAAATCACACGATTGACCCGAACAAGGGCGCAAAAGGTACGATGATCGAAAAGGGGGAGGTTACCGGCGTCAAACCCAGCACTCTGCTACCCTGCTATTCTTCTGCTTTACTTTCCTTTTTACTAGGAGTTTAGGCACATTGCACTGCCTCAGGCAGGTTTTATTTCTCAAAAGCGTGTGTTTTTTGTAAACCATATGATGGAAATGAAACAACTATTTGTTCAAAAGGTGTTACATTTGCACGCTCTATGCATCGCATCGCAAGGCATCACACGACAATGTGACTAAAATTGAAACTGTGTTTTGAAAACAAAGCATCGCATCGTAATAATCAGGTAGTAAACCAATTACAACTCGATAAGCAAAACAGGGGAACTCAGCAAACTAGCCAAATGCGAGTACACCTTGATAAACATTACAAAGACTTAAAGAGAGTGAAATACAACTCGATAAGCAAACATGCAACAACTCGATAAGCAAATGGGCGCGCCCTCGTAAGAATTGATCACTGGAGGGTATCGAAAGTGGTGGGATCTTCCAAATTCCTAGCATAAACAGCTCAGAGGACGGGGAAGAGGACCACCGGCCGAGCAGAAAGGCCACCGGCCTTGAGGAATGGCCGTCGGCCGAAAAGATGATCCACCGGCCAAAATAGATGGCCGGTCGGCACTATAGTTGGCCGGTCGGCATTTAAAATGTCAGCACCAGCAGAATGTCGACATCTGTCCCTCACTCAACCTTATCTTCTTCAAAAGGGTCTCAACTTCGTGGTTTCCTTCATTTCCACACTGATTTGCTCCAAATGGAAGACTTCCTTGCCCAAAATCTCGCAACTTGGATTAACAACTTGGATGGTTCGGAAAAGCTGAATTTCCGGGCTTTCGGCATAAATGCACTATTCACTTTGCGCCGTACCCCGCTGCATTTTCCATTCCTCCATGCCGCGGCATGGTTTTGGAACCCGGTAACACATGTCTTTAGCTTTAGCGGGCAAGAGGTGTGTCCCACTTTTGAAGATTTTCAAGCTCTAATGGAATCTGAACGTAATGAGGAGATTCTCCCCCAACTCAATTTCGGCCATGCCCAAGCTTTAGGACGGATGTGTGGCCTTACCATGCACAATTCTCGATCTCTGATTCGACAATTGCTTTGGACATTCCTAGCCTGGTTTATCAGTTTTCTGATATGGGTGACCGTAGTGACCTTTATTGGCAAAGCTTTCGACGGCATGCCCTCTGTTTGTGCATGCTATCTCATTTCCTGTTCGTCTCTGGTTCCGGAGGGTCTAGTGTCCGGTTGATTGAGGGTGCCCAAGGCTTGAAGGAAGGCAGAAGCTGCATTGCTATGACTCTGGCTGAGACGTTGCTGGGTTTAGACGCCTTTTATCATCGAGAGACGACCAGATTAGCAGGGAGTCCACTATTACTGCAGGCAATATTTCCCACCTCATCTCACATTTTATGTTTGCTCACATCACTCGGCCCTTAGGCTCGTGTTTTTTTTTTCCTTCACAAAACCCTTTCTCACTTTTTCTCTCATCGTACTTCTCTCTATTCTTTATTCTCTCATTTCATTTTTTTTATATCCCTCCCCAAGTGTGGTTAATGGATAAACTGAAAGTTGTGGACTCTTGCCCAGCATATTCAGTCGTGGCTACTTCTTCAGGCAACGCTTAGTTGACGCCCTTGATGAGGGTTGGTGGTTCGAGTGGATGTGCAGTTTGTCCGCAGACCGCATTGCGTGGCGTTGTCCTTGGCTCAATCTCCCGGCAATGAGCTATAGCATGTTCCAGGACACTGGGATCTGCTTGATTGGCCTAACTCACTGTGTCTTCTACTTCCCATTCCGTATCCTGCGCCAGTTTGGTCATGACCAGACTTGTCCACCGGAAGGGATAGAGTATCCAACTACATTTACAGTCCGAGGGGTGCAGCTTATCGGCGACAGGCGTGGAGGCCTAGAGAACTCTGCCTCCGCCCTACTTTTAATTGCACTTTGTCGATGAGTGCTTAGATTGGCTCAATGAAGAGGCACAGAAGGGCCTACTTTGGCATCGAGGCTTCGACCCGACTCGGGAGGCGCGAGGACATTTGACTCGACCATGCCCCGGATTTATTGCTTTATTAGTATTTTCAAGTTTTCTTTATGTATGTAATAAAAAGCAACTTCAATTGTATGCAAGGGCAAGAGAACTCTATTTGAAATCAATGAAATTGAAGGTTGTGAATGAAAATTTTCCGTTTTGGTCGAAATGGTCTTAGTTGTGAAAAGATTTATTTGAACAAAGTCATCTTCATTAAAACTTTTCAAAAGCTGTTTTCAATATGGATCGAGCTGGACACGCTGAGATCTCACGAGATGCACAACCGGATCCTAGCAACTGGAAAGTTGCCCCTTGTCTGAATGGTACCGCAACACTTGTACAGCAACGGAAAGTTGCCCCTAGTCTGAATAACACTGTACCGGAGATTGCGATAAATGCTGATGGACAAAGATGACCAAGATGATCGAATGGACAAAGTTGATCGGGGAAGAATTTATGGCTGAACTTCGGGATGAAGCTGCCTACGTATCCCAAAGATGGGAATCAAGCCTTCGTAGTTCGGGCTTGGGTTCACTCAGTATTTTCACTCTCCTTTTGGCTCTAACTTTTTCCAAGGTCGCCCTTTGTGGGTTTTCAACCTTCTGAGCTCGGTTTTATATTTTTCTAATTTTTACGTGCTCTGAATTTTGCCTAGGTCGCCCTTCGGGTTTTCAAATTAGCGAGCCTCTCGGGGTAATATTTCTTCAACTTGTCCATGTTGATCGGTTGGGAGAACTCTAGGCCATCTAGGTCCATCGAACCACAGCTCCACGACGGATAGACTTGATGATATAGGGACCCGTCCAATTAGGTCTGAACTTGCCCCTTGGGTCGTGGATGGGAGCTCGGTTGTCTTTGAGCACCAAATCTCCTTCCTTCAAATTCCTGGACTTAACCTTCTTGTTAAAAGCACGGGCGATTCTGCGTTGATATCCTTGGACATGGTACAGTGCTTTTATCTCCTTTCATCGAAGAGCATGAGTTCCTCGAATACGCTTTCTGCGCCAATCTGCTCTATCGACACTCGGCCGATTACTCGTAAAGACGGAACCTCAATCTCTATGAGTAGAACAGCCTCCATCCCATATACCAAGGAATACGGAGTTGCCCCGGTAGAAGTTCTAATTGACGTTCGGTAGCCCACAAAGCAAACGGCAATTTATCGGCGATCGATAGGTCTCCACCATCTTCTGCGGTATGTGTTTGATGTTTTGTTGGCGGCCTCAAGCTGCTCCGTTGGTCTGCGGACGTCGTGGATGACTTATGAAAAGCCACATTATACTTCTCCAACAAATCAATTACCTCATTCTTGAAGTGAGAACCATTGTCGAAATGATCTCATTCGGGACTCCATAACGGCGAGATAATGTTGTTTACGATAAACTTTGCGACATGCGAAGCCTTCAACCTGACATAAGATTGGGCCTCGACCCACTTTGTAGAGTAATCTATTGCTACTAAGATAAACTCATGCCCATTCGACCCCTTGAGATTCTGGCTCAATCACATCGATCCCCAAACTAAAGCGGCCACGGCGATGTCATGTTGTATAGCTTTGTGGCGGGATGTTCATGCGGTTTTGCGTGAATCGCACTTGTGACATCGCCGAACAAAGCGATGCAATCTTCCTCCATGGTAGACCGGTAGTAGCCTTATGCGAGGATCTTTCGTGCCAGCATCACCCCATTCATATGTGCCCCACATTCTCCTCCATGGATGGCCTCCATCAGGCGCTTCGACTCTTCGGCTTCCACACACAGCTTGTGCATTCCCAGATGACCTCTTTTGTACAACTTACCCCCGCAGATGATAAACTGAACAGTCATTCTTGCCCTTTTGTCCTTGGCATTTGCCCCTGGTAGATATGCCTCATTTTCCAAGAAGTTCCATATATCGTGATACCAAGGGTTGTTATCCTGCACTTCATCTATGGCAGAGATTGACTCGTAGGCAGGTGCAAATTTCTGGTCAATAATGACTGGACGCATCCGGACCCCAGACGGGATGTCTATCATAGAAGATAGTGTTGCTAGCGAATCTGCAAACCTGTTGTTCTCTCTCACTAGGTGAGTGAAATTTAGCTTTTCAAACCGAGGGATTAACAAATCCAAGGTCTGATGGTAGATTATCATCTTTTCCTCTTTCACTTTCCAATCTCCTTTAGCTTGAGAGACAACTAGGTTCGAATCTCCAATGACGTCCAATCGCCTTGCCCCTAGTTCTAGGGCAGCTTCTAAACCGGCAATACATGCCTCATATTCTGCCTCATTGTTCGAGACTTTGAACCGAAGCTTGAATGCTAAAGGGATACGGGAATCGTCAGGTGCTATCAGCAACACTCCTATCCCGTATCCGTATTGATTTGACGCTCCGTCAAAGTACATCGTCCAAGTTTCATCTTCGATGTGCAGAATATTTTCATCTGGGAATAGGTACTCAACCGCTTCATCCCCTTCAACCGGGTGGTCGGCAAGGAACTCTGCCACTGCTCTCCCTTTTACGGACTTGCGCGTCACATACTTGAGGTCAAATTCGGAGAGCAACAGCAGCCAACGAGCTAGCCTACCCGTAAGTGCTGGTTTCTCGAAAAGATATTTGATGGGATCAAGTCGTGAGACCAACATTACAGAGTGAGCTAACAGGTAGTGCCGCAGCTTCCTAGTAGCCCATACCAAGGCCAGACATGCCTTCTCCGGTAGTGTGGCGTCTCATAATCGAGCATCTTCTTGCTCAGATAGTAGATGGCCCTTTCCACTTTATCTTTCGACTCTTGTGCGAGCATATAGCCCATTGTAGTCTCAGTCACTGACAGATACAATATCAACGGCTTCCCCAGCTTTGGTGGTGACAACACGGGCGGATTCTGTAGATATTCTTTAATCTGTTCAAGCGACTTGGCATCGGTAGTCCCAATGGAACTTCTTTCCTTTCTTCAGAAGACCAAAAAGTGGTTCACAAGTTAAGGTTAGTTTTGAGATAAACCGCCTTATGAATTGTACTTTACCCAAAAAGCCTCGCACCTCCTTTTCAGTCATTGGTGGGGGCATTTCTAAGATGGCCTTGATTTTGGAAGGGTCGACTTCGATGCCTTTGTGTGTCGAAATCGACATTTTTCCCGTTGTAACACCAAACGTACATTTCTGAGGATTCAACCGCAGCCAAAATTCTCTGATCCTTTGGAAAAACTTTTGCAAAGCGGTGTAGTGGCCCTCTCTTTCTTTGGACTTGACAATCATGTCGTCCACGTACACCTCAACCTCTTTATGGATCATGTCATGTAATATTGTAGTTGCAGCCCGTTGATATGTAGCCCCAGCGTTCTTCAATCCAAATGGCATCACTCTATAACAATATGTACCCCACGGGTGTAAAAGCGATTTTCCGGTCTTGGTGCCATTACTATCGATTATAGCACGAAAAGCCATCCAGAGCGAGAGCAAAGCATGCCTGTGTGAAATCTACCAACTCGTCGATATGCGGCGGGAACTCATCCTTGATGGCTCTGTTCAAATCCACAAGTCCACACATACCCGGATTACGCCATCTTTCTTGACCTTTGGAACAATGTTGGCCAACTAAGTCGGGTATTCGGATACAGCCGAGGAAACTGCGTCAATCATGGTGACCTCTTCTTTGATTTTAATGGCCCAATCAGGCGGATCCTCTGAGTTTGTTTGTGAGTCGGGCCTCGGGGTCAAGAGGATCCGGTCTTTGTACAATCTCGGGATCGATTCGGGCATGTCTTCGTAGGACCGCGAAAACATCTTTGAAATCTTTTAATAAAGCGACTAAGCTCGCGTTCCTCCAAAGACAACGTGGACCCGATCTGGACCAGCCGCGGGTCCTTCTCAGTACCAATGTTCACGGTAGTGATTTCATCCATTAAGGGTTTAACAAACCTCTCTTGCTCTTGTTCAATTAATCGTTGCAAAACCGGAGAATTTCGTCCTCGTCGTTTTTCATCAAAATTTTGAAAGTCTGATTTAAGCAATAAACCAAAGCGCACGAAAAGTACTGAAACCGCATCACCTCATTCTCATTATGTACTTCCAAACCGTCAATTCTTACATTACAGACTCAAAAGAAAGAAAAAACGACACAGGCAGACTGTGGCATCCGGGTTATCATCTCCAGGAATACCGAACTCAGACTCAGACAAGCTGGATCCTGATTCCGACTCACAAGACTCGGTGGAATCAGAGTCCGGCTCACTACCTGACCCGGTGCTGCTAGATAAGAACCCCTCCTCGTACTGCCAGGTGAGGGAGGGTGCGATGGATGCATCCAAAATAGCTGATTGTAGGCCCGCAGCCGTTTCATCTCCGATCATGGACACCGAGGAGTTATCCCCCAAGCACAACTGGTCGATCGAAGGATCTGAAAGTAGACATGCCAGTGCTACCCCCATTTCAAACTCTGTGCTCGCAGATTCCACTTCCTTGCTATACTCAGTCTCAACTGTTGGGTCTGTCTGCTTTTCAACAACATCATCCCCAGATAACTGTAGGTCAAAGAAAATTTCGAATCCTGGCACACGTTTCCTCTCTGTATTCAACCATGGCTCTGGAAAACCACAGAATGGAAAGTCTTCCCCCCTCGGAAGCGTCCGTTCAGGGTACCCTGAATGGGCCGATGCATCAATTCGAAAGGTTTTCCCATCTGTTTTGCTTTGGCTCTTCTTGCCATCTCTTTTCCTCTTCTTACCCAATCTTCCTTGGTGGGCAGATAACCCAAGCCGAAGGTATGAGGGTTGTCTTCGCCGACGTATTTGTACGGCCGCGCTCTTTCCTAGTCCCATCCCGGGGATGTATTGAAGCTTGTTCATGAGATACACTGCTTGAGCATTGACATATATCCCTTCATTAGCAGCCATGATGTTCTGTACGACCTGAGCCTCGGCCAAGGTAAAACCTGATATGAACACATCTTCCATGCCGTGCTCGATTTCTAGAACAGGTGTGGATACTTCCGGTGGTGGGTGGATTGATGAATTCCCAAAGACGATGGCTACTCCCTTCCCGTAGGGGTATTTCACCATTTGATGCAAAGTAGATGATACCGCCTTCACCTGATGCATCCACGGCCGCCCTAAAAGCAAATTAAAAGTCGCGGGAACTTCTAGGACATGGAAATCTATCTCGTGTCGTCCCGGCCCGACCTTTGTCTGAACTTTAACTGTTCCCATTACTTCTCTACTTGTGTTGTCGTACGCCCGGATGACCTGGGCTGTTGGTATGAAATCTGCAGTTTTCAAGCCAATTGCATACGCCGTCCTTGCTGGGCAGACATTGATGGCAGACCCGGTATTTACAAGTACCACCGGTATCCACTTATCTCTACATTCCACAGAAATGTAGAGGGGTTTGTTGTGATTTACGCCCTCAGGTGGAAGTTCTTTATCCGAAAAGGTCAACGTCGGGGAACCTCCCCCGGGAAGACCAGTCCAACCAGCTGCTCTGGTGTAGTCTCTATAGAAAGCTTGGCCTTATCCATGGCCGCCAAAAGCAACTCTGTGTACTCATGAGCCATGGCGATCCCCAAATGGAAATGTCTGCTTGTATCTTTTTCAGCTGTTTGAGTACGGCTTCCTCTTCGAGCTGCTTCTCCCTTTGCTTCTCAGCCTCTCTGTCCTTCCCTGAGGCCTCTGGTTGATCCAAGTGTGGAGGTTTGAAATATCGCCCACTCCTTGTCATGTGGTCGACCTCTCCAAGGTACCAAGTGTTATCGGGTTGGTCATTCCCCCAATCTTCATCTGTATGGGCAAGACATAGGTCCTCATCTTCCCACCACATTCCATCAGCGGCCGACAGACACCTGTCCGGCTTTGGTATGACTGTTCTTGTGCTCGCAGTGCCTTTTATCCACATACCCACGGCATTCTCGGTTCCTGTGCACACAGCAACTTCCACTCCCTCATGGGCCTTTGCCTTTCTGATTCTCTCGAAATCCTCAAAACTTGCTTGTTCTGACACAATTGATTGTTCAATCATCTCCGTACTCAAAACGCTCCAATCTCGGGCGAAATTCTTGACACCGGCGCCCTCCGGCGATGTATTCTGCTCTTCGACCCTTCCAGCCGTCGCTGATATTCTCATTCCTGCTGAACTCTGCCCTGCCTGAAATTCTTCTACCACATCGGGCTGATCGTCCAACCACCCGGTAGCTTCTACTGAATCCTCATAATCGAACCACGCAACTACTGCGTCTTCTGGGTATTGGTCGCTGCAAAATTGGAGATTGGCCAGGTCCACCTCCACAGCTGTTACATCATCTGTTCCCTGTCCCAGACTATCCCCTTGGATCATGCACAACTCTCCCCCTGTCGGCAATTCTACTCTGGGCCCATCTTGGCCTTTCGATGAAATGTAGTCACTCGGACTGTATGTCTTCCCAACGTAACTCCCAGATTCCGTAGATTCTGACTCAATAACCTGTTTCCCTTTTGGAATTTCCCTTCCTCCGTTCTCGGTGGTCACCACGGCTGGCTTGGGTTGGGTCACGGAGATGTCCATCATGCACAAATCGGCGCAATCGGGGAGGAACACCTCTGGTTTAGGCAGGTGGATAGGTGTGATATAGATACAAGGGTCGTAGGACACAGCCCCAGTATGGATGAAATTAAGTCTTTTGGGTGGTGGAGCTTGGTTATGTGTGGGGAGAGGATTTGTAGTAACATTGGGTTTTTCGGGAGGCAAGATCACCCCGTTATCGATGAGATCTTGAATTTCATGGCGTAGCAAATGTAGCAGTGGTGTCGTGACCATGCTGCTGGTGAAACGCACAATACTTGGTCGGGTTATGGGTATGAGGGAGTTTTTCTGGAAGGGGCCGCGGCTCCAGGGGCTTCAGGTGCCCTTTTTTGATCAAAACCCCCAGAGCTTTGGATAGGGGCATATAGAGTGGAGTGAAAGTTCTAGTGTTTCTGGGTGGGTATTTAGTTGTTTGCGGGTTGCTTCCAGACGCACCGGAGAATGGCGAAGCTGCCGTATTTCTTTGTGGGGGGTTAGTGGTGACCATGCTCACTTCGGAGGTTCTTGCAGCAAATGTGCCACTCGGGCCTGCATTAGTGTTGCGATTGAAGGTCTTTCGGGGTTGCTCCCGATCATTATCAATCCAGCCTTGCTTTAATGCATCCTCAATCTGCACCCCCATTTTATGTAGGTCAGAGAAAGTAGGAAAGGGGACTACTATCATCTTTTGCATCAATTTCGGCTGTAGATTGCGCACAATCATCCGAATCTGGTCTTTGTCTGTAGGCCTCAAGGTCATCATCGAAGCCTTGGCCCTCCATCTGGTTACGAACTCTGAAAAACTCTCCTTAGGCTCTTGCCTAGTTGTCTCGAGATCACGGGTCGTAATCTCAATCTGCGTGTTGTATGAGTACTGCGCGATAAAGGCCTCAGCCATTTCGTCCCAATTTCTCTTGACGTCATCTTCTAGCTTGGCATACCATGCGGATACCACACCTGACAGGGTCCGACCAAATAAAGACAACTTCTGGAGCCTACTGAGGCCCATTGGCCTTAGAACATTCGAAAACAGTCTTAAGTGTACCATGGGGTCCCCAGACCCGTCAAACCGATCAATATGGGGCATCTTAAATCTGTCGGGCAGCATCACAGCTGCATCGGTGTATCCATCTTCAATATCGGGGATGGTCTTGACCCCTTGGGATCTCTTGAACAGCTTTTCAAGCTTGCTCAACTTTAGTGCGGTGGGATCGGTCTCGAACTCAAAGGGAGAGTCCGGTAGGTTGGTGGGTGTTTTTGATAGCTGAGGTTGGATTTGAGGTAGGGTTGGAGGTGGGGGTGGCCCTGTGGGCAGTTCCGTATCAGTCTGAGCATTGGCTGTCTCCACAAGGTTTGGAATTCCTGGTGGGGGAGGAACTTGATCTTGGCAGTGCCGATTTCTTTGCTCTAGTCAGCAATTGTCTCTGCTATTCCTCATGGCGTGGCTGTTACTGGCGAAATCTGCCTGACGGACGGCATCCTGCTGCATCGCTTTCATGCTCTCTTGAAGGTGGCGCACCATCTCCTCCAAACTAGCCATGTTATCCTGCTCTGGTTGGATTACTGGTATATATTCTCTCTCTGTCAGTGACACAGAATCCGATCCTCTTGAACATTGGGGTAGATAAAGCCCTCTGGGCCATTTCATCTTGATGTCCTCGGCCTTCTTGACCTTCGTTTAATGCTTAGGGGTAGCGAGTAGTACACTGGTTGTCCGTCTATCAGATCCTCAGATCGAAGGAGTCGACGGCCTCTGACCCAGGGTGCTTGGGGGATATCTATCGGGTCGATAGCAATCGTGCTCAACTACCTAATGAAAAGATAAATAAAGCGTATAAATAAACAGAAAATCGGACAGCATAACATCATAAAATAAACAACACACGGTTGGTTAACACGCTGAACTCGATACACTGTTCCTCGAATACTGATCACCGTTTCTGAATTATTGCCCCTAAGTCTGAATCTTGTACCTATAGATAACTGATTCCCCAAAATACGGTTACCGGTGCCCTCAGGCCTGATACCCAGTCTTGCAAACTGACATGTGTGTTCTTGTAGAGATACACTCTAAAAGCACATAGCAAGTAAAGAGAGCCAAAACACCCCTATGTTGGGGTAGGGTTTCCCTGTCCTATTTTTGTCAGGAGCTAGGGTTTCACTATGCACACAGCGGTTTCAAACAACATATATCGGGTAAGCAACCTGTCCTAGTTTGGAATGGTCACTATGGATTTCGATATGCGCTAGGTCGAATGGTCGAAAAGGGTGCCCCACTAAAACCGGGGTTTGTGTTCCCACGCTGTCAGAGCCCATAACCGGTTAGCCTTATGGTCATGCCTTGACAAGACAAGCCTCCGGCAAACCGTTCAGGAATGGCAGATGGCAAACACTGTGTCCTAGGCGCACCAATGCACATGCAATGCAAAGAAACACATAAGTGTAGTCAACATAGGATATCACGAGTTCGAGTCGAGCTTTCTAAACTCCCAATGAGTCGCCGAAGCAGAGGCGTCCTGACGCCCGGGAGGTTAAGTCGTTCCGTTAAGATCGGGTCACTCTGATTCGGACTCGATTGTCACGGTTCTAAATCTGAACCAAAGAGTCCAAATCCGCAAATCGTTTTTGAAAAAGCAGTTTTGAAAAGTAGTGCCAAACATGGACTGCTTTGCCAGATTATAGAGTCGCCACCTAAATATTTTAAAATGGAAAATTTAGGAAACCCTGACTCGGTGCCGAAGGCCACATATCCGTCATCACCAAAGTGGTCTTGGCTCGGGAGCTTGGGTACGATCGGGAAGGTCGACTATGAGCACCCCTTTCGCCGGTCCAAGACCGCCTCTACTAACCGTGATATCCGATTTTGAAAACATTCCATGCTCTTATTCCAATTATTAGCCTAGAATTACTATGTTATGTACGCAGCAAACAAGTAGAGACTAGATTGCCTAATTTGGAAATAAACATTGCATATCCGTTCGTTTTGAAAGCAGTTTGAAATTGCTACTCGCAAGTAGGCTAAAATACGGATTTCAACGAGTTATTCCAACTCAAGCAATCCAACCTTCACCCACAGGCATTCAAACAGTTTATCTCACATAAGCATCTAGCCGCATGGTAAGCATACTGTCATGGCAACATTCACACGCATGTGGTATGCTAAAGCGTAAAATACTTACATCGTACTCCGTGCCAAAACAATAAACTAGTTAGCAAACATGCATGTCCTAGTTCATGTTAAGTGGCTAATGCAACACAAATAAGGATGCAATTTAGAATAGGCTCGGCTAACCCTAAACATGGCACATGAAATGCAGCAACTACCACGTATTCAATTTGGAATTGAAAGTACGATGCAGTTTGCATGATGTGCCGAGCCCGATGCATGTAAACAAATGCATGAATGCATGCATGCGATAGCATAAGGTATGCTAAAATGAACGTGCCCTAATCTACCTTTGTAAGCAGGTAAATAAAAGGGAGAAAGAAATGAGGGTTGGAAGACATACACCCACTCACCCACACTTATTACAATTATGCCCTCACACGGAGGGACCGAATAAATATTACAGTCCGAATAATTAATAAATTAATTATTACAGAAATTTCTATTTAATCAAATTAAAAACATATGTAAAAAGAAGGGGGCTTCAGCCCTGCCTCGGGATGCGTGAATGATGCATGCTCGAATCCGACTCGCCCGGAAAACCCACACCGCACTACCGCTGCCTCTGCTTCCACTGCCCTGCCTCTCCAAAAACTCCCAAAGTCTCAGGAAACCTTCCTTGTGTTCTGCTGAGTGCCACCGGCTGGAGGAAACTACCACCGGCTGCTTGTGGTGGCCACCGGCTGCAAAATAGTCTATCGGCCAGTAATACAGTGCCGGTCGGCACTCTTTCCTGCCGGTCGGCACAAAATTCCTGCAGAAGACAGTTTGACAGCAACAGCAGGCAGCAGTGCATGGTATTGGATTTTTGAGCATATTTATGCATGGCCAATGCTTCCTATCATGAATGGGACTCAAGGAAACATGGCTCTTGGTTCTAGGGCTATCAATTGTGCACCTTGGTGCATGATAGCCTAAGATACCAAGGTTGCATTTCAATGTAAAAATGCATGCAACACAACAATGATAACTAAGTCCCTATCATGCCAAAGTCAAGGGCCTTAGTGACATGGGAATTGAGGTGTGTTTTGTCACTTGGAGTACAAACACCCCTCATTTCCCACACTTGGTTTGACACCCCAAACCAAGTAATGAAATGCAATCCATGCAAACATGCATCAACAATGCAACATGACACAAAAGTGTGAGGCATGCCAAATGCTATGTAACACATCATGGGAAGTATACAATACTAAGCATGCACAATGCAAAGTGTGATACAAACATGAACACCTAAGGCAATAGGATTGTCTTATGCCAAGACCATGTTGACTAAGCATGCAACACACATATACTAAACATGCAATGGTAGACTAAGCTACAATGGGACAGCCCTCAAACCTCCCTAAAACAGTGGCAAAATATGCCCAAAATGATGACAAAAACTCATGCAAGCATGCAAGACAATAGGCCCAAAACCAAGGGCACCAAAGAGAGTACCTTACTACCCTTGTCAAGGCCACTCATGGCATGCATCTAACAACCAAAAACAGACTTCTATCATGCAAAATGATACCCAAAACCCACATATGGCAGCCCCAAAATGTATTAATCATGCAAGCATACACAATGCCAATTCCTAGACATAAAAGGGGACACCCTTGAAGCATGAAAACGGTCACATATGTAAACATACACATATGATTTATGGACTGAAATAGGGTCACAAATGATGCCAAATCATGAGGATGATCAATGTTGAACATTCTAGGAACCGAGATGCATGAGGCTTACAAGCCTAGAATACAAAACAACCATGTCAAGCACACTATATATGGCAAAATCAGTGGCTCACAGCCCTAAAACATGGCAAATCAAGACCAACATCTTCAAGATGCTAAGCTAAAAACATGGAGATACATGAGACTAAGCACATGGCATGTCTCTAAGCAAAATGGAACATTACAAAGCAAGTATGGGAAGCATGTTAAGGGCCATGAAACTAACCTTAGAAAGGGGTGTAACATGACTCAAAACACCCCAAAAAGTTCTGAAATGAAGCCAAATGCAAGCATGCACACATACTACTCTTTAGGCCAAATACAAAGGCAAGCAAAGGACAAGGGGGAGAGGGGTGTCCCTCCCCTATTTGAGACTTAAAATCATCTTCCCCACCACTGAAAACCCACTGGTTTTCAGTGGTGAGAAGGCCAAAAACACCAAGTAAAGGAGACTTTAGGAAAAGGCACCAAAAATGGCCAAATAGGGCCTAAAAGGATGAGCCTCTACCCAAACCACAAAATGACCTTAATGAAGGTTCAAGAACAAGTAAAAACAAGATTTTTTTATGTTAGACACAAATCCAAAAACACAAAGCAAAAGGGGTAGAAACTAGTTGCAAGAATGGGGAATCTAAAGCGAAAGCTCACCCTTGAAGATCCTTTGAGGAACAAGTGGAGCTGCCCTCCTTTAGTGATCAAAACCAGTCCAAAATCACACAAAACAAACCTCCAAGCCTCTCAATCTCGGATTAGGGTGTGGTAGTGTGTGTAATGGTGCAAAAGTAAGGTAAAATCACACTTTTTGGTCCAAAAACACACACACAAGGGTGATAGATATAGAAGTATAGATATATATGGATGTATATCAGAGATATATGTATAAGCTCTGGTTTTTTAGGTCTAAAATGGCTAACCCTTGTAAAGGGAGATGAGATGGACTTATATAGGCAAGAAAAGACTTGGTGGCTAAGCAAGAGAGGGAGGTCAAGGGGTGCAAAAGGGTCCAAGGGGTTCTAGGGTTTCTAGAAGGTCCTAGGACAGCTGGCCAAGCTTCTCCAAGAAGCTTGGCCAAGGGGTCAAGCTCCATGGGGAGAGAGGGGTCAAAGGACCAAAGGGTGCACACCCGGATATGGGGAGTGGTGATAGTGCATTCCAGCTGTCACAGCTGGCATGCACCATCTCTGGGGGTGCAAAGGGGTCACACCGACCAACCAAAACAGTCATTGGCACAAAAGAGTGCCGGTCGGCATAAAAAAGTGCCGACCGGCCAAGGGTTTGGAGAAAAGAGTGCCGATGGCCACTAGGGAGTGCGGAGGTGCGGGCAGTGGGCTTTAGGGATGGCTAACAAGCCTTCCCCTACCCTCAAATGCAAAAACACACAAGTACTTGGTGCACAACCAAGCACAAAACAAGCCGGTTGAGAGATCCTGAGGCACGGCGCGCAGCCGGGGTCTCCGGGAACTCAAAACAAACACAAACATGGATAATCACCGGGTGTTCAAGCGGTGACGTCCAAGTCTTGAGGACGGTCAAAAATAGGATGTCTACACAGGCCGATCTTTGATCGGGCGAGTGAGGGTGCTCATTGCATGACCTTCCCCTCTTGTACCCAAGTTCCCAAGCCAAGGCAACTTTGGTGATGACGGACACGTGGCCTTAGGCACGAGTCAGGGTTTCCTAAATTTTCTCAAAATAAAATATTTAGATGGTGACTCTGTATCTGGCAAAGCAGTCCATGTTTGGCACTTCTTTATTAAAATCAGTTTTCCAAAATGATTTGCTACATTTGGACTCTTTGGTGATTTATCAATCTTGCATTGCACATTGTGAAATTAGATTCAGAACCGTGACATTGAGTCCAAATTGTAGTAGCTTGAGAACAAAACGGATTTTGCGCCCATCTCGCGCGCACGGAGCCAGGACATTCAGGCACGTCTATAGCTTTCTTTCCATTCAAGGACTTTCACTCACTCCTTTGCACTTAATTGGATTAAAGAATGGTTAGTAAGTTAAAATGAGTAACTAACAACTTGGGGCTAAAATTGAGCAATGTAATAACTTGTGTGTTGTGTGTTCAATCGGACGTTAATTGAACACAAGGAAAATTGGGACATTTCATACTCAAAGTGATGAAATGTCTCAAGTTTCCTAGGTCTACACTACCCTTGATCATGCATGATAGGGTGATGGTTCTTGAGAGTCTTGTTTTGCATTTATTGAGCTTGCACATCTTGAATCACAAGCCATTATGTAATGAAATTGCTTGGATTGGTGGTTTGTGGCTTAAGTTAACAACTCATTGGATTTATTCATGAAAATGAGAGATGAATTGTGCAAACAATCCTTGGAAATACCCTCTTTTTGCTCTATTTGTACTCTGTTGTAGCATGATGATCTAGTGCATCAGTGGCTGGTAGGCTACCATCCATGGCCGACACGTGGCAGACAAAGCACCATAGATGGCCGACACCTGGCCGGCAACCTTTACCAGTGGCCGGCTGGCCACTGATGTAAACTTCAGCAGAATGTTGGTAAGGTGGAGCAAAATGGTTATGAAAGTGTTCAACTCTGCAAACAGAGGCTTTCGAGAACAAAACGGAGGTCTTTTCGGGTGGTATCTGAGCATGTACATCTTTCATTTCACGAGGTGGAGTAGTGGCAGAGTAGTTAATATCTTAATTACTTAGCTTGCTTACATTTGTATTGTAACTTAATTAGTTAGCTTACTAGTTAGTTCATTCAAGTGTTGTAATAATTAGTTAATTAGTTTAGCTATTTATTTCATTTTTGTTTGTAATAGTTAGCTTAATTAGCCTAGCCCTAATTAGTTGCTAGTTAGTTTTTCTTTATCCATTCAGACTCTCCCTCGTGAGAGCAAAATGTAATAATGTGTATGTCTTCTAACCCCACATCTTTCTCCCTTTTACTTAACAGCTTTCGATGGTTAGTTTAGGAGCATCACGTTTCCATTAGCATACCTTATGCTTGCATCCATTCATCTTGTCTTGCATGCACCGAGGCTCGGTGCATCATTCAAACTGCATTGTGATTTCAATAATTCCTTGAATATGTGTTCAAAAAGCATGTTATTTAATTGAATCATATGCCATATTAGTAGTCGAGCCTATTAATTTCATTCTTCACATGCGTTGCATTAGTCATTTTGCATAGATAGGAATCATGCATATTTTTCTAACTCATATCTTCTTACCTTGGAGTACTAGGTGAGTTTTTAATGCTTTAGCATACTTGCATGAATGTAAGTGATTGCCATGACTAGCATGCTTACCATGTGGCTAAATGCTTACTTGTTAAACTACTTGAGTGCATGTGGATGGAGGCTTGTTGCTTGAATTGGAACAATTCAACAAATGTATATTTAAGCCCACTATGTCTAGTGGCAAATTCACGACTTTTAAGCCCACTTTGTTTAGGTCGGAAATTCACAAATTTTAAGCCCACTTGAGGTGGCAAATTCAAACCCTTTTCGCAAAACAAACATGAACTTGAATCATTCCAAATTGAGCAAACTAGTCTATACTTGCTTGTGCGCATCACATAGTAAAACTAGCTTAATAATGGGAACAAGAGTGCATAATGTACATAAAAATCATATCATGATCAGTAGAGGCCAATCTTTGATCAGACGAACGGGGGTGCTCGATCCATGACCTTCCCCTCTCGTACCTAAGTTCCCGAGCCGAGGCAACTTTGGTGATGATGGACACGTGGCCTTTGGCACAAGTTATGGGTTTTCTAAATTTTCCCAAAAATAAAATATTTAGATGGCGACTCTGTATCTGGCAAAATAGTCCAATTTTGGCATTTTTGATTCAAAATCGATTTTCCAAAAAATTTGCCGGATTTGGACTCTTTGGTGTTTATCAATTTCACAGTGCACCTGTGAGATTAGATTTAGAACCGCGGGAGTTCGAACTGTAGGGCTTCTTCCGAGCTTTCGAGCTTCCGAAAGGAGGCACGAAAAAGCCGAGTTATAGCATACTGGACGTCAAATGGAATTGGGATGAGCACTTACCTTTTTTGGAATTCGCCTATAACAACAGTTACCAAGCAAACATTGGAATGGTACTATACGAAAGGCTATATAGAAGGAGGGATCGATCACTCCTATGCTGGGCGAAAGTTGGAGACCAAAAGTTATTGGGCCCTGAGATCGTGCAAGTAACGAGTGATAAAATTCAACTCATCCAATAGTGAATTCGCACTGCTTAGAGTCACCAGAAAAACTATGCAGATATATGGAGACAGGATTTGGAATTCCAAGTAAGAGAGCATGTTTTCTTAAAGGTGTCACCAACACGGGGAGTCATTTAATTTGAAAAATGTGGAAAATTGAACCCACTTTACATTGAACCATTTGAAATACTAGAGAGGATTGGCCCTGTAGCATACTCTCTTGCCCTTCCATCGAACCTGTCCAATGCTCAGAATGTGTTCCACGTTTCGATGCTTCGTTGATATCTTCGAGATCTAAAGCATGTTATCGATTATGAGAACCTAGAAGTTCGAAAAGATCTCTCTTATGAAGAACAACCAGTGCAGATTCTCGATCGTTGTGATCAGGTTCTCTAAAATAAGACTATACCTCTTGTAAAAGTCTTGTGGAGAAATCCTCGTATTGAAGAAACAACATCGGAAACTGAAAATCTAATGCAGGCCAAATACCCACACCTCTTCAAAAACCAAGGTATGTCAATTTTGGAGACAAACTTCTATTTAGAAGGGGAGAAATATGACACCCCAAATGTTTAATTAACACCACGTTAATACCAAATGAAAAATAAAAAATATTAAAAAATACTAATTAAGAATAATAATAATAATAATAAAATAAATATATTAAATATAAATAATTACGTAGCTATACGTGCTAAGGTATAATCGAATTTGGCATGGGTTTATCAAAAGTTTGATTAATATATTATTTGGGGCCAAAACAACACAACTACGAAATTATGACAAAAGTTG
Organism: Camellia lanceoleosa; assembly: GCA_025200525.1. Lineage (NCBI taxonomy): Eukaryota > Viridiplantae > Streptophyta > Magnoliopsida > Ericales > Theaceae > Camellia > Camellia lanceoleosa. The sequence goes on from CM045765.1 coordinate 37,554,679, forward strand.
GGCCAAAAAGGAAATATGGTGAAAGGTGTACAATTGGCTGGAAACCTAAGGAACGAGCCACCTGTTAAGCCTATTATGTAGGGGAATGAATCATCAAGGAGAGTAATAATTAAAGGGTGAGTCATCATGAAAAGCTCGAGTATAAAAGGGGTGAATCGAAGGCCAATGGAAAAAAAAAATTAGAAGAAGAAAAAGAAGGATTAAGGAAAAAGGGCGTCGAAAAGCCAACATAAATAGGAAGAAAATAGTAGGAATCAAAATTAAGGTGAGTTATATTATACCTTGAGTTACCATAACATATTTTACATATATTTTGAGTTATCACAATTTATTTTATGCAATTCATGCTTTATAAATTATATTAATATTTCAATTACGTTAATTATTTTCTGAACCCTATTTGCTTAAATTGAAACCCATGGATATGATTATTTAAATTTTAGAAATTGCTTGACAATAATTAGATAAATATTTATTTTTGTGAGTACCACTACGGGAGTCCCATGCTTTGCAGGACTTAAATAACTATTAGCCTTTGATTGCTCACTTTGTGACCTTCTGTTTGTCATGGATACATTGACCTCTATTCTGATTGTCACTCCAATGACCTCTATTCTATTCTTTTCTGTACCGTGGTTATGATAATTTATTTACATAATTTTGGGATTTTAGTTTTTTCCACTTAAATAATTTGTTTATTCAATAACTTGTTCATTCAGATTAAGTTATGTGTAATATTTTAGTTTGAATACCTATCCATAATTATTTTGTGCCCCTATGCTCTTGGCATAATATCCCTCACTCTTCTATGTGCTTATAGCTGTTACTCCTTTCAGATTAAAAAATGTAAAGAAGGATTGTAACCTCGTATAGTGGGACCAGCACGGAACTTGATGCCGACTTTTTTTTTTTTCTTTTTCTCAATAATTGTCTGTCACTGTGAAAAACAAAATAAAAGCCCCATGGATGTATTTCCTTTTATTAAATAGTAGGATAATTAATGAAGTTAATTACCTATTTAATTGTTTCTTACCTTCATTCCGCCTCTGACTGTGCCACTTAATTTGTTAAGATTAGAATTAATTAGCAAGTTGCAATTTCAGCCCTAAGCAACCAGGGTTGGGTCGTGACAGAATAAGAAGAAAGATGTGAAAAATCTGAAAACCTTCATTCGAGCAGTCCAATACGTATATTTAGATCCGTTAAAGTCAAAAGGGATGAAAATGTTCTAGCCATGCGCATATTTCATTCGTCCCTCAACTACGGAAACTGCCAACATCATTGTCACTCTCATTCTTATCAGAATCTGACTCATCATCGCAAGTGACTGAAATCCTTTTCTTCTTCCTCAACCGGTTAGGGTATTCTTGAGCAAAATGTCCAAAGCCTTGACATTCATAGCATTGGACTTTTTGAGGATTCCCCTATATTTTTTCTTTCTTTTTCTCGATCGTAGAATCAATTTTGAATTTATCTTTACCTTTGGATTTATGAGTTGATTTCATAAGATTAGGCTTCTTTTTTTGAAAGGATCTTTTGAAGTGTTTTATAAAGGCATCCGTCATCTCATAATCAAACTCACAATCCTTATTAGAATCTTTTCGAACATTATGAGTACTATTAAAATTCTAAACTCATTTTCTTTCTTTTTGAAATTCAAATCAGCCTCATAGGTTTGTAGATTTCCAACCAAATGATCCAGCTCAAGGTTGTCAACTTCTTGAGCCTCCTCAATAACCATAACTTTTTGTTGGAATCGATTGGACAAGGATCTCAAAATTTTTTCAACAACCTTAGATTCTGGTATTTTTTTTCACCTAAATTGAAGCTGGAATTCACAATGTCACTCAACTTTGCATAAAATTCATCAAAGGTCTCACTATTTCTCATTGAAAGGTTTTCAAAATTAGAAATGAGCCTTGGAAGTTTTGAGCGTTTAACTGAATGAGTGTCCTCATGAATAGTTTCTAAGATATCCCATGCCTCTTTTGCGACTTCACACTTACAAGCATGAGTAAACTCTTTGGGTGTGACGTCACAAAACAAGGAATTGATAGCTTTACTATTCCATCTATTATTTTGCTAATCGATTGTGTCCCATTTGTCAATTGGTTTGGGGAACGTTACTCCATCAATGGTAATCGTAAGTTTGGTCCACCCGGACATGACAGATTGCCAAAAATTTTCATCAATAGCTTTTAAAAATGCTTTCATTTGAGCTTTCCAAAAAGAATAGTTGGATCCGTCAAGTAGGGGTGGTCGAACCGTAGAATTCCCCTCACGAATTGAATCCATTATCACAAATGATCTCGTTCCTGTAGTTTTGGAAAACAAAGATTAAGAGACCTGCTCTAATACCAATTGAAAAAATAAATAACCCCCAAATATTAATTCGTGATTATGTTTCAATTTAAAAGAGTAAATAACAATCTCAATTAAATAATCAAGACAAATCAACACAATAATTTAACGTGGAAAAAATCACAATTGGAGCACCTCCAATTGTGATAAAAAAATCCCGGGTCAAAGCCACAATATAATCCACTAAGAAGATAAAAATGAATTACACATGAGTACTCTCAATTACCTAGCGAGTCCACACCTGAATTGAATCAAACCCAATGTGCCTCTTCCAACACATTCTTCACTATAGAATTGCTTTACCCAACGTTGAATCCACAATGCCGATGTCAAATCCAAGATGATAAGCCACTCTGGAATCCATCAAAGTTTCAAACCCAAGTTCCTCGAAATCCATCGAAGAACACCTCTCTTTTTATGTGAATGAAAGAACAAAATCAACCCTTGATGTTTGACACTCTGTAGTTCGTTGATCAATTGATCACTTTCTATATATCAAGGAAACTCATATAAAAATACCCTCCAATGTAGAACACTTTGTATTTTTCTTCTCTCTAAGAATTTGGACAGGTTAAACCCTAAAAGCATCAAACGATGCACTTTATACTAAACAGAGTCATGTTGATCGCTCGAGCAGTGTGAGTGAAGGTGGTACAAAACATATAGGTCAACCGCTTGAGCAATAAAACGAGTTTTCCAGAAGTTCTGAATGCATGGTGAAATACTAGCTGTACCACTGCACTGCTCGAGCGCACAAATGACAACTTGAGTAGTCAAATAGCTCGAACCCCGAACAAAGTCAGCGAAGTGGCAAACAAAGAATGCTCAAGATACGGAATGTCAGCACAAACTCCTCTACAAAAGCAAAATTCAGGTTAGATTTGCATCTAAACACTCACAATCTCACTAAAACAAAAGAGCGAATAAAATTACAACTGAAAGGAGTTTTGTCAAACGGAATTGACAATTACAAAAACCTAACAAGATGTAAAGGAGTCACTCAACATACAATATGGGGTAAGCAAATCTATTTTTCCTAGAATAATTGGTGCACAATATTCTAGAGATGCTTGGGAAATCTTAAAACAATAATTCTAAGGTTCTAAAAAAGTTATCTCCATTAAACTTTAGTCATTGTGGCGTGATTTTGATAGTCTAGCCATGAAAGAAATGAGACCATCCAATCTTTTTCCATGAGTTGTAGAAATTACAAATCAAATCAAAAGTTATGGAGATATTATTGAAGAGAGAAAAAAATGTTGAAAAAATATTGAGAAGTTTGGAACAAAAATTTGAATAAATTATTGCGGCAATTGAAGAGTCAGAAGACCTATCTAAACTCTTTTTTCATGGGCTTATAGATTCTCTTGAAGCCTATGAAAAAAAATGGCCAAATTCATTGGACCAAATGCAGGAGCAAATATTGAGCAAGCCTTCCAATCAAAGCTCAATATCAAAAAAAGTAAACTTTCATAAAGCAAAGGTCATGGCATAGCTCAACAACAACAAAGAACGAGACGCCAAAATTTTTCGTAACTATAGCCAAGGAAGAGGAAGAAGAAATTTCAACCAAGAAACAAATTGAGCTGGTAACACAAAATTTAATTCTAGCTATCATGTGTATGGTAAATTTAACCATCAATCCAAGGATTGTAATTTTAGATGCACCAAGTGAAAAATTCCTAATTATTCACTAAAGGATTGCTAGTATTAGAAGAAAGATGAAAAAAATTAAGCAAATTTTTCTGAAGAAAATGATCCATCTCAAGTGCTCTTTTCTTGCATGAGCACACAACAAGATGCACTCAACATATGGGCACCTAGACACTGGATGTAGTAACCATATGACGGGAAACCAGAAGTGCTTTGTCCAAATGGACAACCAAATCTCCTCTCAAGTCAAATTGGGGAGATGGAAAACAAAAACCAATCAAAGGCAAAGGAACCATTGCGTACAAACCAAGGGAGGTAAAACAAAACTTAATGATGATGTTATATATGTCTCTAATTAGACTCAAAATTTATTGAATGTTAGTCAATTGATTCAAAAAGGATACTTAGTAAATTTTATTGGAGATGAATGCAAAATAAAAGACAAACATAATTCACTAGTGGCAAGTGTCAAAATGGCACCAAACAAAGTGTTTTCGCTTACCATGCCACTAGATGAAAATTTTGCATTGAAAGCTGACAAGACCAATGACTCCATACTCTGGCATTTGAGATATGAACGTTTAAACTAAAGAGGATTGGAACAACTTAGTCAAAAGGGCATGGTAATTGGGCTTCCAAAAATTGAACAAAATGGCAAAACATGTGAAGGATGCATATTTGAAAAATGCACCGATTACCTTTTCACAAGATTGCTTGGCAAGCAAAAGCTCCATTTGAACTGGTACATGCAGACATTTGTGGACCAACAAGAACTCCCTCATTTGGAAACAAAAAATATTTTCTTCTCTTCGTTGATGATTTCAGCAGGATGATGTGGGTCTACTTGGAACAAAAGTCTGAGTGCTTCTCAACATTTCTCCAATTCAAGAAAATGGTAGAAAAACAAAGTGGTCATTGTCTGAAGGTGCTCAGAACAGGTCAAGGTAGAGAATTCCTGTTCAAAGAATTCATAAGTTACTACAAAAATGAAGGAATCAAGAGCCAATTGACCATTCTCTACACTCCTCAACAAAATGGAGTGGTAGAAAGAAAAAATTGCACCATTATCGAGATGGCAAGGAGTATGCTCAAGGAAAAAGGTCTTTCCAACAAGTTTTGGGCTGAGGCAGTCAACACTGTTGTTTTCATCCTCAACCGGTCTCCAACAAAAGCTCTTGTCAACAAAACTCCCTATGAAGCTTGGCACAATCGCAAGCCGATGGTAAATTTTTTCAAAGTTTTTTGATGCATTGTATATTCCCTTATTCCTTCTCAATATAGGGAAAAAATTGATGAAAAAGGGAGAAATTTTCATCTTTATTGGCTATTATGATGAATCAAAAGGTTATTGACTTTTTAATCCAAAAACCAACAAATTGGTCATTTCAAGGGATGTGCACTTTGATGAAATGAAAGCATGAGACTGGAAAAATTCTCATGAGGTTGAAAATTTTATACAACCAGATCAAGGCGAGCCAAGTTCTTCCAATTCAGGTTCACCAATTCCACAACAAAGACTTTTTGAAAATGATGAGAATTTGATTCAGAATCACCAATTAGAAAGGTACGGCTATTAAGTGAAATTTATGATTCATGCAATTTTGTATTTTTCTCTTGTAAGCCACAAAATTTTGAAGAAGCAACTAAAAATCAAGTTTGGCAAGAAGCAATGGATGAAGAGATGTCCACAATTTTAAAAAATCACACTTGGGAGCTTGTAGATCTTCCTAAACAAAAACATGTGATCAGGCTAAATGGATCTACAAAACCAAATTGAATGAAGACAAATCGGTTCAAAAGTACAAAACTTGCCTTATTGCAAAAGGCTACTAACAACAACCTAGAGTAGATTTCAACGAGACCTTTCCACCAGTTGTCTGAATGGAGACAATCAGAATAGTTTTAGCCCTGGCAGCATAGCTAGAATTGTGGGTTTACCAGCTGGATGTAAAATAAGCATTTTTGAATGGCAATATAGAATATGAAGTATATGTAGAGCAACCACAAGGCTATATGGTGGAAGGAAAAGAAGATATGGTTTATCGGCTAAGAAAAACAATCTACGGCCTAAAATAAGCACCGCATGCTTGGAATAGTAACATAGACAAATACTTCATCCATAGTGGTTTTGAAAGAAGTCCTAATGAGCCATCACTATATATGAAAAATGGAGGTAGCAATGATTTCCTCATCATCTTCCTTTATGTTGATGATTTAATTTTCACTTGCACTAATCCTATGATGGTAGATGATTTTATAAAGGCTATGATGCAAGAATATGAACTGATAGATCCTGGCCTAATGAAATATTTTCTTAGCATCCAAGTGCAGCAAACCAAAGGAGAAATTTTCATTTCTCAAGAAAAGTACACAGAAGACTTGCTGAAAAGATTCAAGATGTCAACATGCAAGCAATTTCAATACCCATGACAACAAATAAAAAATTATAGTTAGAAGATGGAGCGCCAAAAGTCAACCGAACATTGTACTACATCCTAGTTGGATCACTCATGTATCTCACCAACACTAGGCTAGATATTGTCCATCCAATTAGTATGATTTCCAGATTCATGATTGAACCCAGCCAAATCCATTTTTTCGCAGCTAAGTGAATACTACGGTATTTGCAAGGCACAAAATTTTTGGGACCAAGTATGCGAAAGAAGAAGACAATAGTCTTGCTAGATACACTAACAATGATTGCGCAAGTTCCATCGATGATAAAAAAACAAGCACATCTAGATATGTGTTTTGCCTGGGTTCAAAAGCAATCTCTTAGTCCTTGAAAAAGCAAAAGATGGTGTCACTCTCATCAACTAAAGCAGAATAGATTGCAGCCACCGATGCCGCTTGTGAAGCTGTATGGCTTGGAAGAATTCTTACAGATCTATATCAAAAGCAAATGGACCCCACAATAATTAACTACGACAATGTAGGTATTTGGGAAGTTGCTATTTTAGTAGGCTAAAATTTTTGTGTTTGAGAAGATAGTTGAATTTTTTTGTAGTTGGATGTGATGTTTCTGAGAGAAAGAGTAAAATGATTATGGATTTGATGTGACATTTTGTCTTATTTGCTATTTTAACCTATTTTGTCTTTTTCTGAATTTTAGTCCAAAAAGCCCAAAAAAAACCCTTGCCAAACACCCCCAATGTCTGTCATTGCCATGACGAAAAATTCAATTTTTCATGCTCAAACAAAATACATGGAGCTTCGTCATCACTTCATTAGAAATTTAATTGGCAAAGAATAAATTCAGTTGGAGTTTGTCAATACTAACGACTAATTTGCAGACATTTTTATCAAAACAGTGTTGTCACAAAAATTAGAACAATTCAAAATCTTCTTTTGCATTACAAATTAAGAAGGGGTATTAAAATTAGATTAAACTAATTTGTAATATAAAGTTGTTTTGGGGTGAATTTATAAATAAGTTTGCAAGTTGGACCACTTGAATCCAACTTGCTGCTCGGTTCATACAGCTTCAGATTCATGTATTTGGCCTAGCAAATACTTGGCAATTTTGTATTGGCTTAAGAAGGTGGCAAGTAGCCTTTATAAAGCCATACTTGCCTCAATTGTAGACACACCAATAGAGCAAACAATACAAAGCTCTTTCTTTCTTTCTCTTTCTCTCTCTCTCTCTCTCTCTCTCTCTCTCTCTCTCTCTTTGTGTGCTTTTTATAGGGGTACAAATTTGGCCAAGCCAGGCCAGGCTTGGTCCTGGCCGTGCGGGCTCCCCCAAAAAATCGGGTCGAGCCGGCACATAGGCCAAAAAATTAGGCCCAGGCCCAGGGGGTATTCGAGCCTTAGGTGGGTAGGCAAGCAAGGGTCTAGGCCTGGGCTTGGGCTCAAGCTTTTGGCTTGGCCTGGACATTTTTTTCACAAAAATTTTATTTTATTTTCACTAAAAATGGCATTGAGTCTTGAGCGGGCCGGATGGGCTGAGCTTTTGGTGGGCCTTGAGCGGGCCAACGAGCCAAGCCACAGGTTGGGCCGAGCTTAAAAATGATGGCCCAGGCCTAGGCCAAAGCCTAGGGTTCTGGGCTGGGCTCAAGCCCGAGCCGGGTCCACCTGGAGCTGTGGATGGGCTTCAAGGAACCCACGGGCCATTTTTACACCCTTAGCTCTCCATAACTAATTTGACTTTCGAATGCCATTTCTGAATATTAATTCGATTAATTAGATTAAGGTGATTACTATCATGATCACTATTATGTGGAGCAGTTCTATTATCAAAGATGACTTTGCTTGGATTGGGTTCAAACTAGATTCAAATTTTGATTCAGAGGATGATTTATTGGATTGTTAAAAATCAGTAAGACTTTTGTTGTTTTTTAATAGAGCAATGTCTTCTTCTAAGGTCTTGTCTTTAGCTTTTAATTCTTGAATAGTTAGTTTAATATAATGAATTTCATTTTGTAGATCTTGTAAGGTGACTTCTTTATTTTTTTCTTTTTTAAATCGGTCTAAAGTCTTAATTAAACTAATGATTGGTTTATTATGTTTAGGTTTCTTATATTTATTGGTCAATAAGGATTTCAACTTATTAGTATATTGTATTTTTAATTCAGGATTTTCTAATCTACTAATTAATTTAATGAGAGTAATTTCTTCTTGTTGAGATTTACTAAGAACATTGACTGTTTTACAACAAGTATCATTACATCCTAATTCAATTTCATTGTCAGTGCTATTAGTAGGAGAATAATAGGAAGAAATAACACTGGAGGGAATATCATCGCTAGATGAATGACTAAATTGAACAGGAGTTTGATTTGGAGTATTGGCTAATTTAAATATGTCAAGTATTTGTTGTTGATTTTCATCAGTAATTTGTAATTGGTTAAGTTTAGCTTTAAGTTTTTCTTTTACTTTGCATTTATTGGAATAATGGCCCTTTTTGCCACAATTATAACAAGTAACATCTGGTTTAGGTTTTGACTTTTGAGGTTGATTAGATTTCTTATGATAATTTTTCTTTTTGGGTTTAGTATAATATTTATCAGTTGATTTAGAAGGGTAATATTTTTTTTTATATTTAGTGGAGTATTTATAAGAAGATTTCTTTTTATTATTTTTACTTCGAGAAGGTGCTACGGATGGTAAGCCATATTGTTCACAGAAGTTACCTAATTCATATTTAGCTTTATATTTGTCTTTAGCAGCTTTTTGACTAAGTTTCAAATCGATGCACATTTTTAGTCCTTCCTTTTGAATTGTGCTAATTATATCACTGTAGGTTAAGTGATCATATTCTATAATACCAGTGGGTTGACTAAAAACATCGCGAATTTTATGGGCAAAAGGTCTTGGTAATCCATTAATAAATTTTTCTTCCCAAAATGACTTAGTACAATCATCTCGAAGCATTACTCTAGAGGTAAAAACATCTTTATACCATCTAAAATCACTTAGAGTTGGATATGAGAATGAATATTAGTTGGTGTACCTATAAAATGTTTGACTATGGTATATATTAAAGTATTAATACTATCAGGTATACTAGAACCTATTTCTTCGTTAAAGATAGAAAAACCATTATCATCCATTTGAACAGCATGTTGAATAGATTCTCGTTGGTCAGAAGTGAGATATTTATCCCACCAAGATTTGAGCATACCAGTAAATCCAATAGTAATTAAAAAAACAATTTCAGGTTGAGTATAATCAGGATAATTAGTAAGGTAACTATTTGCAACCATGGATAAATGATTGAGTTTCTAGAGAATTTGATGGTCACTAAGACCGTCTATATTCCATTCATATAATTTTTTAGCAGAAACAGAAAATTGATTGCTAATATTGGTTTATTCAAATTGGAGACCGGGAGGTGTAGGTTTAGTGTACCAATTTTTGGTAAGAGTGGTAGGATTAACTTTAGGGTTTGTGATTCTATTAAGATGAGAAGGTTGAAATTGTTGTACTAACTTAGTGATTTCATTATCGCTAGACATATCAGAATGACTAGGAAATTCTAGAGGAGGTTGTTGTGTTAGCACAGTAATTCCTTTTCTTGTAGTAGATGTAGACATTTTATTAAATAATTCTTCAATTGCTTCAACTGTAGTATTATCTTGAGTAGCTAAGCTTAATCGCTTTTTAGTACTAGGAAGATTAATAAGAGGTTTGTCTAAAGGTCTACTTGTAGAAGTATGACTAGTGAAATAATCCTCAAAAGTAGTTTCGAGTTTATCTAGTTGTTTACCAATAGTTTTTAAATATTGATTGGTATAATTATTTTGTTCAACGATTTTTTTAATTTCAGATTCTTCACCAATGAGTTTAAAAGGAGAAGCATGAACATTGGTGCCTTTATGTTCAATCAGAATGGTTTCTAGAGGAGGGTGACTAGATGAAACATACGTGGTAAGGGAAGTTTTCCATTTAGTTTTTGTAATAATGTTTATTTTTTGATAATAATTTTCTAAATAATCAAAGAAATTAATTTCAGTATTGATTCTGTCATAAATTTATACCATTTCTTGGTAATTTTAGATTGTTGTTTTGTATCATAAGTATTCCTATATGTGTGTCTTTTTGACTTATTTGCTGTAGATTTTGAATTCATCATGAAGTTTATTAAGGTCTGGAGTAAAAGGTTTACTTAAAGTTAACAATTGTGGATTGACAGTAAGAACAACTTCAAAATCAGTTTGAGTAAGTGAATCTTGAGATATAGTACCTTCTTGTGGAAGATGTGTGTGAGTAGAGTAAACTGGTTTACTAATTTGAGAAGTAAAGGAATTATCAATTCCTTTTAATTTACTATGTGTATGCTGGGTTTGTGAAAAAGGCTCACAAAGGTGTATTTTTCTATCTCGTCTAGTAAACAAAGGGGTATTGAAGATTTCATCTTCATCAATTTTAGTAGGTAAACTAAAGGTACTATGACGAGAGGATTGTGTGGACTCGCCTTTTTCTACGCCCTGCCTTTTGGAAGGGGTTTGAAAAAAAAGGCCTCACAGTTTGGACTCCTGTGGTTCTGAATCTAATTTCACAAAGTGCAATGTGAAACTGATAATCACCAAAGAGTCAAAATCCAGCAAACCTTTTGGAAAATTGAATTTAAATCAAATAATGCCAAAATTGAACTGCTTTGCAGATACAGAGTCGGCACCTAAATATTTTGTTTTAGGAAAATTTGAGAAATCCTGACTCGTGCCAAAGGCCACGTGTCCGTCATCACCAAAGTTGCCTTAGCTCAGGAACTTGGGTAAGAGAGGGGAATGTCATGAAATGAGCACCCCCGCTCGCCCGATCAAAAGATCGGCATTTACTAATCATGATATGTTCTTTTATAAACATTATGTGTCCTTGTTCTGGTTATTTAGCTAACATTACTATGTGACGCACACAAGCAAGTATAGAATGGTCACAAGATTTGGAACAATTCAACTCATGTTTGTTTGCGAAAATGGTTTGAATTTGCCACCCTCAAGTGGGCTTAAAAGATGCGGTTTTGCCACCAAACACAGTGGGCTTAAAATATGATTTGCCACAACAAAGTGGGCTTAAAACATGCATTTGTTGAATCGTTCCAATTCAAACAACAAAGCCTTTATCCACAGGCATTCATGCAGTTTAGCACTAAGCACATAGCCTCATGGCAAGCAGACGAAACATGGCAATATGACAATCACACTCATGCAAGTATGCTAAAGGATAAAGCTCACCGAGTACTCCAAGCCAAAACAAAAACTAGTTAGGAAAATGAATGATCCTAACTATACAGGATGTCTATTGCAACACATGCAATAATGCGATTAATAGGCTTAGCCACTAATATGGCATATGATTCAATTTGATAACATGCGATTAAACACATATTCAAAGAAGATATTGAAATTGCAATGCAGTTTGAATGATGTGCCGAGCCACGGTGAATGCAAGACAAATGAATGGATGCAAACGTACAAGCATAATGTATGCTAATTGAAAATGTCCCTAATCTAACCATCGAAAGCAATTAAATAAAAGGAAGAAAGATGTGGGGTTGGAAGACATGCACACATGCACACACACTTATTACAACATTATGCCCTCGCGAAGGAGGGTTTGAATGAATAAGCTAACTAGCTATGCTAATAAAGCTAATGATTACAGTACAATGAAACTAATTAACTATTCTAAGCTAATTATTACAACATGATATTTAACTAACTATTCTGAGCTAATTAAATATTACAAATCGGAATTGAATAATTAGTTACACTAACTAATTGAGTACAACACTTGAATTAACTAGGTATTCTAAGTTAGCTAAAGCAAATGAATGGCCTCGAGGGCGAGGGACACATGCATGCTCGGATTCTCCTCCCGCAAATGCCACTGCCTTGCCATTGCAGCCTCTGTTTGCACACATTTGATCACCAATAGTACTACCCATTTCTAGGATGCCTCCACTTCAACTTAGGAACACACTTGTGCAAAATTTTCATTGATGGATGGTCGGCTACCATTGGTGGCCGGTCGGCTGCTACTGGTGGCCGGTCAGCCACCCCTTCCCTGAACTTTCTTTTTTGCTGCAACAAAGAGTAAACACAGGCAAACCAGTGCATTCTCAAGATTTGTGTGCACTGTTGCACTCCTTATCATAACACAAGTTCAAAGGAGTGTAACTCTTGGCCCTCAAACCATAAACCAAGCATGTTCCTTGCATGATGGCTAAGGAACCAAGCTTGTACAAGCTTAATGAGTGCAAAACAAGACTCAACAAAACCACTACCCTATCATGCATGATCAAGGGTGATGGTGACCAAGGAAAGTGGCACCTTTCATCACTTCGAGTATGAAACGTCCCCTTTTCCTCGTGTTCAAATTAACGTTTGATCCGAACACATGCAATGCAACACAAAGATGCTTTATCTTGCCTCTTTTACTTGTTCACTTTTGTTTACCCATTTTAGGTTACCAATCCATTCTTTAATTAATTAGTCCAAAAGGTGTGTGTCCTCTAATTGAAAGTGGGCTTAAACCACAAGTGCCTTGAGCATGAAAGAGACTTCATGCCATTAATAATGAACTCCGGAAGGAATTAAACCATTAAGCATGAATGTCTCCATTTCACACTCAAGCTAACAAGGGGTTCAAAGACCCTTCCAAAATAAATGAAATAGTGAAGAATAGAGGGAGATTACAGAGATTTCAGTGCTGAAATGGAGTGAAAAATGACACTAAAACATGCAAGCAACTCATGCAATTCATGTTTAAAAGCTTAAAACATTAAGCTAGTGAAGCCCTTTACAATACGACCATGTAAAAGACTACTCATACAATACGAACAGCCCAAAACAGAGGCAAAAACATGCTGGAAATAGGCTAAGATAAGCTACAAAAACGTGTAACTTATGAGGCTAACTAGGCATGTAAACAAGACACAAGGAGGGGACCAATTTTGGACCTCAAAAGTAGGTTTTTGTCACTGAAATAACTCCAATTTTTAGTGGTTAAAAGGCCCAAAGAGTTTGATTTGAATATGCTAAAAGATGGTGCAAAAGTCTACACAACTAAGCAACAAGAAGGGTGGATCACCCCTTGACACAAAATAGCCTCAAACCATCATGTTAAGCCTCAAAAAAATGAGTTTTTTGTAGTTGAAAACCAGCTCAAAAACAATACAAAAGGATGGCAAAATAAGTAGTCAAAGCAAGTACACTAAGCAAGTGAACTACCTTTTGAAGCTCAAGCACAAAACAACCCCAAATTCCAACTCAAACCTCCTTCAAGAGCTCAAAGTAAACTCCAAAGAACCTCAGCTCAAAGGTGAGTGTTTGGTTAAGGATTGAAGTGCAAAAGTGTAGAGAAACTAGACTTTAAGGCACAAAATAAGAAGAGAGAGAGAATTCTAGAGAGAGAGAGAGAGAGAATTTTTGTTTTAAATTTTCTAACCCCTCCAAATGGGGGAGAGCACCCCCTATATATAGAAAAACAAGGTTTAAGCTTCAACTCATCCTACCATATACGTGTATGGAGATGCAGTTCAGTGAGCAATAGCTGGCACAGCTGGCAAACAAATATCTGAAAAAGGAGACAAATGGTCGTCAACCACCACTGGTAGCTGATTGGCCACCACTGGTGGCCGTCGACCACCACTAGTGGCCGACAAGCACAACTTGTGGCCGACAAGGTCTAGGGTTGGCCGACAGGCCACCCTCCTCTCTAGGCAAGAGGCAACAAGCTCGCTCTTGGTCCAAAAACATGCACAAAACATGCAAGGTTTAGAGGCTCAAAGACAAGGCGTTCCACTGAGGACTTCGGGCGCCCAAAACAAACAAAAACAAGCACAATCATCGAGTGCACAAACGATGACGTCTAAGTCTTGAGGACGGTCAAAAATGGGTTGTCTACAGTTGCCCCTCTTTGACAGAACTCAAAAGTCATAAGATGACGAGAGTGAATGTCAAAGCCCAGAGACGACCCATTTTTGATAAGGTCAAAAACTTGGACAAACAAACAAACAAGACAAAGATGGTTGCACCCAGAGACGACCCATTTAACTATGAATCTTTAAGTGCGAATTAAATATTATTGGATGGTCTTTTAATTAATTTTAAACTTAAAATAAATTTATGGTGAAAATATTTAATTTAGAGGCAAGATTTATTATTTTTAAAGAAAATAGAGGGTAAGTTAGTAAGTATATTTTGTTATATTAATAGTTATATTTTATTTAAATTAATGGGTTAGAAAATAAAAAAATATAAAGAGATAATAATTTAGAGCCTTTTTGTTTAGATATATAAAGTAACACTAGGTTGCCTAATACAATATATAACAGCAACCACAGCAGCCAAGGGGAGGGAGAGGTTGAGAGAAAAGAAGAAGAAAAAAATGGGGTTGCAAACAAGGAATAACTTTTGGGTGTGTGGTAGGTCTCTATCTTTCTTCTTCTCTTTGTTTTTGTTCTTTGTCCTTACTCTATTATTATTTAGTTCATTGATGGAGAGGTTGTAGGTTTATGCATTTTGTATATATAAATATACTGTTAAGAAATTTGACAAGTTAAATTCATGTATAAAGAATGGGTGTAATCCTTAATCCAAAAATTCTGCACAGAATCACAAACTTTAAAAATCAAGAAACCATATCAAATGAGTGAATTTTGAATTGAAAATTTTAAAATAGATTAATTACATATTGACTTTCATATCTGAATTTTCTCATAATTGTTGGGAGTCAAAATCCATAGAAACTGATGCGTTCAAATCTGTCCAGAAAACTGGTTTTAAACAGTAAGTTCGGGAGTGTTGTTCTCTTTGGGTATAAATCCGAAAATTATCAAATTAGCGTCATTAGAACCCATTACGAGTCTAGTTTCTTATATTTTGAGCCTTGCATTGATTGCTTGTGTATACTAAGAGAACCATTAATTTCTTTAAAGTGCTGCAGAAAACAACCTGTTTGGGCATAATTAATTGTAAATAATTATTTGGATAAGCAAATCAAGTAAAACCAATTGGGTTTGAAACTGAGGATATATTATTTGATATCTGAAAGGTTTTGGAATTTTTTGAACAGCGTAGAGTGGGTTTTGTAATTTTCAAAATTAGCGAGTAGATACGGAAAACCTGTTTAAAACTTTGTTTTATCTTAAAGTTACTTTTAATTAAATTTCGATCTGAACCCATGTCTTGGGTAATTTTAGACGTTGAAGAACATGAGCTTAGGCAATATTTAAGAGTAACGGTAAGTTAGGTTGAGCTGTGTTAGTGCACTTTAGTGTGGGGTACTTAGTTTATTATTCTCTTTAGTATTTTTAAATTAGTAGTGACGTGTAGTTTTCATATTTGGTTCAGGGCACTAGTTGAACTTTCATACTCTATTCGAGGATTATATTTTTTCATTTTCAGGTGAGTAGTTTCATGCTACATATTTTTATAAATGTACCCCTACCATAAACTATTGGAAAATTAAATTGTTGTTTCAGGACTAAACTGTTTTGATAAATTATTATATTATCAATGAAATCAAATTATTTCTGAAACATGTGTGAACTTGGCACACTATAAACTATTTGTTTTGGTCTCACATTTATAATGATGAACTACCATGTTTTGCGAAACTGATGTGTATTGATTATTGGGACCATCTGTGTATTTAGTTTAGGGAAATTATTCCACTGTGTGTGGTGACTCTGGCCACTAGGGAACAGATCCGGGTTCGGCCGTGATGACTTCAGTGCTCAACGATTGTAAGGAAAAGACCTACAGTAAGTTAGATGACCTTCAATCGGATCGTCTTAGAGAAAAGGTCCAGGTTGCCACCCTGAGGATGACTCTTTGTTTGGTATTGGATCCAACGGGGCTTATAGCCTTGAGAACTGTGTGGCATATTATTTGTTATTTCTTGGTACCCAAAAAATTATTGGTGTTCATGTTGTAATCTGTTTAAAGTGAAAAATGTCATTTATCATGTTCTTGGAAGATATGAGTATTTTAACTGTTGAACTGTGGAATCTTCTTTTTTAAACAGATTCTCTTTAGTAAATTGTATGCCAATCTAGTTTTGTGATATATATCTTATCTTGGAACTAAACCCTGTTTTCAAAACTGTATTTACTATCCATGTTGCTACTAACTGAGCTATCAGCTGACTTATTTGTTTATCATTTCCAGGTGTTAGAAGGACTTAGAGTGGACTCGTCGCGCAGTGGGGACTCAATTGTATGGACCTCTAGGACATTCATTTATTTTGTTTTAGCTTGTTATGTCAGGTTTTGTGCATACATTGAGGTTGGATTTTTTTTATTCAGAATTATTTTATTTTGTGGGTGGTTTGTGTTCCATTTAGTATATATTTTTGGAAGTTGGTTATGGTTGGTTTTACCATTTATACTTGTGACTTGTCACTGGATTGGGTTTTGAGTTATTTATTTATGGGCTATCATCACATTTATTCTTCGAGATTTTGGGTTCATGTTTACACTTACGTGTTCCTTGGGTTAAATCCCTGTGGGCCACGGTCAGTCATGACCGGATTTGGGATGTGACAATTGTGGTATTAGAGCTATAGGTTTATTGAGTTACATATCTTACATTTCATCATTTAGACGAGGTCCTAGTCCCTGTAGTCCTTAGTAGTGTATGGTTAAGTTAGTTTTGTTTAAACTTGTGTTGAATCTTTCTTGATTTCATTTTGAAGGCTAAGAGTTGGCACCTAGATATCTACACGGATTGTCTATTCCTTGTGAGCCTTTGATGTTTGTATTATGTGTCTACTCTATTTGGAGAAACAATAGTATTGGGAGATGTTTGTAGATCTTGTGAGATAGAGATGGATGGTCGAATTTTTCCAGTGGATTTGGTTTCTTTAGAGATAAAGGATTTTGACGTGATTTTAGGGATGGATTGGTTGACGAAGCATTATGCCTCTGTTGATTGTTTTAGAAAGAGGGTAGTTTTTGCTATGACAAGACAACTTGAGTTTTTCTTTTAGGGAGATAGGAAAGGGTCTTTTATCTATTTTATTTCTTCTCTTCAGGCTAACCGAATGTTGAGAAAAGGGTATCATGGTTACTTAGCTTGTGTGGTGAGTATTGAACTGCTAGAATAGAAGTTAGAGGAGTTGCTTGTAGTGAGTGATTGTGTTGATGTTTTTCTAAAGGATCTACTTAGACTTCCTCTAGATCGTGAGGTGAATGTTCCATTAACTTGGCCCTTGACACAGCATTTGTTTCTAAAGCGCCTTATAGAATGGTACCGTTGGAGTTGAGGGAGTTACAAACTCAGTTATAGAAGTTGTTAGACAAAGGTTTTATTAGGCCTAGCATTTCACCTTAGGTAGCACCTGTGTTACTTGTGAATAAGAAGGATGGGTCTATGAGATTGTGTATTGATTATAGGGAACTGAACAAAGTCACAGTGAAGAATAGGTATCCTTTGCTATGCATTGATGACCTATTTGACTAGTTGTAGGGAGCTCAACTATTCTCTAAGATTAACTTAAGGTCAGGCTATCACTAGTTGAAGGTAAGAGATGAGGATGTTCCTAAGATCGATTTTAGAACTTGTTATAGGCATTATGAGTTCTTAATGATCCCTTTTAGTCTCAGAAATGCACCAACCGCATTCCTGGATTTGATGAATGGAGTATTTAAACCCTAGTTGGATAAATTTGTGGTAGTGTTTATTGATGACATCCTAATTTATTCGAGGAGTAAGGAGGAGGGTGAGCAGCATTTGAGGGTAGTACTGCAGATCCTCAGAGAGAAGAGACTGTATGCAAAATTTAAGAAGCGTGAATTTTGGTTGAGCATTGTATCTTTTTGGGTCATGTGGTGAGTAAAGATGGGGTAAAGTTTAAGTGAAATGATGATTGTGAGCGTAGCTTCCAAGAGTTTAAACAAAGGTTGACATCAGCTTCAATCACCTATAGATGGTGGTAGTTTTGTGATTTATAGTGATGCTTCACGACAGGGTTTAGGATGTGTGCTCATGCAGCATGGGAAGGTGATTGCTTATGCATCACGACAATTGAAAGTACATGAGAGAAATTATACTGCGCACGACTTGGAGTTAGCAGTAGTGATTTTCGCTCTTAAGATCTGGCGACATTATTTGTATGGAGAGTCATGTGAGATTTACACTGATCATAAGAGTTTGAAGTATATTTTCACACAGAAAGAACTAAATTTGAGGCAAAGAAGATGGCTTAAGTTACTAAAAGATTACGATGTGAATATTTTATATCATTCGGGAAAGGCAAATGTGGTTGCAGATGCCATGAGTAGGAAGGTCGCAATTGGAAATGTAGCTGTTTTGTCTATTAAGAGTTGTTTGGTGGAAGACATGAGACGTTTGAGGCTTAAGGTTGTTACGCCTGGTGATGGGGCTTATTGTAGTCAATTGACAATTCAATTGACCTTGAGGTAACGGATTCGTTTAGCTCAGGAGATTGACCCCCAGTGTGAGTGCATTAAAGGAGAGATGACAGAGGGTAAGCATGTAGACTTTGTGGTTGGTGATGATGGGTTGTTTAGATTCCGTAACCGAGTTTATGTACCTGCTGGGGGGGATTTGAGGAAAGAGATTATGACGGAGGCATATAGTTCTAGTTACAGCATTCATCCTAGAAGCACTAAGATGTATTGGGATCTTCGTGAACATTTTTGGTGGAATGGTATGAAGGGAGATATTGTAGAATTTATGGCTCAGTGTTTGGTGTGTCAACAGGTTAAAGTAGAACATCAGAAACCTGCGGGGAAACTACAACCCTTACCTATACCAGAGTGAAAGTGGGATCATGTTACCATGGATTTTGTGTGCGGATTACCTCGTACTAGTAGTAATCACGATGCAGTTTGGGTAGTTGTCGATAGATTAACCAAGTTAGCACATTTTATTGCAATTCAGATGAACTATTCTCTAGCTCGATTTGCACAATTGTATATGAAGTAGATTGTTAGATTGCATGGTACACCTGTGTCAATAGTGTCAAATCGGGACCCTCGTTTTGTGTCTAAGTTTTGGGGTGCATTACAGTCAGCTATGGGTACTCGGCTAAATTTTAGTTCAGCTTATCACCCTTAAACAGATGGGCAATCAGAGAGGATTATTCAAACCCTTGAGGATATGTTGAGGGCTTGTGCTTTGGAGTGGAGAGGTAATTGGGATGATTATTTGCCGCTCATGGAGTTTGCGTATAATAATAGTTATCATTCTAGTTTGAGAGTAGCTCCTTATGAGGCTTTGTATGGGAGGAAGTGTAGGTCTCCTTTATGTTGGTATGAGGTTGGTGAGAAGCAAATGTTGGGACCTGATTTGGTGGAGAATGCTACACAAAAAATTATCACCATCAGAGAGAGATTATTGACTGCTTAGAGGAGACAAAAAAATGTTATGCTGGTCATCGTAGGAGAGATTTAGATTTTCATGTGGGGGATATGGTATTCTTGAAAGTATCACCATGGAAAGGAGTCATCAGGTTTGGAAAGAAAGGAAAGTTGAGTCCTAGATAACATTGATCCATTTGAGGTATTGAAGAAGGTTGGTGAGGTTGCGTACCGTGTACCTCTACTCCCTAGGTTGGAGGGAGTGCATAATGTGTTTCACGTGTCTATGCTAAGGAAATATGTGCACAGTCCGTCGCATGTGATAGATTATGAGCCGCTTCAGATTAGAGAGGATTTTTCGTATAAGGAAAGGCATGTTCAGATTTTGGATTTGAAAGAGAAAATGTTGCGTACAAAGGCTATTGAATTGGTTAAGGTATTGTGGCATAATCATCCAGTTGAAGAGGCGACTTGAGAATGCGAGGACAAGATACGTTAGAAGTACCCACATCTATTCTCATGACTTACTCAGGTTAGTTTCGAGGACGAAACTTTTCTTTTAGGGGGGGAGAATGTGAGAACCCGAATATACAAATAAAATAAATAATTAGATAATAATAATTTTACAAATCTCAAATATTTTATTGTGAATCTTTAAGTGCGAATTAAATATTATTGGAGGGTCTTTTAATTAATTTTAAAGTTAAAATAAATTTATGGTGAAAATATTTAATTTAGAGGCAAGATTTATTATTTTAAAAAAAAATAGAGGGTAAGTTAGTAAGTATATTTTGTTATATTAATAGTTATATTTTATTTAAATTAATGGGTTAGAAAATAAAATAATATAAAGAGATAATAATTTAGAGCCTTTTTGTTTAGATATATAAAGTAACCCCAGGTTGCCTAATACAATATATAACAGCAGCCACAGCAGCCACGGGGAGAGAGGTTGAGAGAAAAGAAGAAGAAAAAAAAATGGGTTGCAAACAAGGAATAACTTTTGGGTGTGTGGTAGGTCTCTATCTTTCTTCTTCTCTTTGTTTTTGTTCTTTATCCTTACCCTATTATTATTTAGTTCATTGATGGAGAGGTTGTAGGTTTATGTATTTTTTATATATAAATATACTATTGTAGACGTGCCCGAACGTCACGGCTCCGCGCGCGAAGGCGCGAAATCGTTTTGTTCTTAAGCTACTACAGTTCGGACTCAATATCACGGTTTTGAATCTAATCTCGCAAAGTATAATGCAAGACTGATAAATCACCAAAGAGTCCAGATCCGGCAAATCATTTTGGAAAATTAATTTTTATAAAGAAGTGTCAAACATGGACTGCTTTGCCAGAGTTGCCACCTAAATGTTTTATTTTGGGAAATTTAGAAAACCCTGACTTGTGCCTAAGGGCATGTGTCCGTCATCACCAAAGTTGTCTCGGCTCGGGAACTTGGGTGCGAGAGGGGAAGGTCATGCAATGAGCACCCCCACTCGCCCAATCTAAAGATCGGCCTTTACTAACATGATATTTTGTTTTTGAAAGCATATGTGTTCTTATTCCAGTTTATTAATCTATCATTACTACGTGATGCGCACAACATACAAGTATAAACTAAATCGCCTAAGTTGGAACAAAACATCTCATGTTTGTTTATTTGAAAATGGTTTGAAGGTTCTACTCGCAAGTAGGCTAAGACGTGGATTTGCTATCCTCGAGTGGGCTTAGAAAACATGATTTTGCCACCTCAAGTGGGCTTAAAACTCGCATTTCAATGAATTGTTCCAATTCAAGCAATCCAACCTTCATCCACTGGCATTCATGCAATTAAACACTTAAGCAGTTAGCCTTATGGCAAGCATACTATCATGGCAACAAACACACTCATGCAAGATGCTAAAGCATAAACACTTACAGTGTACTCCGAGCCAAAACAGAGAACTAGTTAGAAATCATGCATGATCCTAGTTTATGTTAAGATGGCTAATGCAACACATGCAAAATGTAACTAGAAATAGGCTCGGCTATTCTAAGATGGCATATGAGATGCAACTTGATAACATGCTGTTGAACACGTATTCAAGTAAATGTATTGAAATACAATGCGGTTTGTATGATGCGTCGAGCCCGATGCATGCAAAACAGATGGATGAATGCATGCATGCGAAGCATAAGGATGCTAATTGAAATATGCCTTAAAACTAACCATCAAAAGTTGATAAGTAAAAGGGAGAAAGAAATGGGGGTTGGAAGACATGCATCATACACATGCACACTTATTACAAAATTCGCCCTCTCGACGGAGGGTCTAAATGAGTACACTAAGCTAGTTACGCTAAGCTAAGCAACTAATCTAATTAGCTAATTAGACTAATTATTACATAATCAAATTGAATAACTAGCTAACACTAAACTAATTATTACAACACATTAACTAATTAAGAAATTAACTAGTTTAATTACAAATTACAAAGCCTCAGCTTAGTTCTAAGAGTTCAAAGATGCATGCTCGATCGCCTCACTCGGAAATCCGTTACCATGCCTCATGTTGCCTCTGTTTGCACTGTTTTAGACTTTTGAAAATTATGCCAATCTCCAAAACACTTCTGATCCACCTCATGGACATGCTGAGAGGTCATCAGCTAAGAAGGGTGGCCATCGTCCAAAGGATAATGGTGATCGACCAATTTCAAGGCTATCAGCCAATTATTGATAGCCAATCGGCACACTTGATAGCCGATCAGCCATGTCCTCCTGCAAACTCTCTTTTTTACTGCAACAGAGCACAAACAGAGGCATGACAATGTATTTGCAAGGAAATATGTGTGGAACTACACCCCTTATCATGTCTAAGGCTCAAAGGTGTGTAGTGCTCGGCTCTCAAGCCATCAATCATGCATTTCGATGCATGATGGCCAAAGAGGCTGAGTCGCACAAATCAATATCACATGAATGCACAAAAACACACAAATGCCTTAACCTCTATCATGCATGATCAAGAGGGTCGGCGACCGAGAATTGAGTACGTTTCATCACTTCAAGTATGAAACGTCCCTTGTTCCTCGCGTTTGGCTTAACACCCAAACCAAACACAATGCAATGCATGCACAACTTAACAAAGCTAATGGCATCCAAACAATGTAATGCAACATGAGCATGTAATGCAACTCAAGCATGCAACAACAATACAATGGAGCAAGCATGCAACAACATGCTATAACATGTAAATTATAATGTCATGCAACAATATGCAAACAACAATGCAATGGCAAGGACCATGTAATGCAACACTTAGTGGACTTAAACCACATATGGACAGACCTAAGAGGGTCCAAAACAGTGGCCAAAAGGATAAAACAATGGCACGGAAAATAAGAAAATGCATGCACATGCATTGGCCTATCACTTAAGCATAAGAACACAACTCTCAAAGGTGCTCAAAGAGTGACAAATGTGGAAGTGTAATAACACTAAAAACTCTGAAATCATGCATGGAATGATGCCAAATCAACCAACAACACAAGTATGGCATGCAAGAGGGCTCAAAGCTTGAAGCTAGCATAGGCACTTGCACTATAACCATGCATGCATGAAGCATATGGCCAAGGCTATCCCAAACAATCCTAGAACATGCCAAAATTATACTAAAACATACACGGACCAAAGCTAAAACATGCTAGCCTGAAGGGTCAAAACAATAAGCATGTAAGGCCAAAATGGAGGATTACACTACACCTATCAAGACCAAGCATGAGATGACTTTAACGACAAAAATCAGAGTTCTATCATGGCATAATGAGACCAAATACACACTGATATGGCAGCTTACAAGCTTAGGCAAAATGGCATACGCAATGGCTCATTCTTAAGGCATAAAGAACCAACTCCTCAAAGCATCAAAAGAGTGAGAGATTTGAGTGTATGACCACACCACATGGACTGAAATCATAAATGAAATGATGCCAAATCATGAAAATGGTCCAAGCAATGCATGCTAGTGACTTGGAAACTCAAAGCTAGCAAGCTAGAATGCACTATGGCATGCATGGCCAAAACAACACAAATCAGTGCTTAAGCATGTTAAAACAAGGCTAAAAGCTTCTTGGAGTTGAGCCAAAATATGCTAGAATGATGGTTCAAACACATGATGCATGTTAGGCTATCATGCAAAATAGCACTACAAGTATGCGAAGCATGCAAGATGCTATCAAACCAACCTAAAACAGAGTTGAGGCATACTAAAACAACACCAAAAACTTGCTGAAATGGAACCAATACATGCTAGAAAAACATGCTACTTTGATGAGCTATCTATACAAGCATGCAAGACACAAGGAGAGGGGATGGCCCTCTCCTATTTGGGACCTTAAAACACTATTTCCACCACTAAAATTCCTTTGAGTTTCAGTGGTGAGAAGGCTAAAACAAGGTGATCCCAAAAGCTGAAAAGATGGCACAAGAACAAGGCCAAACAAGGCCTAAGAGGAGGTAGACCGCCCCCAACACAAAAGTGACCTTAAACAAACATTATAAGCATGCAAAATTAGAACTTTTTTTAGTAGAAAGTCAAGCCTAAATAAGCATGCAAATAGGTCCGAAAGCTTAGGCAAAAACCAAGGTTTAAGGGGTTAAAGGCTCACCCTTGTAGAACCACTTTGAAGCTACAACTCCAGCAAATTTTTGTTAGCTCAAACCAAACCAAAAACACCAAAACCAGCTTCTAAGAGCCTCAGCAACAAAAGGATGGTGTTTCACTAGGTGCTTTAGTGCAAAAGTGTGAAGAAAATGCACTTTTGAGCACAAACAAGCACAAATATATATATATATATATATAGAGAGAGAGAGAGAGAGGAAATATATAGAGAGATATATATTTTCTATCTCAGATTTTCAGAACCTCTAAAAAGGGAGAGGGGTCTCCCTTCTTATAGAAATTCAATTCCTAAGCTTGTTGAGCAAGCTAAGGACTTGAATCAATCCCTCCATACACGTGTATGGAGGATGAAATCTGTGCTCACCAACTGTCACAGCTGGCACAAAAATATCTGGAAAATCAGGTGGAAAGGTCTCAGCCAAAAGATATGGCCGATTGACCAAAAAGGGTGCCGATCGACCGAAAACAGTGCCGATCGACCGCCACCAATGGCCGATGGCAAGAATACAAGGCCGATAAGCCCAAGCTTTGGCCAATGGGTTGTAGGGATGGCCAACAAGCCACCCTATTCCCTCATAAACAAAACTACTAATCCTTGGTCCACAACCAAGCACAAAACAGACAAGTTGAGAGATCCTAAGGCAAGGCGCGCAGCCAAGACCTTCGGGAACTCAAAACGAACACGAGCATGGATAATCATCGAGTGTTCAAATGATGACATCTAAGTCTTGAGGACGGTCAAAAATGGGGTGTCTACAACTGTTAAGAAATCTGAGGAGTTAAATTCATGTATAAAGAATGGGTGTAATTCTTAGTCAAAAAATTCTACACAAAATCACAAACTTTAAAAATCAAGAAACCATATCAAACGAATGAATTTTGAACTAAAATTTTTACAGTAGATTAATTGCATATTGAATTGCATATCTAAATTTTCTCATAATTGTTGGGAGTCAAAATCCATATAAACTGATGCGTTCAAATCTGTCCAAAAAATTGGTTTTAAACAGTAAGTTCGGGAGTGTTGTTCTCTTTGGGTATAAATCCAAAAATTATCAAATTAGCATCATTAGAACCGGTTACGAGTCTGGTTTATTATATTTTGGGCCTTGCGTTGATTGCTCGTGTATACTAAGAGAACCATTAATTTCTTTGAAGTGCTGCAGAAAACAACCTGTTTGGGCATAATTAATTGTAAATAATTATTTTGATAAGCAAATCAAGTAAAACCAATTGGGTTTGAAACTGAGGATATATTAGTTGATATCTGGATGGTTTTTGAATTTTTCGAACAGCGTGGAGTGGGTTTTGTAATTTTCAAAATTAGCGAATAGATATGGAAAACCTGTTTAAAACTTTGTTTTATCTTAAAGTTACTTTTAATTAAGTTTCGATCTGAACCCATGTCTTGGGTAATTTTAGACCTTAAAGAACATGAGCTTAGGCAATATTTAAGGGTAACGGTAAGTTGGGTTGAGCTGTGTTAGTGCACTTTAGTGTGGGGTACTTAGTTTATTATTCTCTTTAGTATTTTTAAATTAGTAGTGACGTGTAGTTTTCATATTTGGTTCAGGGCACTAATTGGACTTTCATACTCTATTCGAGGATTATATTATTTTGTTTTCAGGTGAGTAGTTTCATGCTACATATTTTTATAAATGTACCCCTTCCCTAAACTATTGGAAAATTAAATTGTTGTTTCAGGACTAAACTGTTTTGATAAATTATTATATTATCAATGAAATCAAATTATTTCTGAAACATGTATGAACTTGGCATACTGTAAACTATTTGTTTTGGTCTCACGTTTATAATGATGAACTACCATGTTTTGCGAAACTGATGCGTATTGATTATTAGGACGATTTGTGTATTTAGTTTAGGAAAATTATTCCACTGTGTGTAGTGCCTCTGGCCACTAGGGAACAGATCCGGGTTCGGCCGTGATGACTTCAGTGCTTAACGATTGTAAGGAAAAGACCTACATTAAGTTAGGTGACCTTTAATCGGATCGTCTAAGAGAAAAGGCCCAAGTTGCCACCCTGAGGATGACTCTTTGTTCGGTATTGGATCCAACGGGGCTTATAGCCTTGAGAACTGTGTGGCATGTTATTTGTTATTTCTTGGTACCCAGAAAATTATTGGTGTTCATGTTGTAATCTGTTTTTCGTGAAAAATGTCATTTATCATGTTCTTGGGAGACATGAGTATTTTAACTGTTGAACTGTGGAACCTTCTTTTTGAAACATATTGTCTTTACCAAACTGTATGCCAATCTAGTTTTGTGATATATATCTTTTTTTGGAACTGAACCTTGTTTTCAAAACTGTATTTACTATCCATGTTACTACTCACTAAGCTATTAGCTGTTTTAGTTGTTTATCATTTCTAGGTGTTAGAAGAACTTAGAGTGGACTCGTAGCGTAGTGGGGACTCAATTGTATGGACCTCTAGGACACTCATTTATTTTATTTTAGCTTGTTATGTCGGGTTTTGTGCATACATTGTGGTTGGATTTTTTTTATTTAGAATTATTTTATTTTGTGGGCGGTTTGTGTTCCATTTAGTAAATATTTTTGGAAGTTGGTTATGGTTGGTTTTACCATTTAGACTTGTGACTTGTCACTAGATTGGGTTTTAATTTATTTATTTATGGGCTATCATTACATTTATTCTTCGAGATTTTGGGTTCATGTTTAGGCTTACGTGTGCCTTGGGCTGAGTCCTTGTGGGCCACGGCTGGTCTTGCCCAAATTTGGGATGTGACAAGGCGCGACAAAAATCTCTTTCTACGAGAGCCAAAGTCTCACTTATCCTACGACGCCTCCGAGGTACGCACTATTTTCTTACATTTTTCACAATGTACTTTGCGTTTCCTGCATAGCTCACAATGTCTTTCATCTACTCATCCCAAACACATTCATGCACTATATTTCTTACATTGCCTTTCATCTGCTTATCCCAAACACATTCATGCACTGTATTTCTGGCACTGCCTTTCATCTGCTCATTCTGATTACAGGGGGACTCTCATTTTACCCGAGGATATGGGACCACATCTGTGAGAGAGTGGTATATGGACCTCCCCGCTAGTGTCCGCTAGATCGTCGACGAGGCCGGGTTTGGCCTATTTTACATAAGGCTGTCGCATCTCATAGCGAGTAGGTCCCTGCTTGGTGTGCTAGTAAAGAGGTGGTGGGACACCACCAACTCTTTCCACTTCTCCACCACAGGGGACATGACGATGACCCCGTATGATTTTGCTATGCTCACTGGCATCGAGATAGGAGGTCGGCTGATCCCATACGATACAGATATGGGCAAGTGGGAGGCCCCCTGGATCTATCTCCTGGGGGCATGCCCTCCCCTCTTTCGATTGGGGATAGTTCGGTATAGCTGGTTTGCAGATCACTTCAGAGGGACACAGGCAGAGACCCTAGAGGAGATCGAGCAGTATGCCCGAGGCTTCTTGATGTTCCTCTTTGGCACCACCCTATTCACCGACAGGGCAAACACTATTGGGCTATATGTCTTGAGTGCCTTAGTGGACTTGTCTCAGGTCTAGCATTACGACTGGGGTGGCGCTGGCCTCACTACTTTGTACTGCTACATGAGCTCGACATCTCGCAGGAGCGAGAATAGAGTCGGCGGCTACTGGAGAGCCTGAGAGGTATGCTTTTCGCTTTTACATTCTCTCATTGCTTCGCTTTGCACTTTCGTATTAATCGTCATTAATCAGATAACGACACGATAGTCTGATTTCTACTTTGCATTTGTATTCTGTATTCTCTGCATTCTGCATTTTTGGTATTTTGTATTCTCTGTATTCTGCATTTTCTGGACATTGCACACATATTCTACTTTCTGCATTACCTGTGTTTATCAGTTGTATGCTCATTATCACCCTTTTGCTTTTTGCAACTATGGATATACACATACTTTCTGACGCTTGCCCCAGAGCTGGAGGGAGCGATGCCTCCTGGCGTGCCATACTCTCACCGGCATGCCAGGAGATGCCAGTAAAGGACCCGAGAGACTCTTTCATTCTTTCGTTAATATTTTGACATAGTGAGGGCAACATAGGTAACTCAAAACTCGCGGTTCTTTCTACTTTTAGCTCCAATTCATATCGCATATCTAATGGCAGCTAACAATCTGTGCATTTGCTGTCTGCAGATCTCATGGCAGCCCTGGGCGACGATGTTAGAGGGTGTCAAATATCAGTTCGCTAGCGCTTGGGGCGCTTCTCGTTACCGGCTCGTGCTGAGGGACCGATAGGCCAAGCCTGGTTCCTAGGCGAGCGCTTACTGTGCCAAACCTTGGGTTTGCCACTACAGATGGTTCCCATGCCACCTCCGCTATCCATGCGGGCCACAGAGAGTCTCTCCTCCCAAGAGGTGATTGACTTTACACGAGGTGTGGAGGCCGACTACTTTCTGGGAGAGAGGGACTATCCGATATACATCCAGACGCATCTCATGCCTCCTTTGACGGGTATTCGTGCTCGTACAGGGAGAGTAGTTGATGCCCCTTTGATGAGCAGGGCCCGAGCACCGAGGGGGAGGGCTGGAGGGATGCCCTCCGCTAGGTAGAGTTTTGGCTGGCTAGAGATTCTGACTGAGTTGACGGGTTGGCGGTACTCCGAAGATGCTTATCAAATTCCGATTGAGCCTCTGTTGGCTGGTCACAGATATGTCTGAGTGCCTGAGTTACCTCCGGTATGTACTACAGTTTTCATTTTTTCCATTCTCGCTCAGATACTTAGATATTCATTCCTTCCGAACACTGATCATTCCAAATTGCATTTACAGGCCCCCGTAGGGTACGTCGAGGGATTGCTCGAGATGTTGGCCTCATTCGAGGACATGATCTTGAGGACGGAGGCACTGCTCGGCTTCTACGGCATCTAGGTAATTTTTCAATTTTCTTGCATTTCGGTCACCACATTTCTGCTGACATATTGAAACTGACACTTCAACTAAACACTTCTCCACACTGCACTGACACACTACATGTATAGATCACGTCTAACACATTGCATTCACACACCGTATCTGACTTCTACATGTACTCATTCCACAGACCATACTTCCATCTGATATACATACTAAGCCTGACATATACCAACTGCCTTTTCAGTCCCACTCTCATCGACAAAGACCGACAAAGCAGCAGAAGAAGATTATCAAGACCCTCCAACAAATAGGAGAGAGAGAGAGCTCAAAGACGCGACCGAGGGAGACGTCGTGAGCCTATCATGCACAATGACGATGAGACCAACGAGACCAAGGAGGATGTGGGTCAGCATGCCAAGTCATCCGAGAGCAGAGATGATGATGCTGGCTTGGATTTCGCTAGTGGAGATGAGGTTGAGTCAGGTTCTGACGCAGAGGGTGATGACGACTCCGGTTCTGGTTCTAATTCAGCATCAGATTCAGATAGCGGTGCGGATGGAGACAGCTCTGTAGAGTCCACTCCACCGAGAAAGAGGACAAAGAGGGCCTCTAGAGCTTGAGCTAGCTGGTGCTGATTCATATGTTTTTGCTTAGTTTCTTTTTGCTAGTAATGTTAGCACATTGTACAGCTTAGACAGTTTTTATTTTCTTTAAAAACTTGTACTCTTTTGTAAAAAAGGAAACCAAGATCGGAATGAAAACCAGTTTTTTTTTTTAAAAAAAAATGTGTTGTATTTTGTATTTTGAGCATCGCATTGTACCACATAGCATAAAAACGAGATTGATGGGAATTGAACATTGTACAATGTATTGGCAATTGCTTAATCAGGTAATGAACCGACCAACACTTAACAAACAGAGCAAAACAACTCGATGAACAACTATAATAACAACTAGATAAGCATTGCGACAACTCGATAAATAAAACAAATACAACTCGATAAACAAATTAAAACAACTTAAAAGCAACTCAACAAGACTACTAAAACTAAGCAGCAGAAATGCACCCAGAGCAGAACAAAACACAGGTTCTTAGCACTCTCGATACATAGAAATTGACCAGAGAGGTTGTCAGCCACAAATGTGGCTGATCGGCCATTAGTGCAGGGGGCTTCCAGATTGCTGCCACCTGTCTTTCACTCAATGCCTTATCTTCTACAAAAGTTTGGGACTTCGCAGTTTCTTCATTCCAGCTCTATTTTTGCCACAAATGGAGCCATTCTTCACTGAAAAACTCTCAAATTGGATTGCAACTTTAGATGGCTTCGAAAAAGTGAATTTCTGGGGTTTCGGGATAAATGCACTATTCTCGCTAAGTCGTACCCCACTGTATTTTCCATTCCTACATGCCGTGGCTAGGTGTTGGAACCTGGTTACGCATGTTTTCAGCTTCGGGGGGCAAGAACTATGCCCAACAATTGAAGAATTCCAAGCTTTGATAGAATCCCGGCGTGACAAGGAAATCTTGCCCCAGTCCCATTTTGGTCACATCCAAGCTTTGGGAAGGATGTGTGGGCTCACTTTTCATGAGGCTCGATCCTTGGTTCGCAACGGGGAGTTGGACATCCCCAGCTTGATTCATTGATTTTTTGAAGCTGGCGACTGCAGCGACCGCATTTGGCAGAGTTTTTGGTAGCATGCCCTTTGTTTGTGCATATTGGCTCATTTCCTGCTTGCCCCTAGTTTTGGAGGATCTAGCATTCGCTTGATCGAAATGGCCCAAGGCTTGAAAGAGGGCAAGAGCTGCATTAGTTTAGCATTGGTCGAGACTTTGATGGGCTTGGACGCCTTCCATCGGCGAGAGACAAACAAATTCGCAGGAAGTCCACTACTCTTGCAGGTAATGTTTCCCACCCTTCTCATATGTGCTTCACACATCACTCGACACGCATGCTCTGTTTTTCTCTCAAAAACCATTTCTTACTTTTCCTTTCCACGTACACCTCTCTATTCTTTAATCTCTCTTATTTTTCATCCCTCCCCAAATATAGCTCATGGATAGGTTGAAGATAGTAGACTCATGCCCTGCATATTCAGCACGAGGCTATTTCTTTTGCCAATGGGTAGTTGATTTCCGGAACGAGGGGTGGTGGTGCCATTGGATGTGCAACAGGTCCACTGCTGACATTGCTTGGCGTTGCCCCTGGTTTGATTTGCCCGAGATGAGCTACAGCATGTCTCGACAACCTGGCGTTCAACTGATTGGCTTGACACACTGCGTCTTTTACTTTCTATTCCAATTCAGGCGTCAGTTCAGACACGACTAGATTTGCCCAGAAGAGGGGGTAGAGTACCCGGCTTAATTTCTAATCCGAGGCTCGCAATTAGCTCGATATCCTGCTGCATGGAGGACAAGAGAACTTCTGGCTCCTGCTCTTAATTTCAGTTGCACCTTATCTGGCGAATGCATAGCTTGGCTTGAAGATGAGGCGCAAATTGGGCCTACTTTAGCATCTGAAGCCTCCACAAGCTCTGGGAGGGGACACAGGAGCACCTAACTCGTCTATGCCCCAAGTTTATTGCTTTGATCTGTACTTTCAAGTTTTCCTTTCGAATGTAATAAACGAAACTTTGATTTGTATCAAGAGTTAGAGAACTTTGTATTGAAATCAATGAAATTGAAGTTGTGGGCACTGAAAATTTTCCTCTTGGTCCAAAAATGGTCTAAGTTGTAAAAAGATTAATTTGAACAAAATCAACTTTTATTAAAACCTTTCAAAACCATTTTTGATAAGGATCACAACTTGACACACATGCAGTCTATTCTTGAAATGTACAACCTCTAATCCAATAACTGGAAAGTTGCCCCTTGTCTGAATAGCACTGCACTGTACTGTAACCAGCACTCATAGCGAAGATCACAACCGAACTCTTGGATACAGAAAAGACAAAGATGACCTGAATAATCTCATAGACACTGTTGATTTGGAAGTGTTTACGGCTGAGCTTCAGAATGAAGTTGCTTACGTATCCCAAAGATGGGAATCAAGCCTTACGTAGTTCGGTTCGAGTTCACTCAGGTATTAACACTCTCCTTTTGCGCTCTAACTTTTGCCAAGGCCGCCCTTTCTGAGTTTTCACCCTGGCGAGCTCAATTTTTCTTTTTTCTAATTTTTTGTGCTCTAACTTTTGCCTAGGTCGCCCTTTCAGGTTTTCGGCCTAGCGAGCCACTCAAGGATAGTATTTCTTCAACTTGTCCATGTTGATTGGTTGGGAGAATTCCAGGCCATCTAGGTCCATAAGAATGACAGCCCCACCCGACCAAATTGTTTTGATGATGTAAAGACTAGTCCAAATTGGTCTAAACTTGCCCCTAGAGTCATGGATGGGAGCTCGGTTGTCTTTCAGCACCAAATCCCCTTTCTTAAGATTCCTGGACTTAACTTTCTTGTTAAAAGCCCTACCAATTCTTCGTTGATAACCTTGGAGATGGTACAGTGCTTTCAGCCTTCTCTCGTCAAATAGCATCAGTTCTTTGAACCTGCTCTGCTGCCAATCTGCTTTTGCTATCTAGCACTCAGCTATAACCCACAGCGATGGAACCTCTACTTCAATTGGTAGAATAGCTTCCATCCCATAAACCAGAGAATATGGAGTTGCCCAATAGATGTCCGAGTTGATGTTCTATAGCCCCAGAGAGCAAACGACAGAGTGTCTAGCCAGTCTCTGTAGATTTCCACCATCTTCTGCAAAATGTGTTTGATGTTCTTGTTGGCGGCCTCAACAGCTCCGTTGGTTTGTGGCCGATATGTGGATGACTTATGAAAAGCCACGTTGTATTTCTCTAACAAGTCAATCACCTCTTTCTTAAAATGGGAGACATTGTCTAAAATGATCTCATTCGAGACCCCATATCGACAAATAATGTTATTCCCGATGAACTTGGCTACATGCGATGCTTTCAGTACTGCATAGGATTGGGCTTCAACCCACTTTGTAAAGCAGTCTATTGCCACCAGGATATACTCATGCTCATTCGAGCCTTTCAGCATAACTGCCCTAATAACATCAATTCCCCAAACTGAAAACGGCCACGGTGAAGTCATGTTGTACAGCTTCGACGGTAGGATGTTCATGCGATTTGCATGAATTTGGCATTTGTGGCATCGTTGAACAAAAGCAATACAATCTTTCTCGATGGTTGACTAGTAATAACCCTGCCTGAGAATTTTCCAAGCTAGCATTACCCCGCTCATGTGCGATCCTCACTCCCCTCTATGGATGGCCTCCATTAGGCGCTTCGATTCTTCTGCATCAACACACATCTTGTGCATTCTCAGATGGCCCCGTTTGTACAACTTACCCCTGCAAATGATAAACTGAGCAGCCATTTGCCGTATTGCCCTTTTATCTTTGGCATTTGCCTCTAGTGGATAAACCTCATTTTCCAAGAAGTTCCAAATATCATGATACCAAGGGTTTTGATCTTGTACTTCATCTATTGTGGCGATCAACTCATAGGCCGGCACATATCTCTGTTCAATAATGATCGGACGCATTCGGACTCCAAAAGGGATGTTTATCATAGAAGATATAGTTG
The DNA here is from genome assembly GCA_025200525.1 of Camellia lanceoleosa. Taxonomy (NCBI): domain Eukaryota; kingdom Viridiplantae; phylum Streptophyta; class Magnoliopsida; order Ericales; family Theaceae; genus Camellia; species Camellia lanceoleosa. Next base: position 37,588,608 of record CM045765.1, read on the forward strand.
ATAAGGCGTCAGCGAACCTGTTGTTCTCTCTTAACAGATGCGTGATGGTTAGCTTCTCAAACCTAGGAAACAGAACATCAAGAGTTTGGTAATAGATTTTCATCATTTCTTCTTTAACATCCCAGTCTCCTCTTGCTTGAAGCACAACCAGGTTTGAGTCCCCAGTAATGTCCAACTGCTTTGCCCCTAGTTCCAGGGCAGCTTCCAAGCCAGTGATACATGCCTCGTATTCTGCCCCATTGTTGGATACCTTGAACCGGAGTTTGAAAGCTAAAGGTATATGGGAATTGTCTTGTGCTATCAGTAACACCCCTATTCCATAACCGTACTGATTAGACGCTTCGTCAAAGTACATGGTCCAAATCTCTTCCTCGACCTGCAAAATAGTCTCATTTGGGAATAGATATTCTACTGCTTCGCCTCCTTCCACTAGGTGATCTGCCAGGAACTCTACTACCGCTCTCTACTTGACAGACTTACGAGTCGCATATTTCAGATCAAATTCGAAGAGAAAAAGCAACCAACGGGCTAGCCTACTCATAAGTGCTGGTTTCTCGAAGAGATATTTGATGGGATCTAATCTTGAAACCAGAATTACAGAATGAGCTAACAGGTAGTGCCTCAACTTCTTGGTAGCCCATACCAAGGCCAAGCAACCCTTCTCCAGCGGAGTGTAACGAGTCTCATATTCTAGCATTTTCTTGCTCAGGTAATAGATGGCCTTCTCCACTCTATCCTCATATTCTTGCGCAAGCATGCAGCCCATAGTCATGTCGGTTACTAACAGATACAAAATCAATGGCTTTTCCGGCTCTGGCAGTGACAACATGGGTGGGTTCTGAAGGTACTGCTTGATCTGCTCAAAAGCAAACTGGCATTGGTCATCCTATTGGAATTTCTTTCCTTTCTTCAAGAGACCAAATAGTGATTCACAAGTCAAGGTTAATTTTGTAATAAACCGTCTTATGAATTACACTTTGCCCAGAAAGCCGCGCACCTCCTTTTCAGTCCTTGGTGGTGGCATTTCTAAGATGGCCTTGATTTTGGAAGGATCAACCTCAATGCCCTTCTGTGTAATCAAGAACCCCAACATTTTCTCTGCTGTGACATCAAAAGTGCATTTATGTGGATTCAACCTCAACCGATATTCCCTGATCCGTTGGAAAATTTTCATCAAGGTGGTGTAGTGGCCCTCTCTTTCCTTGGACTTGACAATCATGTCGTCCACATATACCTCAACCTCTGTGTGGATCATATCATGCAAAATCATGGTTGCAGCCCATTGATAAGTAGCCCCAGCATTTTTCGGACCAAACGGCATCACCTTGTAGTAGTAGGTTCCCCATGGCGTGGTGAAGGCAGCCTTCTCTCTATCCTCGGGTGCCATTAAGATCTGGTTGTACCCGGAAAACCCATCGATAAAGGAGAGCAACGCATGGCCTGCGGTGAAATCCACCAATTCTTCGATGTGCGGTAGAGGAAAGTCGTCCTTCGGACTAGCTTTGTTCAGATCTCTGAAATCCACACACACTCGAATTCTGCTATCTTTCTTCGACACCGGAACAATGTTAGCCAACCAAGTAGGATACTTAGATACTAGCAAAAACCCTGCATCTATCTGCTTGGTGACCTCTTTCTTGATTTTCAAAGCCCAATCTGGGTGTATTCTCTGAAGCTTCTGCTTGACGGGTCGGGCCTCAGGGTCAAGAGGGATCCGATGCTGTACAATCTCAGAATCAATTCCAGGCATGTCTTCCTAGGACCACGCAAAAACATCTTTGAAATCTTTTAATAAAGCGACTAAGCGCTCGCGTTCCTTCGAAGACAATGTGGACCCAATCTGGACCAGATGCGGATCCTTCTCATTACCTACATTAATTGCAACGATTTCATCAATAAGGGGTTTCTCCTCCTCTCGATCAATCAAATGCTTCAAAACCAGAGGAATTCCTTCCTCATCATTTTTATCAAGATTTTGAAAGTCATGATCAATGCAATACACAAGTGGCACATAGAAGTACTCAGAAACAGCAGTGGTATCATTCTCATTTAAAGCTTCCAGCTCATCTAATTCCTCGGTTACAACCGACTCAAAAGAAAAGGAAAAAGACGACTTGGACAAAACTACGGCATCTTGGCTATCAATTCCAAGAATACTGGGACTGACTCGAAGAACTGAATCGATTTCGACTTCACAGCTCAGGAATCGATTCCTACCACTACCTGATTCAAAACTGCTGGACAAAAAGCCCTCCTCTAGCTGCCAAACGAGAGAGAGTGTGATAGATGCATCTAGAATACGAGTGGAAGGGTCCACATTTGATTGATCTCCGATCATGGAAATAGTGAAGTCACCCCCCGAGCTCTCCGGTTTGATCTGAGGATCCGAAAGAAGACAAACCAGCGTCGCTCCCATCTCAAGTTCACTACCATCGGACTCATCCTCTGTACTCTGTTCTGCCTCAGCAGGCAAGTCAGTCTATTCCTCTGTGGCTTCATCCTCTTGTAGCTGTAAGTCAAAGAAAATCTCAAAGTCGGGCAAATGTCGCTTCTCAGAGTTTAACCATGGCTCAGGAAAGCCGCAAAATGGGAAGTCCTCTCCCTCTCGGACAAAACGGCCGTATAGAGTTCCCTGAACTGGCCTGTGCACAAGCTCGTAGCGCTTCCTAGTTTGCTTTGCTTTGGCTCTTCCTGCCATTTCCTTCCCTTTTCTCACCCAGTCCTCTTTGGTACGCGTATAGCCCAAACCAAAGGCATGAGAGTTATGTGGCACTTTGGCCAGTGCGGTGACGCCCTTCCGGCCGCTCTTTCCTAATCCCATCCTGGGTATATACTGTAGCTTATTCATAAGGTAGACTGATTGAGCACTGACGTACAACCCCTCATCAATAGCTAAGATGTTTTGCACCACTTGGGCCTCAGCCAAGGTAAAACCAGACAAGAAAACATCATCGTCGCCGTGTACAATTTCCAATACTGGTGTAGTGACCTCCGGTGGAGAATGTATGGAAGAATTCTCAAAAATAGTGGCCATCCCTTTTCCAAGAGGTACTTCAACATCTGATGCAAGGTGGAAGAAACAGCTTTTACTTGGTGCAACCAGGGTCGCCCGAGTAACAAGTTGAAGGTAGCCGGAACATCCAAGACGTGAAACTCAATATCCTGTTGGGTCGGCCCTACCTGTGTTCTGATCTAAACTGTTCCCATCACCTCTCTGCTTTTCCAAGAGGTACTTCAACATCTGATGTAAGGTGGAAGAAATAGTTTTTACTTGGTGCAACTAGGGTCGCCCAAGTAAAAAGTTGAAGGTAGCAGGAACATCCAGGACGTGAAACTCAATATCCTGTTGGGCTGGCCCTACCTGTGTTCTAATTTGAACTGTTCCCATCACCTTTCTGCTTGTGTTATCATAAGCCTGGATCACCTGGGCCATTTGTACAAAATCTGCCGGCTTCAAGCCAATAGCATAGGCCATGCGCGACGAATAAACATTAATTGCAGACCTAATATCAGTTAGCACAACGGGTTGCCACTTCTCTTTGTATTCAACTGAGATGTATAGCGGTTTGTTATGCTTAGAGCCCTTGGGCGGCAATTCCTTATCCGAGAAGGTCAAAGTCGGCGAAGCACCTCCTGAGAAGACAAGTCCCATGAGTTGTTCTGGAGTTATGTCGATAGATAACTTGGCTCTATCCATTGCAGACAATACAGCTTGCCGATGCATGCGCGAAACCATGAGCAACCCCCAAATGGATATATCCGCTTGGATCTTCTTTAACTGCTTCAGTATAACCTCCTCCTCCAACTGTTTGTCCTTCTGTTTTTCAGCCTCTTTGTCTTTCTAGATGCTTCTGGTTGGTTCAGGTGTGGGGGCTTGAAGTACCGCCTGCTCCTAGTCATGTTATCAACTTCCTCAGAATACAACGTATCGTCTGGAAGATTCTGTCCCCAATCTTCATCAGTGTGGGCAAGATGCAAATCATCATCTTCCCACCATATTCCTCCGGCAACCGACAAGCAACTGTCCGATTCTGTTGTAAGTATTTCCACATCCACATCACAGTCATTCCTTGCAGGACCTTTGGCTTTTCTAGCTTTTTGATTATTCTGAACTCTTTCCTGTTCAAACCACTTCAGTGCAGCCTCTTGCTCTGTATCAGTTGTACTAACACTACTCAATTCCTGAGCAAAATTCTTAATACCAGTGCTCTTCGACAACTTTCCCTTCTTCTCGGCCATTCCGGCCCTTGTAGCAATTCCTGCTTCTGGCTGTTCCAACTTTGATTGAAGTCCCTCATCCACATTAGGTTCATCACTAAGCCACCCCAAGTTATCTCCTGACCCATTCAGATCGAACCAGTTAATCTGTACATTCCCCAGATCTTGTTCATCGAAAAACTACAGATTACTGATGTCCTCCTCAAGGTCGACTAAGACATCCAATCCCTGACTTGGTCCATCCTCTCGGACCACATTCACCTCCAGCCCTGTTGGCAACTCCATCTCCAATTTAGCCTAATTGGTTGTCACAATGTAGCGGCAAGGGTTGTATTCCTCTTCTGCTAAGTCCACGGATCCCTCAGGCATTGAACTAACATCCCCATTCTCCACCAAGGTTATCTTGCATTCCTCTTCCACAGTCACCACCATAGGTTTGGGCTGGGATATGGGCGCGCTCATCATGCACAAATCTGTGCTCTTCGGGATGAATAGCGCCGGCTTAGGCAAGTGGGAGGAGGTGATGTATATATCGGGTCGTGATGACCAAGTATAGATAAAGTTTGCTTCTTAGGGTGAAGGGGCCTGGTTATGTGGTGGGAGGGGATTTGTAGTGACGCGTTAGGCTTTTGAGAAGGCGTTATCACCTTATTGTCAATGAGATCTTGAATCTCATGACGTAATCTGAAGCATAGGTCAGTGTCATGACCATGCTATTGGTGGAAGGTGCAGTACTTGGTCGAGTTATGTTTCGGGGGAAGATGATCGGGTAAGGGGCAAGGCTCTATTGGCTTCAGGTGCCCTTTTTGATTAAGACCCCCAAGGCTTTGGATAAGGACATGTATAGAGGGGTGAAGACCCTTTGGCCTCGGGGTTGGTGCTTCGCTGTTTGTTATGTTGTATTGGATGTATCGGCAAAGGGATTGGCAGTTTTCGGTGTGGTGGTGACCATGCCAACATCAGAAGGCCTTGCAGCTACACTACTACATGTAGTCGCATTAGAACTACATATAAAAGACCTCTTAGGCTGCTCTTTCTCGTGGTCTATCAGACCCTGCTTCATTGCATCCTCTATCTGCACCCCTATTTCGTGGAGGTTTGCAAAAGTAGACAGAAGTATGACTATCATTTTCTGTAGCAGTCTTGGTTGCAAGTTACGGATGACCATTCTGATTTGGCCTTTTTCAGCTAGCCGAGTGGTCATCATAGAAGCCTTGGCTCTCCACCGAGTTACAAAATCGGAGAAGCCCTCTTTCGACTCTTGGTGATTTGCTTCGAGATCACGAGTTGTGACCTCGATTTGTGTATTATAGAAGTAGTGAGCAATAAAGGCCTCGGCCATCTCCTTCCAATTCTTCTTTATAGAGTCTTCAAGTTTAGCGTACCAAATAGCCGCGATGTCCGATAGGGTCCGGCTGAAGAGGGATAACTTATGTAGTCTAGACAGGCCCATCGGCCGCATAATGTTTGAAAATAGCCGCAAGTGGACCATGGGATCACTCGAGCTATCAAAGTGGTCTATATGCGGCATTTTAAACCTATTTGGCAATGTCACCGCCGCATCAGTATAGTCGTCCTCTATATCTGGGATCGAATTGACACCCTGAGCTCGTTTAAAAAGCTTCTTAAGCTTACTCACTTTCAGAATAGTATGGTCGACCTCAAACTCAAATGGCACCTCTGCTGGGTAAACCGGTGCTTTAGAAGTCGAGGATGGAACTGGCTCTGCCGAAATATCTACATTTTCCTAGACATTAGTTGTAACCCCGGGTATTAGAACCCTGACTGGGGGTGGATGTGAAGCAGAAGTTGCTGCTTGTTGTGGTTGTTGTTGTCGGAGCTCATCGATCAACTCACCTACTAGGGTCAATTTTAAACAGCAAAAGATCAAGTCGCATATTCTAAATAGTTTGTTAGAGTTGGCGAAGCATTTCTTCCATGTTGACTAAGGAGTGTCGATTTATCGGAACTAGTGTGTACTCTCTTTCCGAAATGGAAGCAGAAAACTGGACTTTGCTGAATGAAGGTAACTGTTGAACCGGTGAGTTATGCCTAACTCTTCTCCATCTTGTAACCGGGGGTAGCAAAGCAAACACTGGTTGTCCTCTTACAAGATCCCCAAATTAGTAAAGTCGCCTTACTCGAGTCGAGAGTGTTTGAAGGTAAACTGCCTCATCTGAAGCAATCGTGAAAAACTACCTTGCAAAAAGAAAATAAAGCAAAAAAGACAAAAATCAGAAACCGCGCAGCATCTCGGCTCAGACAGAAACAACACGCAGTTATAATCACAAGCTGGAGAACTGTACTCAAACACTGATTTTTGCCCCAAAAACCTCAAACTGATACCCAAACTTGCAACTGATCCATACATTCCTGCAAAGTTTCACTCTAAAAGCATGTATCAAGCAAGTGAGAGCCAAAACGCCCGTATGATGGGGTAAGGTTACTATGTCCTAATTTTGTCAGGAGCTAAGGGTTAACTATGCAAAATAAGCAGTTTCAAACAATTTCTGTGATTGGGTAAGCAACCTGTCCTAGTTTGGAACAGTCTCTATGGCTTCCGATATGCAACTAGGTCAATTGGTCAAAAAAAGTATCTTGGCAAGACTACCTAATATACCTCTTACACCTAACACCGAGAAGTGAAAGGAGGATAGAACGGTACAACGGTAGTCCAGATCCAAGGGTTGTGTTCCCATCGTGGCAGAGCCCGCAACTGGTCTGCCTTATGACAAGCTTTTCCAAGCAAGCCTCCGGCAAACCGTTCAAGAATAGCAGATCACTACTACAAATACAGATAAAGATCACACTTTTTTGGTGTGATGTATATTTTTTAATTACACCTTTTAAGTTTTTTTAAAGTGTGGTCTTTGGGAGTGTGATTAAAAATGGTCATTTTTAATCACACTTTTTAAGTGTCATTAAAAAATACTTTCATCACACCTTTTAAGTGTGATTAAAAATATTTAGATCACACATTTTAAGTGTGATTAAAAACATTAAGATCACAGCTTTTAAGTGTGATTAAAAACATTTAGATCACACCTTCTAAGTGTGATTAAAAATATTTAAATCACACCATTTAAGTGTGATTAAAAAAATTTAGAACATCTTTTAACTGTGATTAAAAATATTTAAATCACACCTTTTAAGTGTGATTAAAAACATTTAGATCACACCTTTTAAGTGTGATTAAAAACATTTAGATCACACCTTTTAAGTGTGATTAAAAATATTTAGATAGTGTAATTAATAACATTTAGATCACATCTTTTAAGTGTGATTAATAACTAATAAAACCTGTGATTAAAAAAAAAGAATTCGACATATTTAAAGAATAATCAATATTATTTTTGTATGCACATTTGAAGAATATAATACACATTATATACTATATTTTGAATCACAACTATATATTGAATGAAATAACGTCATATATTTCATAAATGAAAGTTAAATATTCAAAAATATGTACAAAGAAATTAATATTAATTTTTTAACTGTGATTACATATATTAAAAAATAAAAAATAAAAACTTAAAAAAACTAAGTTCTTGAATTCTTTGACCATATTTTGCATCTCTCCAATAAATTTGACCTAAAAAATAAAAAAACAAATTAATTTAGACACCTCTAGAAGCATATGAAAAAACATACTATTTTTGTAGAAACTATTCTTGTCTTACAAAAGACAAAATCGAACATTTTCTCATTACACTGACTCTTCATCCCCATGCATCAATAGAAAGAAATAACGAATTTGATTATTACTAGTATAAAATATTTGTATTACCATATATAAATATGACATATACATATAGAACATGATTGAACAGTATATATAAACACATATTAATAAATCATAGCCTTGAAAAAATTTTGTCAAAAAATTATTATAGCAACACATCAACAGAGAAAGTAAACTAAACTAAATCCCAACAAAAATTAAAGCTCAAATCAAGATAAAGAAAGAAAAACAATTAATATACCAAGTCAAGATGGATCAACTCCAAAAGACTAAATAAATGAACAATCCCTTATAGTTTCAGTATTTGAGTGTTGAGCAATTCCACCAAGATTTTAACAATTATGTGCTGGTGTATCTGTTTTCAAATAAGAAAAAATATAAGTAAAGAGTGGATAGAAAGAGAAGAAAGAGATGAAATGATGAAAGAGAAAAGAAGAAAAGAGCACAAAAGAGAACAAGTTCAAAGGAGGAAAAGTCTAGAATAGTTATTTAACTACCATGACCCAAATTTGTTTTCAATTTAACCAGAATTAACTCATAATAATTTGTCCATACACAAAGCAAAGTCGTGAATACACTATCATGTATAACAGTCATAGAAAAGAAGGGAAAGTCTGAAATAGTTGTATAACTACCATGACCCAAATTTGTTTTCAACTTAACCAGAATTAACTCATGGCAATTTGTCCATACACAAAACAAAGTTGTGAATACACTATCATGTATAACAGTCATAGAAAAGAGAGAAGTGCATATTGCATCATAGCAAAGTGCATCTCATTAGGCTTGCCTTTCATGCTAACCTAGTTAAGATGAAAGGGTTTTGCTATGATGCAATAAATACTCTCTTTTTTTGTTGTATCATGTGTTTTGTTTTTCATGGTCTTTTCATCAATAAAATTTTCTTTTGCTAATCAAAAAATAAAAAATAAAATGGATAACCGTCATAACGCTAATCACACTTTTCAAGCAAGATAACAATAATCACTACAGATATAATTTCTATTAAATGTTGGAGGACATGCTATCTTCAAAAAACATAAAAAACCACCATATGATATTTGAAAAATCATTAAAAAAAATAAATAAATAAATTATTTATTCATCATGGTGAACATATAATTTCTGAAAACAGTGATGTTCAAAAGCCTATTTTGTAACTTAGCCTTCCAAATCAAAGAAATTGGAGATTTATGATCATAGCACCCAATAAATCGAGTTGATTTTAATTGTTCCATAATATATACATAGTTCACTTCTGCAAGAATAAATATACGCTTACCATTACTCAATAAATAACTTTTCATGGAGAGTCTCAAGCTACCATCTCAGATTATTTTAATTTTAGAATCACAAATTAGAAGCTATATTTAAAGATAACTCTAAATTGACTTTGTACTCTTATTGAGAACAATGTATCTAGGGTAGTTAACATTTGGCTTGTAACCTATTACCTACCCAACTTTGTCTATTTCTAATTGCTATTAATGAAAATCAAATGATGCCAAAGGCAAAATAAAAAAATTACAAAATATTTATTTATCATATTTCGAATTAGGTTCATCCTTATATTCATTGTATTGGGTATCATGCAATACACGAGTGATATACAAGACTGATCTAGTGTGAAGCAATCTCAAATTCTTGAGTGTAAGAGTGATATTTTGTGAAGGTTGTGAGTTTTCCTAAGATGTACTTGAGTTTACTATCTTCCATTGTACAAATGCTTTTGTATGAAGTAAAATTTACACATTTTATGAAATTTGTTATGTTCTTGAAGTGATTATATATTCCTTACCAACTAAAAAAATTGTTTATTAGCAATTTAAAGAACGGAAGTTATATCATACTTACATGTTGGATTTCAACTCATTCTTTAATACGAAATTAATCCATTCAACTCGTACTTCATCAAGTTCGGTTTCTGTGTAAGTCTTTTTTCCATTGAACTACGAGAGGTTATTTAGAAACAATTAGATCATGAAGAAGATGTACAAGTATCATGAATATAATAGTAATAAAAGTTTAAAATTTATCTCACATTTTGTTTTCTTAGGATGCTTTGATCTCTAATGAGGTCTTTCATATACCTCATTACATAAAACCCACATTCATGTACAAGTATCGAAGCTACATCCAGACATTTTAAGAGAGATGAAATCTACAATAAAATATAATTGGAAGTAACAAACTACATGGATAAATTACCTCCCACAGCCCAATAAATCCTGCCCATGAACCACTGACTTTAAATTTGGTGCCATAGCAGTGTCAGACACAGATGGAGGGGACATGAGTCCGACACACAACATAGAGTTTCTAATTTAAGAACGTCAAGGCGTACCCAAAGCCCAAAAAAGAAATACAACATTTCTGAAAATTTTGTGGGTGTTTTATGACACTAATGTTGTGTGCTTTTTCATTCTGGATACATGATAGTTGTCATTGCTTTCCACTAAAATGAGTTCTCAATCTTTGCTCCAGGACAAACCTCAGAACCTTATCACAACCTACATTTTCAATTTACTTTCAGCAATAAGTTTTCTAAGCTAGCCAAAACAACCATATTTGAAGAGTGATGAAAGCTTAACCTCAGCAAAAACAGGTGTATGCTATGGCCACCTTAACACAAGACCTTTATCAAATCTTCATCCTCAACTATGCCACATGATTAAACCAACAATCTACTCTTAAACATTATCTATGTCCAATATCAACCGAGATTTCTAAAAGGGAGCTGGAAAAATGTTTTTATAAGTTCTTAAATAGTTTCAAAGGCTGAAAATTGAACAAGTAGAAAATTAAAATTTGACCTGGGGTCCTGTGACCAGCCTTGAACTGCTACTAACAGTTGGTTGCTCCACATTACGCTGTGGCTGTTGTTCAAACTCCTGTTGTTGAAGAGCCATTGCCAATTGCAGATCAGAACCGTCAAGAAAAAGAAAAGGGAACAGAATAATGAATCACAACTAAATAAGGTTAACATGTAGACTATTAATTGTGGACAAATAAATATAAAGTACATGACAGCATTAAATATAAAGTAAAGAACATAATATTAATTGTGGACTATTGAAGGGCAGCATTAAATTTTCAATGCACAAAGACAAAGACAAATGACACAATAAGTACATGACACAAACATACCGACTCATTAAAAAATACAGAACACAATATGCCTGGGACACATATTTTATTTTTATTTTTTTTAATTTTGTTGTGTGCCAAATATAAAAATAGTTTATTCAAAGATAATGAACAAAAAGTGAGATAACACTGGAGTAATTAAAATTAAAGTCATTTATTCAATAACTTAAAAATCAAGATATCATTGACGTAACAATGCTTCTAAATTATGCAAAACAATATTGAAATACAGTGTATTCATCTTACTAATATTTCAAAATATATTTAGAGTGCACAGTTTGCATTTTGAAGAATGCAAAACATTTGTGTACCTTGCTGAGCAGACTTTCATCGGTGGGAAGCTTCAAGTCATCCTTGGTGTTACCATTCTCAGTCAAAAGACTCACCTGCAGATCAAAGTTTATTTGGTTTACAGTTCAAAAATTGTGGCGACCCCTAGCAGGCAAAGCCTAAAGCTGGATCTGAAAATGGAAGTTACTGCATCCAAACTTATGAAGTTCTGAATAATAACATCAAATCTTACACATTTCTAGCAAAGAGACTTGGATGGTTCTTGGCTGGATACAAAGCACTAATAAAACAGCGAAAATTACCCATGGCCAAAATTACAAACACAAAATATTGCTGTCAACATCATCTCTTGTAAATAGAATAATAACAAGTCTAAATTTCCAAATGTCTATAGCAACCCAATTAAATTACATGGCATTTTTATCTACCAATAATTAATCCAGTGAGATCCATTGGATACAGAAATATTCAAGATGTTCACACGAAATTACTTACAAAACCATCTTCAGAAATATCAATCAGTTGATAATCAGTACGAGTAACATGAGGAACCTGCAAAGAAGAGAAGTGACTTGGAATAGATCATCAATTTGTTATAATATATATGTGATTTGATAATACAATTATTTACATCTGAGCAACTTATATATTTTTCTCAACTTGTCATATGAGATGAACAATTTAAATCATTAATATTATGACATAGCAATCTCACAATGTATCAACTTTACCTATAAAATTGAAATCTTCAACAAATTTAAAAAATAGGCATCAAATCTCACCCACTACTATGATAAAGCACATGGCTAAAATGACTTAAATATCCTTAAAATTACAATCACTGAAACAAATTGAGATACATAGATATAAAACAGACACATTTAAAAAACTAGCAACCGAAACATGTCCTTAACTTCTACCATCCATGATCCTACACCACTCATGAAACAAAACATATACGATAAACTAAAAAAAAAGAAAAATCCCCATAATTAAAGTTAAAAAAGTAAATTCTGAATCTGAGCTAATCTGAGAAAAGTGAAGAGAAAGAGAAGGGAAGGGAACAATTAAATTTGCCTACCTTTTCCTACACCAACCATGATCTTACACCACCATAAATTTTCAACCTTAGTAAATGAAAAATTAAAAAAAATTGCCTACCTTTTCCTGTCATTGTCTAGAACAAACTTCACACCTCCATTACACAAGTTGCATACACCTATCAAAAATAAATGCCACCCAATCAAAAATAAATTCAACTATCTAATAATTTAGCACTCAATTATAATTTCACTCTTTGCATTTTGGCTATTCAAACATCATTAGGGAGAAACTGACATAGTGAATGGATTCATGGCTAGCAAAGGCATTAGTGCAATTAGATTTTGAGCTTAGCTTGTCTTCATTTCGGGTTTGAGCTGAATCGAGCATTCTAAACACCAAAATTGAGACTGGTTTGAACTTAATCAACCAATTTGAACACCAAAATTGAGACACACTAGCATTTTGTGGCAAATAAAAGCCTAGATTTATTCACCCAACTCACACTCGTCAATACCTTTTGAGTCAGTCTATTCGAACCTAATATTGAAGGAACTAGTGGATAGATGAATCTAGGTCTTTATTTCTCAATAAAATATTGACTAGTCATAAATTTCGGTATTCAAACTGTTCAATCCATCCAGTTAACAGAAAAATAAGCCATTCTTAGCTTTTACATTTGCAGGGCATCTAACTCTGCTGCATTGGTACGCAAAGTTGTTTTTAAAATATAAAAATATATATCTATTAATATATATTTTGGGTAAAGAACTCACTTTTTCCTTTTTTACTTATTTATTTTGTGTGTATGCACATGCGCGTGTATAGATTCACAAATCTTAAATTATAGTTTAAACTAAAATGACATAATTATAGGAGCACTTGAATTGAATTAATACAACAAGAGTACCAATATAACTAATTAGTAGTTCTGGAACATCATATGACAAACTATGCAATGTATCCTCAGTAACTCATGTGATGCTCTAAAATTCCATACGTGTAATGGAGATTTGAGTGTTAGCTAATCTCAGCCGAAAGTGTAGAATATATCCTTGTTTTTTTTCCCCTGAACAAGCAATCCATTAGTGCTCTATGATTGAAACACTGCCCAGAGAGATCGATAGCGAGAAAAAAAATTATTCCCTCCCATTTGCGGTAATGTTGCAAAGTAATCTTCCACACAAATGTATGATGGGAGATTACTTTGTTGTAGTATTACCGCTCACTGAATTATTGCCAATAGACAAAGATTCCCCTAATTTTCTTTCGCTTTCAAATAGGCATTTCTTTTATCTAAAATTCGACTAGACCATCCAGTTGATTTTATTCAACCGTAATAAATAAATTTTAAAAAAAAAAATTGCGAAACAATATGATAATTGAAGTTGATTAATTTATAATAAAATAAATGAACACAAAGCATGAATTTGCAAATATACTAGGAGACAAATATGAACAAATCTTATGACTACCAATATCAGATTGATCTGATTTTTTTCATAGATAAATATACACTGACCTTGAAGATAAACAGAACTTATCATCAAAATAAGTCATATGGCATCACCTTCCTTGTTGAACGTACTGAGCAATGGCATCACCTTCACCAGGCCTGAGTGCCCCTCCATAGCTAATATGTCCTTCAGCCCTAGGCAATGGCATTGGTCACTCAACTCATTCGATTCACTATCACCGACTGATTCCGATTTCCTACTTCTACGCCTAGAACTGCTCTTCATCTTCCTCCTCGACCGTGAATCATCCGAATCAGCATCTGAAACAAATTGAGAGAGAGAGAGAGAGAGAGAGAGAGAGAGAGAGAGACGTAAGAAGAGATTAGGGATTTTGAGATTGGGGATTTTGGGTTTGGGTTTGGGGTGGGGGGAAACCCGAGTGGGAATGGAAAGGGGGGGCCTAGGGATTTTTGAGATTGGGGATTTTGGGTTTGCGGTGGGGGGAACCCGAGCGGGAATGAGAGGGGGGGAGCGGGAATGGGAATTTTTTTAGAATTTTTTTTTTTATTTTCATTACAAATAAATATTTAAATAATAAAATGATTTTTTTTTTTTTTTTTTTGCAATGGAGGATGCTGTCAAAAAAAAAAAATTATTAAAATAATTTTTTTTATAGTTAATGAATTTTATTTTTTTCCATTTAGTAAGTTTAAAAATTTATTTGTTTCATATTTATTTTAATGAATAATTATTTTTCATTAAAATAAAATTATTTTTTTGTGGTCAATGAAAAATATTTTTTTCTGACTTTTTTTTTTTAAACTAAAAATCAAGAATTAATTTTTTTTGTGGTAGATGATAGGAAGTGACAGTAGTGGTGAAGGTGGTTGTGGTAGTGATGGTGAAGGAGATAAGTGATGAAGTTGTGGTAGTGATAGAGGAGATAAAGTAGCGGTGGTGGAGGAAAGGCAATGGTAGTAGTAGTGGTGGTAGTGGAGTGGTAGCGATGGTGGTAATAATGATAGTTGTAGAGGTGGAGTGACAACAATGGTAGTAATGGTAGTAGTGGAATGGCATTTGCAGTAGTGGTGAATGTGATAGAGAAGATGGATGGTGAGAGAGAGATGAGTGAGAGACAGATAGAGAAGAGAGATAGAGAGAAGATAAATAAGCGAGATGAGAGAGATGATTGGGGTTAAAAACCCCATTTTGCTTAATATATAGTGGGTGGGTGGCGGTGGTGGTGGTGGCGGGTGGGTGGATGGCGGTGGCGGGTGGTAGCGAGTGGGTGGTGGTGGTGGTGGTAGTAGGTGGTGGGTGGTGGTGACAGTTGTGTGGCGGGTGGGTGGTGGTGACAGTTGTGTGGCGGGTGGGTGGTGGTGGCAGGCAGGTGGCGGGTGGTAATGGTGGGTGGGTGACGGTGGCGAGTGGTGGGTGGTAGCGAGTGTGTGGTGGTAGTGGTGGTGGTGGTGGTAACGGGTGGTGGATAGTGGTGACGGGTGGTAGGTGGTTGTGGCAAGTGGGTGGCGGATAGGGAGTGGTGGCGGGTGTGGGTGGGTGAAGGTGGCAGGTGGTAGCGAATGGGTGGTGGTAGTGGTGGATGGTGGTGGCGGGTGGGTAGTAAGTGGTGGTAGTGGTGATGGATAATGGTAGTGGGTGGATGACAAGTGGCTGGTGGGGTGATGGTGGTGGGTGGATGGTAGTGGTGGGTGGTGGATGGTAGTGGTAGATGGGTGCTGAGTGGTGGTAGCGGGTAGGTAGCCGGTGGTGGATGGTAGAGGCGGGTGGCGGGTAGATAGTAGGTGAGTGGTGGTGGGGGTGGGTGGCGGTGGGTGGTGGTGGCTGGCAGGTGGGTGTTGGTGGCGGGTGGCGGGTAGTGGGTGGTGGTGGCAGGGAGTGGGGGGAAATGGGTGGTGGTGGCGGAAGAGTGGTGGAAAATGGTGGCGTGGTGGTGGTGGTGGTGGTGGCCAGTGGGTGGTGGTGGTGGTGGTGGTAGCCGGTGGTGGGTGGTGGTGACAGTTGTGTGGCGGGTGGGTGGTGGTGGCAGGCAGGTGGCGGGTGGTGATGGTGGGTAGGTAGGTGGGTGATGGTGTGGTGGTGGATGGATGGTAGTGTGTGTGGTGGTGGTGGTGGTGGTGGTGGATAGTGGTGACGGGTGGTGGGTGGTTGTGGCAGGTGGGTGGTGGATAGGGAGTGGTGGCAGGTGTGGGTGGGTGAAGGTGGCAGGTGGTAGCGAATGGGTGGTGGTATTGGTGGATGGTGGTGGCGTGTGGGTGGCGGGTGGGTAGTAGGTGGTGGTGGTGGTGATGGGTGGTGGTAGTGGGTGGATGGCAAGTGACTGGTGGGGTGATGGTGGTGGGTGGGTAGTGGTGGTGGGTGGTGGATGGTGGTGGTAGATGGGTCTTTGAGTGGTGGTAGCGGGTGGGTGGTGGTGGTGGATGGTGGTGGCGGTGTGGTGAATGTGGTGGTGGTGGTGGCGAGTGGGTGGCAGGTGGGTGGTGGTGGCTGGTAGGTGGGTGTTGGTGGCGGGTGGCGGGTAGTGGGTGGTGGTGGCAGGTGGTGGTGGGGGATCGGTGGTGGCGGCGGAAGACAGTGGTGGAAAATGGTGGCGGGTGCTGGCTAGTGTTGGGTGGTAAAAAAAAAACTCAAAACTCAAAACGAAAATACATTTTTTTAGTTTACATTTTTTGGCCAAATTTATAAACTGAGACCATTGATTTATAAATTAAAAATTTACCAAACAAGTTTTTATTTGAGTTTTTTAATTTTTTGTAAATATAAACTGAAAACTGAAAACGTAAGTGTTACCAAATGGCACCTTAGCAAACAGGCTTTAGATAGTAAAATTATTGTAAAATTAACAAATAATTAAATAAGTTACCAACGTAAGAAATGACTTATCAAAAGATTCTTTGGCCATATATGGTTTGATTTTTAGAAAAAAAAATTAAAAATTAAAAATTAATTTGGTTAAGAAATAAAAACTAAAAAATAATTATCATTTAAGGGTAAAAAATAATTATCATTTTAACTTTTGGGCAGGTTATATACATATGTATGGCTGTTTTAATTTAATTTGTAAAAAATTATTTCTAACCACTCGAAAGATAAAAATTATATAAAAATGATAATTATTTTTTATTTTTTATTTCTTAACCAAATTAATTTTTAATTTTTTTTTTTTAAAATCAAACCATACATAGCCTAAGAATCTTTTGATAAGTCATTTCTTATGTTGGTAACTTATTTAATTATTTGTTAATTTTACGACATTTTTACCATCTGAAGCCTGTTTGGTAACCATTTCGTTTTCAATTTTCAATTTATATTTACAAAATTTTTAAAAATTGTCATAAAAACTTATTTGATAATTTTTTTAAATTTATAAATGGTTGTCTCAGTTTGTAAATTTCAGGAAAAAAACGTAAATTCAAAAAATAAGTTTATGTTGGTTTTTAAACAGAAATTTAAAAATTTTACTAACAATTTTTTTTTCAAATAATTTTTTTTTCAATTAATTTTTTTTCAATGAATATTTTTTCCAACTAAAACTAACCGAGGGAGCAATTGGTAATGCTACTTTAAACCTTATGGAGGGGATTGTAATTTTTTAAGTGTAAGGGGTGTCAATGTAATTTACCTAGTAAGGGAAAAATTAGTATTTAAAAAAATTAAATTGCTAAGGGGGAATTTGTAATAAAACTTTAAATCTCAGGGAGGGAGATGTAATTTCCAAAACGTAAAGAGAGAACTGTAATAAATATAAACTTTAGGGGGTGTCAGTGTAATTTACCACATATATATATATATATATAAACACACTTAATTAGAAAGTGACATAAAAAATAAATATTATCACACTCAATCAGATTAAGGGTGATTAAAAATTTGGAAATTGTATATTTTATATAAAAATCAATTTGAAATATTTTATACAATAACACCTATTTAGAAAGTGTGATTAAAAAGTAATAATGTATAAATAATCACGCTTTAATTAGAATGTGTGATTAAAAAATATATAAATAATCACATTTATTTAAAAAGTGTGATTAAAAAGTAATAGTGTATATATAATCACACTTTAATTAGAATGTGTGATTAAAAAATATATATATAATCACACTTATTTAAAAAGTGTGATTAAAAAGTAGTAGTGTATATATAATCACACTTTAATTAGAAAGTGTGATTAAAAAATATATAAATAATCACACTTTAATTAGAATGTGTGATGAAAAAATATATATATAATCACACTTATTTAAAAGGTGTGATTAAAAAGTAGTAGTGTATATATAATCACACTTTAATTAGAATGTGTGATTAAAAAATATATAAATAATCACACTTTAATTAGAATATGTGATTAAAATATATATATATATATATATAATCACACTTGTTTAAAAAGTGTGATTAAAAGGTAGAAGTGTATATATAATCACACTTTAATTAGAAGGTGTGATTAAAAAATATATAAATAATCACACTTTAATTAGAATGTGTGATTAAAAAATATATATATAATTACACTTGTTTAAAAAGTGTGATTAAAAAGTAATAGTGTATATATAATCACACTTTAATTAGAATGTGTGATTAAAAAAATATATATATAATCACACTTAATTGAAAAGTGACATAAAAAATAAATATTATCACACTCAATCAAATTAAGTGTGATTAAAATATCAATATAATGTTTTTTATCACACTTCCAATAAAAGTGAGATCTTTTTTTTTTTTGTCAAAGTGTGATCTTTAACTATTTTTGTAGTAGTGGATGGAAAACACTATGACATAGGCACACCAATGAAAATGCAAATGCAAAGAAACACATAAGCATAGATAAAACAACATATCATGAGTTTAAGTCAAGTTCTCTAATTCTCCAGCAGAGTCGCCAGAAACTGTGGACTCGCCTTTTTCCACCCCCCCCCGCCTTTCGGAAAGGGTTTGAAAAGAAAGGCCCCACAATTCGGACTCCCGCAGTTCTGAATCTAATCTCACAAAGTGCAATGTGAAATTGATAATCACCAAAGAGTCCAAATCTGGCAAACCTTTCGGAAAATCAATTTTAAATCAAATAATGCCAAAATTGGACTGCTTTGCCAGATACAGAGTCGCCACCTAAATATTTTGTTTTGGGGAAATTTAGGAAACCCTAACCTACGCCAAAGGCCAAGTGTCCATTATCACCAAAGTTGCCTCGACTCGGGAACTTGGGTATGAGAGAGGAAGGTCATGAAATGAGCACCCTCGCTCGCCCGATCAAAAGATCAGCATCTACTAATCATGATATGTTCTTTTATAAACATTATGTGTCCTTGTTCCGGTTATTTAGCTAACATTACTATGTGACGCACACAAGCAAGTATAGACTAGTCGCAAGACTTGGAACAATTCAACTCGTGTTTGTCTGTGAAAATGGTTTGAATTTGCCACCCTCAAGTGGGCTTAAAAGATGCAGTTTTGCCACCAAACACAGTGGGCTTAAAATATGATTTGCCACAACAAAATGGGCTTAAAACATGCATTTGTTGAATCGTTCCAATTCAAACAACAAAGCCTTCATCCACAGGCATTCATGAAGTTTAGCAAGTAAGCACATAGCCTCATGGCAAACATGCGAAACATGGCAATATGGCAATCACACTCATGCAAGTACGCTAAAGCATAAAACTCACCGAGTACTCCAAGCCAAAACAAAGACTAATTAGAAAAATGCATGATCTTAACTATACAGGATGTCTAATGCAACACATGCAATAATACGATTAATAGGCTCGACTACTAATATGGCATATGATTTAATTTGATAACATGTGATTAAACACGTATTCAAAGAAGATATTGAAATTGCAATGCAGTTTGAATGATGTGCCGAGCCACGGTGCATGCAAGACAAATGAATGGATGCAAACATGCAAGCATAGGGTATGCTAATTGAAAATGTCCCTAATGTAACCATCGAAAGCGATTAACTAAAAGGGAGAAAGACGTGGGGTTGGAAGACATGCACACACGCACACACACTTATTACAACATTATTCCCTTGCGAAGGAGGGTCCGAATTAAGCTAACTATTACAACAAAATGAAACTAGTTAACTATTCTAAACTAATTATTACAACATAATATTTTACTAACTATTCTAAGCTAATTAAATATTACAAATCGGAATTGAATAATTAGTTACACTAACTAATTGAGTACAACACTTGAATTAACTAGCTATTCTAAGTTAGCTAAAGCAATTGAATGGCGTCGAGGGTGAGAGACACATGCATGCTCGGATTCTCCCCCCGAAAATGCCACCGCCTTGCCATTGCAGCCTCTGTTTGCACACATTTGATCACCAATAGTACTACCCACTTCCAGGATGCCTCTGCTTCAACTCAGGAACACACTTGTGCAAAATTTTCATTGATGTCCGATCAGCTACTACTGCTGGCTAGTCGGCCACCCCTTTCCTGAACTTCCTTTTTTGCTGTAATAGAGAGCAAACATGGCCGGTAGGCCACCAATTTTGGCTGCCAACCACTTTTGTCAAATTGAGCAATGACTTTCTGGAGCAGAACAGAGCAATGTCTGATGTGAAAAGATGTTCTACTGTGCAACAGAAGCATTCTGACAGCAGGATAGTGGGCTTTTCGAGTAGAAAATCGTGCATGCATAAGCATTTCACTGGTGATAGCTAGAAGTTACCAGTTGTTTTGTGTTGTAATTGTTAATAGCTAGAATAGTTAATTAATTTGTTGTTGTAATAATTAGTTACGTAGCTTAGCTAATTTATTCATTTCGGTTTATAATAGCTAGTTAATTAGCTTAGTTGGTTAGTTTCTTCGGACTCTCTTATGTGAGGGCGCAAACTTGTAATAATGTGTATGTCTTCCAACCCCATGTCTTTCTCCCTTTTATTTAACTTCTTATGATGGTTAGTTTAGGGAATCATGTTTCGTTTAGCATCTCTCATGATTTGCATCCACTTGTTTTGCATGCACCGAGGCTCGGTACATCATTCTAACTTGCATTTTAGTTAAACATTATTTGAATACGTGCTTAGACTGCATGCTATCAAATTGATTCATGTGCCATATTAGTAGCCGAGCCTATTTAGATTTCATATCGCATGCGTTCCATTAGTCATATTGCATAGTTAGGACCATGCATTATTCTAACTTTATCATTTTTTTTTGGTGGCTTGGAGTTCTAGGTAAGTTTTTATTTGTTTTAGCATATTGCATGAATGTGGTTTTTTCCATACCAAAGCATGTTCACTATGAAGCTAAGTGCTTATTTGATAAACTGTTTGAATGCTTATGGATGAAGGCTAGTTGCTTGAATTGGGATAGTTTGATTAATGTACATTTGAGCCCACTTTTTCAAGTGACACATTTACAAACTCTTTTCAAAAACAAACATAAAATCAAGCGTTCCAATTCTTGCAAATTAGTCTATATTTGTGTGTGCGTCCCATAGTAAGTTAGCCTAATAAATCGAAACAAGAGCATATAATGTAAATAAGAATCACATCATGATTAGTAGAGGCCAATCTTTAATCGAGCAAGCGGTAGTGCTCAATTCATGACCTTCCCCTCTCGTACCTAAGTTTCCGAGCCGAGACAATCTTGGTGATGATGGACACGTGGCCTTTGGCATGAGTCATGGGTTTCCTAAATTTTTCAAAAATATTTAGGTGGCAACTCTGTATTTGGAAAAGCAGTCCATTTTTGGTATTTTGATTCAAAATCGATTTTTCAAAAGATTTGTCGGGTTTGGACTCTTTGATATTTATCTATTTCACATTGCACTTATGAGATCAGATTTAGAACGGCGGGAATCCAATACTGCTGGGCTTACTGTCTTCCAAAAGGCGGCACGAAAAGTCGAATTACAATTTCTGGCGACTCTGCTTGGGAAATTTAGAGAACTTGAATTGAACTTTATGATGTGAAATTTTATCTACACTTATATGTTTCTTTGCATTGCATTTGCATTGGTGCGCTTAAGTCATTGTGTTTGCCATCTACTATTCCTGGACGGTTTGCCGGAGGCTTGCCTAAAAACTTGCGAAAAGGCTGATCGGTCGTGGGCTCTGCCATGATGGGAACACAACCCTTGGATCTGGACTACCGTTGTACTGTTTGATCCTCCTTTCACTTCTCAATGTTAGGTGTGAGAGGTATATTAGGTAGTCTTGCTGAGGTACCCTTTTGACCATTCGGCTTAATTGCATATCGAAAAGCCATAGAGACTGTTCCAAACTAGGACAGGATGCTCACTCGAAATGTAAGATTGCATGAAAATGACTTTGTTTGAATAGTGAACCCAAGTTCCTGACGAAACTAGGACAGGGTAACCCTACCCCCTTATAGGGGTGTTTGGCTCTCACTTAACTGGTATGTGCTTTACAGTGAAATTGTACAGGAATGTGCATAGCAGTTGCAAGTTTGGTATCTGTTTTGGGGGCGGAATTCAATGTGGAGTGCAATTGTAGACGTCCCCGAACGTCCTGGGAAAATCCTATTTTGTTCATTGGGCTCACTATAGTTCATAACTCAATGTCACGGTCCTATATCTAATCTCGCAGAGTGCAATGCAAGACCGATAAATCATCAAATAGTCCAAATCTGGCAAATCGTTTTTGAAAACAGATTTTTTGAAAGAAGTGCCAAACATGGACTGCTTTGCCAGATACAGAGTCGCCACCTAAATATTTATTTTGGAGAATTTAGGAAACCTTGACTCGTGCCTAAGGCCACGTGTCTGTCATCACCAAAGTTGCCTCGGCTCGGGAACTTGGGTACGATTGGGGAAGGTCACTTCGTGAGCACCCCCGCTCGCCTGATTAAAGATCGGTCTCTACTAACCATGATATCGAGTTTTGAAAACATTATGTGCTCTTATTCCGGTTTTATTAGCCTAAAATTACTATGTGATGCGCGCAGAATACAAGTATAGACTGGACCGCCTGAATTGGAACAACACATCTCATGTTTGTTTATTTTGAAAATGGTTTGATGGTGCTACCCACAAGTAGGCTAAGACGTGGATTTGCCACCCTCGGGTGGGCTTAGAAAATAGGACGATTTGCCATTCTCATGTGGGCTTAAAACTCACAGTTAATGCATTATTCCAATTCAGATAATCCAACCTTCACCCATAGGCATTCAGGTAGGTATATCACATAAGCACATAGCCTCATGGTAAGCATGCTATCATGGTAATCACTCACACACATGCAAGGATGCTAAAGCATAAACACTTACCGAGTACTCCAAGCCAAAACATAAGCCATGTTAGAAATCCATGCATGATCCTAACTATGCTAAAATGCCTAATGCAACACATGCAGGAATGCAACTACAATAGGCTCGGCTATGCTAAAGATGGCATGTGAAATGCTACAACTAACAAGTATTCAACTTGAAATTGAAATACAATGCAGTTAGTATGATGCGCCGAGCCCGGTGCATGCAAGACAGATGAATGGATGCAAACATGCGAGCATATAGATGCTAATTGAAACATGCCCTAAACTAACCATCATAAGCTGGTAAGTAAAAGGGAGAAAGACGTGGGGTTGGAAGACATATACACACACACGCACACTTATTACACAATTTCCCTCGCTCGGAGGGTCCGAATAAATAATTAACTACTTTAGCTAATTAAATATTGCAAAACCCTAATTAATTAACAAATTAACTAGGAAAGCGAATAAACTAGCATGCAAGCTATAAAATGGACTGCCTCAGCTCTCGTTCCGAATGATGAAAGATGCATGCGTGCTCGGGTCGCTTTGTCGGGAAATTCCTTGCGATGCCCCGATTTGCCTCTGTTTTGCAATTGGTCCTAGAACACTGTACAAAACTTCCGAAGGTCACGACTAGTTTTTCTTCTTTGGATTAGATTTCTTTGCAGAGAGCAAGAAAGGGGCATGGCAAAGTATTTTCAATACGTGTGTGCATGATCACTCTCCCCGTCATTGCACAAGCTCTAGGGAGTGTAGACCTCGATCCTCGTACCACCAATCATGCATCTCGATGCATGATAGCCGAGGAGTCGAGTTGCACGACTCAATGTGAAATGAATGCACATATAAGCATAACAAGGCCTAAACTCCATCATGGGTAATCCGGAGTGTCGGCGACCGGGAATTGAGACACGTTTCATCACTTGGAGTACGAAACGTCCCTCATTTCCCGTGTTTAGACTAACCCTACTCCAAACACAAAGTGATGAGATGGCATACACAATGTGACTAGCATGCAACCTAGCATACGCAATGCTATGGGCTAAAATGACATACACAATGCACTTACGAAGACTATCATGCGCACATGAACTAAACGGCATATACAAATGCGAGACGGACTTACACCAATATGAGTGGACCTCAGCCATACTCACATCAATGCCATACATGAAAATGAGACAACCGAAATACATGCAAACATGCACGAATACAAAGGACCGATCCTAAGGCACAACATGCAACTCTAACTAAGCATGGCAAAGGATGAAGTATGACATGCAAATACACATTTTCTAGCTCTAAAAAAATAATGTACAATGGTCTCGAATCATGCAAATTTGTCACACAAAGCATGCAAGATGGCTCGAATACCGAAACTAGTGAAGCGGGTTACACTAGAGGTACACAAAGCAATGTACAAATGGCAAGACCAGCCCCAAACAGACCCTAGGCAGGTCTGAAACAGTGGGAAAATGGCCCAAAATGATGACTCAACATGCAAAGAAACGAAGCTCATGCAATGGTCCGAAAACGAGGCATTTATGCACAACTCTTAAACATGTTTAAAGAGTAGAAATCATGGGAATGTGGCATTCATATAAGCTCTGAAATATGATGTATAATGACCCCAAAGCATGAGAACACCTCAGTATATGCATGCAATAGACCTCAAATCTCAAAGCTAGGCATGGCTATTGAACTACAAGCATGCAAAACAAGCATCATTCAACCATGAGACCCAAAAACAGAGCTAAGGCAGTCCAAAATATGCACAAAATCAGTTTAAGGCATGGCCAAAAAGTGCTAACATGAAGGGCCAAAATAACATGCAACATAGGCTAGTAAGCATGGTTTACACTACGTGTATATGAAGCACATGAGGGGCCACCAAACTAGCCAAAAATAGAAACATGGAATGCCAAAATATGACCAAAAACCCACTGAAACTCAATCAACACATGTTAGAATGAAGTGTTCCTTTGAAAGGCCAATGAGAGCGTTGTTCTACACATGTCTGATGGACATACAAAATGGAAAAAATACCTCTAGAAAGAGGTTATGAGGGCCCTAAAACTCATTGGAAAGGGCCTGAAATGAGTCTAGGAAGCATGTAAGTAAAGGCCCCTTTGGAAGGCCTTGAAGAGGATTACTCTACACATGTATAATAAACATTCAAAATGGAAAAAAGGGCTTTGGATAGAGCCTATGCAGGTCACAAAACTCACAAAAAGTGGTCTGAAACATGGCTTTGAAACATGCAAAAAGGGGGCTCCTTTGTAAGGCCAACAAAGCTAGTAAACAAAACAAGGGGTGAAAGGGTCACCCCTCTCTGATTTTGATGCTCAAAAACACATAATAACCACTGAAAATCTGCTGGATTTCAGTGGTCAAAAGGGCCAACAAAGCTCACAACAAAGGCCCTAATGCATGGCCTAAATCAAGAGGAAATGAAGCATGCAAAGGGGTAGATGACCCCCAACAGAAAAATAGTCTTAAACAAACATGTTTAGAAGCTCAAAACAAGACTTTTTTTAGTTTATGACAAAGCCTAAATATGCTTGCAAATAGAGCTAAACTATCAAGCAAAATAAGGCTACAAAGAGGAAAATAGAGACTTACCCTTGTAGAGAACAAGGCCAACAGCTTCTGGACCAAAATAGGAACTCTTCAACCTCTGAAAATGAGCTCCTAGGTGCTTAGGTTGACCATGGAGGTGTTGTGCTTGGAGGTGTAGTGCAATGGTGCAAGAACAATGGAGCTTGGATGTAGAGAGATAGAGAGAGGTGTATGTATATGCCTTAGCCAAAATTTCTCAACCCTTGCAAGTGGAGAGGAGGGTCTCTCTTATAGAAGAAGAGGTCCAAGGCTTCTCTTAGAAGCTTGGAGCAAAAGGGCCAAGCTTCTTAAGGAAGCTAAACCAAAAGGGTCAAGCTTCTTGAGGAAGCTAGAGCAAAGGGGTCAAGCTTCCTCAAGAAGCTAAGAAAGGTTCAAGCTTCTCTTAGAAGCTTGGAGCAAAGGGTCAAGCTTCTTTAAGAAGCTAAAAAAGGTTCAAGCTTCTTGGAGAAGCTAAAAAAGGTTCAAGCTTCTTGGAGAAGCTAGAAAAGGTTCAAGCTTCTTGGAGAAGCTAAAAAAGGTTCAAAAGGTTCAAGCTTCTTGGAGAAGCTAGAGCAAAGGTTCAAGCTTCTTGGAGAAGCTAGAGCAAAGGTTCAAAAGGTTCAAGCTTCCTCAAGAAGCTAAAACAAAGGTTCAAAAGGTTCAAGCTTCCTCAAGAAGCTAAAACAAAGGTTCAAAAGGTTCAACTAAAAAAAAACTGGTCGATGGCCCCATTTGGTGGTCTCCCGATTGAATGCAAGCTAGTGATGGGGTGGGAGATCAGTAAATGTGGCCCAAAAAACCAAGAAAACCAGCTTCCCAACAAGAAAACCAGAAAATCGACAAGCGGGGAGAAAATTGGTCTCAAAGGAGAAAAGGTGGTCTCCCACCCTTGTACCACCTCCCAAACAATGAAAATAGGGTCCACGCCAAAAATGAACCAAGACGGATGCAAAACGAGGGTTCGGGAGCCAAAACTCGTAGTCGGGTGCCCCGAAAACTGACTGTTAAGCATCGAAAGTGGCGCGTGCGACCACGGAGGTGGTCTCCCGGGCCACAGTGTCCCTCTAGAGAGAAGAAACAAGGTGTGTGCCAAAAACCGGATCGAACGGAGAAAGTTAAGCGGTCCCAAACCGAGGCGCACGGCAAACGGCTCCAAAAATCGGAAACTGGTCTCCAAACGGGAACAGTGGTCTACGACCACGAAAAAGTAGCCTACGGCCACTAAAAGATGGTCTATGAGACCTCTCCCTCCCTTCGGGAAGAGAAAACAGAACCTGGTTTGCAAACTGATGCAAAGCACAATAGAGTCCCGAAGTCCGGAGGCAAGGCTCTCAGCCGAGACTCCGTAACCTCAGAACGAGCACAAAATGCGCAATCACCAAGCGCTCAATCGATGACGTCTGAGTCTTAAGGTCGGTAAAAAATGGGGTGTCTACAGTAGTCTTACAGCTTTGATCATGTCTGTGTTGATAGCATCTTAGCTAAGGTGTTGTGCAGTTTCTGATTACCATTTTCTTTTGCTTTATTTCTTTTTGCTAGGTAGTTTACCACCATAGCTTCAGAAAGTTCAAATATCCCCCAAGTACTCTGGACCCAAGTCAGATGGCTTTGTAAAACCAGGGATCTTGTTCGGGGATAGCCCGTGTTTACATCACTCCCACCGGTTACAAGACAGAGGAGAATTAGGCAGAGTTCACCAGTTCAGTTTTTACAGCATTCACCCCTCAATACACCTGTGTCCAGTCAGGTTCAAGAATAGTCATCCACTTTTGGTTCAACATGAGATCGATCTCATATTCTGATGACACAGTATCTCCTAGTCAATATGAAAGAATTGATACATCATCTACAGCAGACAGTTGAAACCGTACATCAAGATGTGGCCCATCAGGCCGAAATTATCAACAGGCTACAACAACAGCAACCACAGCTGGCTGTGGCCTCTACATCCCATGCACCTCCCACGGGTACCCCACTACCCGGAGCCACTACTCATACTGCCAATGTCCAAGAAAATTAAGGCAATCCAGTAGAGCCAATCCCAGCACAAGCCTCCAAAACCCCTATTTATCAGACTGAGGCTCCGTTTGAGTTTGAGGTTGACCCAACTGTACTTAAGGTCAATAAATTGGAAAAGTTGTTCAAGAGAGCATAAGGGGTTAACTCTATCTCGGACATAGAGGACGGATATACCGATTCTGCAGTGACATTGCTAGATTGGTTCAAAATGCCACACATTGATCAATTTAACGGCTCCAGAGATCCAATGGTTCACCTTCAGCTATTTTCGGATATCTTGCGGCCAATGGGCCTGACTAGACTATAGAGGCTGTCTCTCTTTGGTCGGACCATGTCAGGTATAGCGCCTATATGGTATGCTAAGTGGGAAGACTCTGTCAAGCAGAATTGGAAGGAGATGGCCAAGACCTTTATTGCGTAGTATTCGTACAATACACAGATCGAGGTCACAACTCATGATCTTGAGGCAACACGCCAAAAGCCAAAGGAGGGCTTCTCTAAATTTGTGACAAGGTGGAGAGCTAAGGCCTCGATGATGACCACAAGGCCTTTTAAGAAGTATTAGATTATGATGGTTGTCCAGAATCTACACGGCAAGTTATTGCAAAAGATGATCGTCCTACCTCTGTTTAGATTTACAGAACTCCATGAGATGGGGGTACAAATTGAAGACACCATGAAGAAGGGGCTGATCACAGATGAGAAGGAGCTGGCAAAAAGGCCGTTTGTACACAGTTCTAATGCTACCAATGGTAGCACAACTGCAAGGTTGTTAGATGTAAGCGTTGTCACCACAACCAAGATCACTGACCCCTTTGCCAATACAAGCTCACAAACACTGTCCAACCTAGCCGATCCTAAAGGACTTTCAACTAGTTGTACATGACCCTATCTCAAGCCATGAAGGTGCTAGTCAAAAAAGGGCACCTCAAACCATTAGAACCACGCCCATTACCTGATCCTCTTCTAGCCAAACACAACCTCGCAAAATACTGCACGTTTTACCAATAGCATGGTCATGATACCGACCAGTGCTTTCGATTGCGTCATGAGATTCAGGATCTCATTGACAACAAGGTGATCACCCCACCTCAAAAGCCAAATGTAACCACAAATCCACTCCTAGCCCATAATTAAGTCCCCTCGTCTTGAAACCTCAACCTAATCCATACACTGGCCACCCCTTATGACCCCAGCGTATATATTACCCCCTCTCACCTACCAAACCGACATTGTTCATTCTAGAAGGCACAAATTTGTACATGACGAACACGTCCAAACCTCAACCC
This sequence comes from Camellia lanceoleosa, assembly GCA_025200525.1. Taxonomy (NCBI): domain Eukaryota; kingdom Viridiplantae; phylum Streptophyta; class Magnoliopsida; order Ericales; family Theaceae; genus Camellia; species Camellia lanceoleosa. Next base: position 37,617,678 of record CM045765.1, read on the forward strand.
AAGCCTGTGGTGATGCTTATAGTGGAAGGGGAGTCTACCTTAAAAGAAGGTACTAATCCGTTGTCAGAGTGTTTTGAGGACTTAACTGATGGGGTGTATGACCCAAGCTGCTATATTGTGCCAATGGGATGGGTCAAGTCAAGCCTGAATTGGTGCTGCCAGCCTCGGTAGACATCAATGTGGTTAGGGAAGATGGCTCTAGCCAAGGGTTGAATGATCTAGTAGAACTCAAGGAGGACTTAGACAATTTGCAGTTCTTTGATGAGCAGGATTAGGGAGATGTGCAGATTGGGTGGTTCGACTTGAACAGATCAACTGACAACTCTGGATGGCTAAGTGATGAGCCAAACAAGGAAGAAGAAATTGGAATGAAACTAGAAGGAAAAGAAGTAGAGATAATCGTAGTGACCGAAAAGGCCGATGAGAAAGGGAAGCTGCCAAAAAACGCTGGTGTGGAAAATCCAGCCCAAGAAGTGGGCGCTATGAGCACTGCAGATACGGAATAGGAAGCTGCACTGACGTAGTTTGAACTAGAAAGGATTGAAGACAACCAGGAAGCTGTAATGGCCCAACATCCTGTGGGGAATACTTATGATGTGAAAGTGGTACGGGTAGTGCCGGACAACTGTTTGTCAGTCGCTGAGGGTGAATGGTAGGCTGATGATGATCTGCATCTGGCCGACATCGACGAAGACTGGGGCGAATGCCTTCCGGACAATACATGATATGTTGAAAAAATAGACCACCTAACGAGAAGTGTGCGGTATTTTAAGCCACTGCACCTGGATCAAGCAGAGGCATCTGGAAAAGATAGAGAGGCTGAGAAACAGAAAGAGAAACAGCTGGAAGATGAGACAGTGTTGAAACAGCCTAAGAAAATCCAAGTTGACATCTCCATCTGGGGTCTTCTCATCCCAGGTACACCGACAGGTAGTGTTGTCAGCAATGGACAAGGCTAAATTGTCCATTAACACCACGCCCGAACAACTTGTAGGATTAGTCTTTCCAAGTGGTGTTAGACCAACCCTTACCTTCTCAGACAAAGAGCTGCTACCGGAAGGCTCAGCTCACAACAAACCATTGTAAATATCTGTGGAGTGCAGGGAGAAATAGATGTCGATGGTGTTGGTAGATACCGGTTCGGCTATCTTTCTCGCACCACCTATGCAATTGGCCTTAAACTAGCGAACTTTGTTTCCACAGGCCAAGTAATGCGAGCATATGATAATACGAGCAAAGAGGTCATGGGCATGGTACAAGTCAGAGTCCAGATGGGCTTGACTGAGCAGGAGGTCGAGTTCCATGTTCTGGATGTGCCGACTACCTTTAACTTACTATTAGGGAGGCCCTGGTTGCATCATGTGAAGGTCGTCTCCTCCACTCTCCACCAAATGTTGAAGTACCTACATAGGGTAGGAGTGGCGATTGTTTTTGGGAATTCATCTATCCATCTACCACCAGAGATAACTACACTAATGCTACAAATCAACCATGGTGAGAATGATGTATTCCTCTTGGGATTCACTCTGGCTAAAGCCTGGGTAGTGCAGACTATTCTGGCCACAGATGAAGGCATATACATCAGCGTCCAGTCCATCTATTTCATGAACAAACTGCAGCATGCTCCAGGAATGGGACTTGGCAGAAGTGGCCGGAAAGGTTTTGTGGCACTAATAGATGTGCCACACAATTCACATGCCTTTGGTCTGGGCTATGTGCCCACCAAAGATGATTGGATTAGAAAGAGGGAAGAGATGAAAGGCAGAGCCAAGGCCAAGCAAGCCGGGAAACACTATAGGCTCATCTATAGGACAATCTAGGGGACACTAAATGGCTGCTTTGTTTGGGAGGGAGAAGATTTCCCTTTTTGCGATTTTCCCGAGCCTTGGGTGAATTCCACGAAGCAGCATGTCCCTGGGTTCGAGATCTTCTAAGATATGTAGCTACAGGACAATGATGATAAGGAAAGGGCTGAGCCAAGCATTGAAGCTAAACAGAGCACGGAAGGTGACTCAGATGGCAACGAACTTGGAGTAGGGACAGCACTGGCTAGTCTTTTGACAGATCTGATGGCCGACCTAGAGAACTTAGGGAATAACCTTATCGTCTCTATGATCGGGCAAGAATTGGGTGTGAACCTAACCAGCAGCATTTTGGATGCATTAGTAGCACCATCTCTTATCTGGCAGCTAGAGAAAGGCTATCTATCCAGCTCTAAATTGGGTGATGAGCTAGAATCTGATTCCATTGAGTTTGTGGGGTCGGGATCAGATTCAAGTTCTTCTGAGTCTAAGTCTGGTATTTCTGAGGGTGGTAACCCGGATACCAAAGTCCTGTCTAGGTCTTCATTCAACTTTTCTTTTAAGTCTGTAATCGAAGATCTGGACCTTTTGAATGAGAACTCTACAGTTTCTTTGTACTTTTCTGTGCCGTTGGTTTATTGTATTGACTAAGATTTTCAAAATTTTAATGAAAACGAAGGGGAAGAAATCCCCCTGGCTTTGAAAAACTTGATTAATCGAGAGGAGGAAAGGTTTGCTAAACTCTGTGTTGATGAAATCATTGCCATTAATGTGGGTACTGATAAGGATCTGCGTCTGGTCCAGATCAGGTCCACGTTGTCTTCAGAGGAGCGCGAGCATTTAATCTCTTTGTTACAAGATTTCAAAAATGTTTTTGTGTGGTCCTATGAAGACATGCCTGGAATCGATCCTAAGATTTTACAGCATCAGATCCCTCTTGACCCCGAGGCCAGACCCGTCAAGCTGAAGCTGGGTAGAATACGTCCGAATTGGGCATTGAAAATCAAGGAAGAGGTCACCAAGCAGATCGAGGCAGGTTTCTTGTTAGTATCTGAGTATCCAACTTGGTTGGCCAATATTGTCCCAGTGCCAATGAAGGATGGTAGAATCCAGGTGTGTGGACTTCCGGGACTTGAAAAGAGCCAGTCTGAATGATGACTTTTGTGTATCACATATTGATGAGTTAGTGGACTTCACTGCAGGCCATGCATTGTTATCATTCATGGACGGGTTTTTTGGGTACAACCAGATTCTGATGGCGCCCGAGGACAGAGAGAAAACTGTATTTACTACGCCGTAGGGAACCTACTGCTACTGGGTTATGCCATTTGGTTTGTGGTTTGAAAAATGTTAGAGCTACCTATCAGTGGGCTGCGACCACCATTCTACATGACATGATCCACAAAAAGATCGAGGTGTATGTGGACGACATGATTGTCAAGTCCAAAGAACGAGAGGGCCACTATACCGCCTTGAAGAAATTCTTTCAACGGATTAGGGAATACAAATTGAAGTTAAACCCGCAGAAATGCACCTTCAGCATAACGGCAGGAAAAATGCTGGGCTTTTTGATCACACAGAGGGGCATTGAAGTAGATCCTTCCAAAATCAAGGCCATCCTAGAAATGCCACCACCGAGGACTGAAAAGGAAGTGAGAGGCTTTCTGGGTAAAGTGCAATTCATAAGATGGTTTATTTCCAAATTAACCTTGACTTGTGAACCACTATTTGGTCTCCTGAAGAAAGGGAAGAAATTTTGATGGGATGATCGATGTTAGTTTGCCTTTGAAGAAGTTAAGCAATACCTCCAGAATCCGCATGTGATGTTGCCATCGGAGCCAGGGAAGCCTTTGATTCTGTACTTGTCAGTAATAGATACTACCATGGGATGCATGCTCGCTATAGGGTGGAGAAAGCCATCTATTACTTTAGCAAGAAAATCCTAGATTACGAGACCCGCTATACTCCGTTGGAGAAAGCTTGCCTAGCCTTGGTATGGGCTACCAGGAAGTTGAGGCACTACTTGTTAGCCCACTCTGTAATCCTGGTTTCGAGATTAGATCCCATCAAATATCTCTTTAAGCAACCAGCACTTACGAGTAGACTAGCCCATTGGTTGCTTCTTCTCCCCGAATTTGATCTCAAATATGTCACCCGTAAGTTGGTCAAGGGAAGAGCTGTAGCGAAGTTCTCAGTAGACCACCTGGTAGAAGAAGATGAGGCAGTGGAATACTTGTTCCCAAATGAAGACATTCTGCAAGTTGAAGAGGAAACTTAGACAATGTACTTTGACGGAGTGTCCAATTAGTACGGTTATGGGATAGGTGTGTTACTGATAGCATCCGACAACTCCCATAAACCTTTAGCCTTCCAACTCCGGTTCAAGGTGTCCAACAACGAAGTAGAATATAAAGCGTGTATTGTTGCTTTAGAAGCCACCCTAGAATAGGTGACCAATAACGAAGCAGAATATGAAGTGTGCATTGCTGGTTTAGAAGCTGCCCTAGAACTAGGGGCAATAAGATTGGATGTTATCGGGGACTCAAACTTAGTTGTTTCCCAAGCAAATGGAGACTGGAAAGTCAAAGAAGAGAAGATGAAGGCTTACCATCAAACCCTGGATATTCTGATTCCTAGGTTTGAAAAGCTGACTTTCACACATCTACTGATAGAGAACAACAGGTTCGCTGAGGCTTTAGCAACTTTATCTTCTTTGGTAGACATCCCACTTGGAGTCTGGATGCGTCTGATTATCATCGAGCAGAAGTACACATCGACTTATGAAACTATTGCCGCGATAGATGAAGTGCAAGACAAAAACCCCTAGTATTACAATATTTGGAACTTTTTGGAAATGAGACGTATCCTCCAAGGGCAAATGCCAAAGACAAACGGTGAACACGGCGAATGGCTGTTCAATTTATCATCTGTGGAGGTAACCCATATAAAAGAGGTCATCTGGGAATACATAAATTGTGTGTGGAAGAAAAGGGATCAAAGAGCCTTATGGAGGCTATCCACGGCGGAGAATGCAGGGCGTATATGAATGGTGTGATGCTAGCCTGGAAGATTCTCAGGCAAGGTTACTACTGGTCCACCGTGGAGAAGGATTGTATTGGTTTTGTCTGACGATGCCACAAATGTCAAATTCATGCCAATCGCATGAATATTCCACCGTCCAAACTGTACAGCATAACTTCGCCATGGCCTTTCTCAGTTTGGAGAATCGATGCTATCGGTGCAGTCACACCAAAAGGGTCAAATGGGCATGAATATATCTTGGTGGCAATTGATTATTTTATAAAATGGGTGGATACTCCATCCTATGCAGTGTTGAAAGCATCGCATGTGGCTAAGTTCATTAGAAACAATATCATTTGCCGATACGAAATCCCGAACAAGATCATATTAGATAACGACTTCCACTTCAAAAAAGAGGTTTTAGACTTGTTAGAGAAATACAATGTGGCTTTTCATAAGTCATCTACATACAAGCCATAAACCAATGGAGCTGTTGAAGCTGCCAATAAGAACATCAAGAACATCTTGTAGAAGATGGTTAAGACCTACAGGGACTAGCTAGATAAATTTCCATTCATACTCTAGGGCTACAGAACCTCTATCCGGACATCTGTAGGGGAAACCCCTTATTCTCTCGTCTATGGAATGGAAGCCGTTTTGCCAATTGAAACAGAAGTCCTGTCGGTGCGAGTTATGACTGAGTGTCAGATATTAGAGGCAGATTGGCAATAGAGCAGATTTGAGGAGTTAATGTTGTTTGATGAGAGGAGGCTAACGGCATTATATCATGTTCAAGGCTACCAGCGTAGAATTGCTAGGGCTTTTAACAAGAAAGTTTAAGTCCCGAAATCTCAAGGAGAGATATAGTGTTTAAAGACAACCAAGCTCTCATCCATCACCCTAGGGGCAAGTTCAAACTCAATTGGACTGATCCTTACATCATCAAAGCTATCTGGTCAGGAGGAGCAATTATTCTCATGGACCTAGATGGCCTGAAATTTCGCAGCCGATCAACATGGACAAGTTGAAGAAATACTATCCCTGAGAGGCTCGCTAGGCCAAAAACCCGAAAGGGCGACCTAGGCAAACGTTAGAGCATGAAAAATTAGAAATAAAGAAAAATTGAGCTCGCAAGGATGAAAACCCTAAAGGGCGACTTTGGCAAAAGTTAGAGCGCAAAAGGAGAGAGTTAATACTTGAGTGAACCTGAACCGAACTACATAAGGCCTGATTCTCATCTTTGGGATACGTAGGCAACTTCATCCTAAAGTTTGGCTATAACCATCTCCAACTCAACTGTCCTATCCATTTTTTGATTGGGTCATCTTTGTCCATCATCTGAGAGTTCGGTTGTGATCTTCATTTTGGGAAGAAGAGCTGGTTACAATGTAGAACAATAATGGTATTCAATCAGGAGCAGTTATGATCTTTTGATTCGGGGTTGTACATCTTGAGGATCGATTCTGTGTGTGTCAGGTGCTTATCATTTTTGAAAATGGTTTTGGAAAATTTTAATAAAAGTTGATTTTGTTCAAAATTTTACCTTTTACAACTTAGACTATTTTTGGACCAAAAGGAAAAATTTTAGTACTCACAACTTTAATTCCATTGATTTCAACCTAAAGTTCTCTAACTCTCTGATACAAATCAAAGTTACTTTTACATCGTAAAACTTGAAAAGAAAGGTCAAAGCAATAAACTAGTGGCATAGGCAAGTCAGGTGCTCCTGCACCCTTTGCTTGTGCTTGCGGAAGCTTTTATAGCCAAAGTGGGCTTGGCTTGTGCTTCATCTTCGAGCCAATTCAAGCATTCGCTAGAAAGGACATAACTGAAACTAGAGGCAGGGGCCAGAAGCTCTCTTGTCCTCCAAGAAGTGAGGAACCTAGCCAAGTGTGAAGCACAAATCAGGAATGAAGCCGGGTATTCTAGTTCCCTCCCCCCCCATTTGGGCAGGTCTGATCATGTCCAAACTGGCGTCTGAATCGAAAAGAAAAGTAGAACACACAATGTGTGAGGCCAATCAACTATATGCCAAGTTGCCGAGTCATGCTGTAACTCATCTCAGTTAGATAAAACCAGGGGTAGCGCCAAGCTATGTCAGCTGCAGACCTATTGTACATCCAGTTGCACCACCATCCCTCGTTGGGAAATCCACTAGTCGTTGGTGGAAGAAATAAGCTCAAGTTGAGTACTCGGGGCAAGAGTCCACCACGTTCAGTTTATCCATAAGCCATACCTGGGAAGGAATGAAAAATAGGAGAGATTAAAGAATAGAGAGATGCACGTTGAGAGAAAAGTAAAGAAAGGGTTTTGAGAGAAAAATAGAGCATGAGTGCCGAATGATGTGAGAAATACATATGAGAAAGGGTGGAAAACAATACCTGAAGAAGTAGTGGACTCCCCGCAAACCTAGTGGTCTCTCGGCGATGAAAAGCATCTAAACCCATCAGGGTCTCAACCAGTGCTAAACCAATACAACTCTTACCTTCTTTCAGACATTGGGCCACTTCGATCAATCGAATGCTGGTTTCACCATAACTAGGAGCAAGAAGGTAGTGTACGAGCATACATAAATAGAGGGCATGCTGCTGAAAACTTCACCAAAGGAGGTCGCCTCTGTCACCGATATCAGAAAATCGATGAATCAAGCTGGGTATGTCTAGCTCTCTGAAGGGACAACATTGGCAGAGCAAGGAAGGATAAGTTACGAGATGCACGTGGTGTTGTGGCAGCCATGGAGACTTGGCTGGCTAAGGTAGAGCTTGTCGTGGGCGATTCGGGGGAACGCCTTGATATGTTGGAACAAAGCTTGAAGCAGGAGGTAGTAGGTCTCAAGAGAGAGATCAAAGAACTCCATGATGGCATGCTTTCTACCATTAACTTTGTGGTGCATGATAGCCAAGTTGCCAACGATTCCTTCCAAGCTAAACTGTTGAAGATGCTTAAGTGCTTTGAAGCCCGCTTAGAGAAGGTGCACCAAGACGTGGCAATGAACAAGAAGGTTATAGTTGGAGGAGCTATGACCATGCTGGGGACATCTAAGGTGGAGGTGCCAAAGCCAAAGCCTTTTGATGGGAAGAGAGATGCCAAAGAAGTGGACAACTACATGTGGCATATGGAAAGATACTTCAAAGTGATGGCAATGACCGAGGAATGCCGATACAACAACCCTATGGTGGCATTACTGACATGTCGACATTGAGAAAGGTACGTGCACCATAGACACTTGGGAAGACTTTAAGAAAGAACTTAAGAAACAATTTTATCCCAAGGATGTGGCCTACCAAGCAAGGAAGAGCATGAAAAATCTTAAGCACACAAAGTCTATTCGGGACTGTGTAAAAGAATTCTCTACTCTTATGCTTGAAGTCCCGAGTATGACTAATGAAGAACTACTCTTCAATTTCTTGGACAACCTACAACTATGGGCGGAGCAAGAATTATGTCAACATGGAGTGCAAGATCTTGCCTCGGCCATAGCAGTGGCAAAATTGCTTATTGAGTACAAACGTGGAGATTGCAAGGCCAAGACATCCAAGGGTGATCCTAATAGAAGTTCTAGTGAAAGAGAGGAATATGAGGATGAAGGTGTCCGACACAAGGAAAGGCACGGCAAGCCTTCAAGTAGCAAAGAGGGCAAGGGCATGGGCAAGGACAAGGTCAAAGAGAACATGGAAAGATTCAAACCCAAGACCAAGTGCTTCCAATGTGACGGGCCACATTGGGCAAGAGAGTGTCCCAAGAGGCAAGCCCTCAATGCCATGATTGAAGAATGGGAAAAGGTAGAGACTCCGCAAATAGGATCTCTACAACTGCTTGGTGACATCGAATCGAAGCCTACTACATGGACCCAATGGGATAAGGGTTTAATGTATGTGGATGCCAAGATCAACGGGAAGGCAACCCAAGTCATGGTAGACACAGGCGCGTCGCACAACTTCATTAAGGCGGAGGAGGCCAAGAGGCTTGGTCTTAAACTTGACAAGGGTCCAGGATTGATGAAGACGGTGAACACCAAAGCAAAGCCCGTAGATGGCATGGCTCGAGGGGTTGAGCTACACCTTAGTGGGTGGCGTGAAAAAGTCAATTTTTTGATAACATCACTCGATGACTATGACGTGGTCCTAGGAATGGAATTCTTACGGGAGTTCAAAGTAACATTGTTACCTCATAACAACACTATAGAGGGTGGGCCTTGCATGGTCCCAATGGTGAGTAAGCTAAATGCTAAACTCAAACTTTTGTCAGCTATGCATATCAAGTTGGGGACGGATAAGAAAGAGGTAGTAGGCATTGCCAAGAAGATGACTGGCTCTATAGAAGATAGTCCACCGACATGCACAGTTGTTAAGTCATCAATAGGGCAAGTGGACAAGGCAAATCTAAAAAAGAACAAGTCAAGGAGAAATCCTACGACTTCGAGGAAGAAGGCGCGACGAGGGCATCACGAGCATGAGTGGGGGAGAATGTCATGTCCTGCCAAATTACCTAGACATAATTGCTTACCAAGAGGAAGTCTTAAGGAAGGGAGGCTAATGGAATATTCTAGAAACTCCTGGAAGACTTGAGAAAATATGGGAATATGGTACATAATTCTATAATGTACATGGAATGATCTAAGGAAAGGTTCTAAAGTATTCAAGTGAATATTAGAGGGATGGAAGTAATAAAAGCTTCTAGAACCTCCTAGAGAAATGGAGGTGGTAAAAGATCCTTGTATCTACTTCTAGAATGAGGTAGATGTTTGTATAGATATTTTCAGGGAGACTTCTAGAAGTCTCTTGTAGGATAAGGAAAGCTTCCATAAGAAGCTTCTTTATAGCCCTTTTTCTTGTATGCTCTGGAATATTCTAGAGAAGGCCTAAGATGCCTATAAATAGGAGAGGGGCTCATTTGCTCCATCAATGATCCAAGAGTTGTAAAGCTCTCTCAAAGGAATACAAAAAGCATCATCAAGTTAGGCTTGAGATTGTCTAAGTGCCGCACGGATAGCTTGGAAATAACCAAGATCGTGACATTAAGCTCTAAATGTTTTCTAAACAAATAACAATCATTCACACAAGCATGTATTTTCTCATATCCAAGATCAAAGGCTTTAAGCATCTTTTTTGCTGAATATATAGATTTGACAAGCATGTTATCATCTGGTAGCATATTTGACACTATTCGAAGTTCATCAAAGCTTTCATCAGAATGATCATGTGCAGTTTTATGCTTGTATAAAGCAACAATCACTGAGAATTTAGTGTACTTTGCACACCCTGGATATAAAGGAGTTTCAACATCTTCTAATGATTGTGTTAATTCTCTCTACTTTCACTTGTAGACTTCGTAAAATCATTATCTTTTACATGCATGTCTCTCAACATCTTATATTTATTTGAAATTCAACATCTTCCTGATGTGATGATGCACTTAGTTGTTCCTTGTGAAGGAACCAAGATGTATATTTAGGATCCATCCCTTCCATGACCAAGTGTGCGTACACAATCTCACAAAATTTGTGAGATAGATTTCGACAATTTAAATAAGCAAGGGACGGGCTGTATTTTGCCGATGAAAGATTGTAACTCAGAGATGTAGGGTTGTAACTTGGCAAAGTTGGACTGTAACTCAAAGATGTTGGACTATAGGCGAGGGAGGTAGGTGTAGACACCCCATTTTTTACAGTCCTCAAGACTTGGACGTCATCGTTTGAACACTCGATGATCATCCATGCTCGTGTTCGTTTTGAGTTCCTGAAGGTCTCGACTGCACACCCTGTAACCCATCGGCTAGGCCTTATGCCTATCGGCCATTCCTTATTTCCATCGGCCATCAGTGGTGGCCGGTCGGCACCATTTTTGGCCGATCAACACCCTTTTTGGCCGGTCGGCCATGTTTGTTGGCCGAGGCCTTTCTATTTGCTTTTGTAGATATTTCTTTGCCAGCTGTGCCAACTGGTGAGCATAGATTGTATCCTCCATACACGTGTATGAAGGGATTAAACCAAGCGTCTAGCTTGTTCAACAAGCTTGAGACTTGGATTTCTATAAGAGGGGAGGCCCCTCTCCCTTTCCAGAGGTTCTGAAAATTGTATTAAAGACAAGATATCTATATATATATATATATTTCTTTCTCTCTCTCTATATTTGTGTGAGTTTGTGCCTTAAAGTGTGTTTTCTCTTCACTTTTGCACTACAACACCTAGTAAAGCACCATTGCTTTGTTGCTGAGGTGCTAGAGGACCTTGTTTGGACTCTCAAAGTTTGTTTCTTTGGCTCAGAAGTTCCTGCTTGGCTTTGGTTCTTCAAGGGTGAGTTGTTACCCCCTTTTAGCCTTGTTTTGCTTAAGTACTTAGCCACCTTTACATGCTTCTTTTGGCTTAACTTTCAACTGTAAAAAGCTTCATTTTTAAGTTCTTAAAGTGTTTGTTTGGGACCTCTTTGGTGTTAGGGGTGGTCTACCCCCTTTTGTCCCTTACTTGGCCTTGTTTTGAGCCATCTCTTTTAGGCCTTTGGATCACCTTTGTTTGGCCTCTTCACCACTAAATTCCAGAGGAATTTCAGTAGTGGAAAGTGTGTTTTGAGGCTCCAAATAGATGGGGGTGGTTCCCCCCTTTTGTACCTTGTTTGCATGTGGTATTGGCTCACCCAGTTAGCATGTTTTTCTATCTCCTTGAGGCTCCATCTTAGCATGTTTTTGTGATTTTTCTAACATGTTATACCTCTGTTTTGGGTTGGTCTGATCACTTGTTGCAGGCTTCATGCACTTGTAATGCAATCCTTCCTATAGCCTTAACATGCATCATGCTTTGGACAATGGTTTTAACATGCTTTTGGCTCCACTCCAGCAAGCTTTTGCTCATGTTTTGACATGCCTTAGCTTTGTTTTAAGTTGTTTTGGCCATGCATGCCTTGCTTTGTATAGCCTTAGTTCAATCTTGCTCACTAGCTTTGTGTTTTGAGTCACTAGCATGCATTGCTTGGGCTATTGGCATGATTTGGCATCATTTGGGATGATATTTTAGAGCATATAGCATTTCCATATTCTCATGCATATCCCTTTTTGATTGTGTTTGAGAGTTGTGCTCTTATGCCTAGTTGATGGGCCAATGCATGAGCATGCATTTTATTGCTTTTATTGCTATCATTTTAGATCTTTTTGGCCACTGTTTTGGCATGCATGAGGTGTATTTGGTGGTGGCTTAGCCCATTGAGCATTGTGTTACATGTTCCTAGTGTTGTATCCTTCACTAGTGCTTAGTGCCTAAGTGTTCTAGTATGTTGTGCATGAGTGTTAACATGTTAAGATTTGCATGTTGTTTGCATGTGTGTTGCATTGCATTGTGTTTGGGATTGGATGTTAATCCAAACACGAGGAAAGGGGGACGTTTCATACTCAAAGTGATGAAACGTGCCTCATTCCTTAGGTCACCGACACCTTTGATCATGTGTGATAAGGTGGAGGTTCATTGCGTCATTTGTGCATTCATTGACATTGAATTGTGCAAACTCGGCTTTCTTTGGCCATCATGCATTGAGATGCATGATTGATGGCCCGAGTGTCGAGTACCGCACTCCCTTGAGCTTGAGATATGATAGGGAGGATGGTTGTGCACACATACCTTGCAAATATATTGCCATGCCTCTGTTTGTGCTCTGTTGCAGCAAAAAGGAGAAATTGCAGGAAGCAGTGGCCGACCGGCCATCAAAGCTGCCGACCGGCCACCAAGTTTGCTGATCGGCTATCAAAATTGGCCGATAGCCATAAACTCTGGCCGATGGCCATTCCTCTTGGACGACCACCCCTCGGCATGTTCCTAAGGTGGATTAGGAGCATCTTGGAAGTTGGTAAAATTTTCAGAAGTCCAAAAGAGTGCAAATAGAGGCAACATGAGGCACGGTAGTGGATTTTCGAGCGAAGCCAACCGAGCATGCATCCTTCATTATTCCAAGACAGAGCTGTGGCAGCCTAATTTTGCTTCTTTTTCTTACTTAGTTGGTTTTGTAACTTAATTAATTTGCTTAATTAGTTAAGGTCTTGTAATAATTAAGTAGCTTAGCTTAGATTAGCTTAGCTTTTATTCGGACCCTTCGTCGAGAGGGCAAATTTTGTAATAAGCATGCATGTGTGTGCCACGTCTTTCTCCCTTTTACTTATCAGCTTTTGATGGTTAGTTTAGGGCATATCTCGATTAGCATACTTATGTTTGCATGCGTGCATCATTCATCTGTCTTGCATGCACCGGGCTCGGCGCATCATACAAACTGCATTGTATTTCAATACCAATTTGAATACATGTTATCTAGTTGCATTCACATGACATCTTCGAATAGCCGAGCCTATTTTAGTTGCATTTTTGCATGTGTTGCATTAGGCAGTCTTAACATAGCTAGGATCATGCATTGATTACTAACTAGCTTCTGTTTTGGCTCGGAATACACTGTAAGTGTTTATGTTTTAGCATCCTTGCATGTGTGTAAATGACTGCCATGACAGCATGCTTGCCATGAGGCTATCTGCTTAAGTGTTTAAACTACATGAATGCCTATGGATGAAGGCTTTATTGCTTGAACTAGAACAATTCATCAAAATGTGCATTTTAAGCCCACTTGAAGTGGCAAATCACCATGTTTTCTAAGCCCACTTGAGGGTGGCAAATCCGCATCTTAGCCTACTTCCGAGTAGCACTTTTAAACCACTTTCTAAAACAAACATGAGATGTTTTGTTCCAAATTGAGTGATTTAGTCTATACTTGTATACTGTGCGCATCACATAGTAATTCTAGATTAATAAACCGGAATAAGAACACATGTGTTTTAAAAAACAACATATCATGTTAGTAGAGGTCGATCCTTTGATCGGGCGAGCAGGAGTGCTCATTTTAGAACATTCCCCTCTCGTACCCAAATTCTCGAGCCGAGGCAACTTTGGTGATGGCGGACACGTGGCCTTAGGCACGAGTTAGGGTTTTCTAAATTTTCCAAAACAAAATATTTAGGTGGTGACTCTGAAATCTGGCAAAGCAGTCCATGTTTGGCGCTTTTTGATTAAAATCAATTTTTCAAAACGATTTGCCGAATTTGGACTCTCTAGTGATTTATCAATCTTACATTGCACTTTGTGAGATTAGATTTAGAACCGTGAGAGGAGTTCGAACTATAGTAGCTAGAACCACAATTCGTGCGCGAAACGGAGTTCGGGCGGTCTACAGTTTCTGGCGACTCTGCTGGGGATTTAGAGAACTTGACTCAAACTTGTGATATGTTGTTTTGTCTACACTTATGTATTTCTTTGCATTGCATTTGCATTGGTGCACCTAGGACACCATGTTTGTTGTCTGCTATTCCTGAACGGTTTGCCAGAGGCTTGCTTGGAAAAGCGTGCCATAAGGCTGACCAGTTGCGGGCTCTGCCACAATGGGAACACAAACCTTGATTTTTACCGGGGCACCCTTTTTGACCATTCAACCTAGTGCATATCGGAATCCATAGTGACCATTCCAAACTAGGACATGTTGCTTATCCGATTGTAGGTTGTTTGAACCGCTGTGTGCGTAGTGAAGCCCTAGCTCCTGATGAAACTAGGACAGGGAAACCCTATCCCTCTATATGGATGTTTTGGCTCTCACTTGCTTGCTATGTGCTTTTAGAGTGTGCCTTTACAGGAAAGCATGTATCAGTTTGCAAGTCTGGGTATTAAGTCTGCGGACATCTGTATTTGGGAGCATTAGTTTTACCTGAGGGTACCAGATTTGAGGCAGTGATTTAGGAATAGTGATCAGTGTTGAGAACAGTGTGTTCAGCTTACAAATGCCAACTGTGTGTTGTCTTTATTTAAGCCGAAGTGCTGTCCGTTTTTCTGTTTATTATTTCCTTATTATGCTTTATTTATCTTTTTGCAAGGTAGTTTAGTATCATTGCTTCCGACCAGGCAGATATTCCCCAAGCACTTTGGATCAGAGGTCGAAGACTTCATCGATCTGAGGATCTGATAGACGAACAACCAGTGTTCCTTTCATTACCCCCGGTTACTAGACGGAGGTCAGTTAGGCGCAGTTCATCAATACAGTGGTTACCAAATCAGTGGTCCTTATCCACCCCGTCAGTGAGTAGTCAGGTCGAGGTTTCCGTTTCTACCGCAGGGAGAGATTTACTGGCTGTTCAGTTAGATCAGCACCTTATGGAAAGTATGGAGGATATGATGCGTCAGCTCCAAGAGACTATGGAAGCCATGCAAGAGATCTTTGCTTGACGAAGTTTGCAGCGTCAGTAGAGGTTGTGGCTCAACAGACAAAGCTAATTGCCAAACTTCAGCAACAGCAGCAACCACCCTAACAAACCGGAGCGTTCGCTTCGCATCCACCCCCACCCCCACCCTCACCTCCACTTAGAGTTCCAACACTCGGGAAGACTGCAAACATCCAGGAAAATACGGACGTCCCAACGGGGCCAGTTCCATCCCCAATTCTACCCCAGCTGTCCAAAGCGCCGACTAATCTAGTGGATACACCGTTTGAATTTGAGGTGAATCCAACAGCGCTAAAAGTGAGCAAGCTAGAAAAACTGTTCAAGAAGGCTCAAGGCGTTAATTCCATTCTGGACATAGAGGATGGATACACCGATTCGGCAGTGACTTTGCCGGACCGGTTCAAGATGCCGCACATAGACTGTTTTGACGGTTCTAGGGATCCCATGGTGCACTTGCAATTGTTCTCAGATATCCTAAGGCCGATGGGCCTCTCCAGATTGCAAAAGCTTTCCCTCTTTGGCCGGACCCTATCGGGTGTTGTGGCTATTTAGTACGCAAAGCTGGAGGACTCTGTCAAGAGAAGCTGGGAGGAGATGGTTGAGGCCTTTATAGCTCAATACTCCTACAACACGCAGATCAAGATCACAACTCGTGATCTCGAGACAACCAGACAAAAGCCGAAAAAGGGCTTCTCTAACTTTGTAACCCTTTGGAGAGCCAAAGCTTCTATGATGACCACCAGGCCGGTTGAGAAGGATCAGACACAGATGGTTGTGCGCAACCTCCAACCCAAACTAATGCAAAAGATCATCGTCCTACCCCTTCCCACCTTTACGGATTCACACGAGATTGGGGTACAGATTGAGGACGCCATGAAGCAGGGTCTGATTGACCACGACAGAGAGCAGCCCAAGAGGGCATTTTTCCGCAGTACGAATGCAGGCACGAGTAATGCTGCAGTTGCCAGGACTTCCAATGTGGGCATGGTCACTAACACCAATCCAAAAACACTTACAGCTACACCCTTCACCGGAGCGGCCGGAACTAGCTCACAAACAGCCAAATACCCACCCCGAGGTTAGAGGACTTTTTCCCCGTTGTATATGCCTTTGTCCAAAGTCCTGGGTGTTTTAATCAGGAAGGGATATTTGAAGCCCTTGGAGCCGCGGCCATTACCAAATAACCTCCCACTAACCCACAACCCGGCCAAATACTGTGCGTTTCACCAATAGCATGGTCACGACACCGACCAGTGCTACAGACTGCGTCATGAGATCCAGGATCTTATTGACAATATGGTGATCACACCTCCAGAAAAACCAAATGTCACAACCAACCCCTCCCACCACATAACCAAGCTCCACCACCCAAACACATCAATCTGATCCAAACAAGGGTTGTGCCATACGACCTTAGCATATATATCACACACTTCCACCTACCCAAGCCGGAGGTGTTCATCCCGGATAGCACGGATTTGTGCATATTGAGCACCTCCCAAACCCAACCTGAACCGGTGGTGGTGACCATCGAAAACAGAATCGAGATGACTTTGGAGGCAGATGGAAATGTTGATTTAGAGCCTGAGGGGTCTGGGAGCTTTGCGTACAACCCGAGTGGTTATATCATATCAACAGATCAGATCAAGCCGAGGGTAGAGTTGCCAGTTGAGGCAGAGATCAGTGTGGTTCGGGAGGATGGACCTAGTCAGGGGTTGGATGACCTAACAGAGTCGGAGGAGGATATCGCGAATTTGCAATTCTTCAATAAATAGGATCCGGGGGACATGACTGTCAACTGGTTCAACTTGGATAGGTCAGCAGAAAATACGGGGTGGCTCAGTGACCAGCCAGATGTTGTTGAAGAATCTCAGCCAGAACAGGGACTGTCAAGAACGAGAACTTCAGTAGTGACCGGAATGGCTGAGAATTAGGGGAAATTGCTGGAGAGCACCGGTGTAAAGAATTTTCCTCGAGATTCGGGCAGATTGAGTACAAAAAATACTGAATAGCAGGCTACACTGAAGCAGTTTGAGCAAGAAAAGATCGAGGATCTTGAGAGGGCTAGGAAGGCCAAAGCCCCTGCGAGGACGGAACGTGCTATGCGCACAGAAACAATTGCAACGAAACCGGACAACTGTCTGTCGATTGCCGACAGGATATGGTGGGAAGACGATGACTTATGTCTTGCCCACATTGATGAAGATTGGAGACGGAACCAACCGAATGACACTTGGTATGTTGAAGAGGTGGACCACATGACCAGAAGTGGGCGGTATTTCAAGCCTCCACACTTGGATCAACCAGAGATGTCCGGGAAGGACAAAGAAGCGGAGAGGCAAAAGGAAAAACTGCTTGAGGAGGAGGCTGTACTAAAGTAGGTTAAGAAAATCCAAGCAGACATCTCAATCTGGGGACTGCTAATGGCCTCAAGAGTTCACAGACAGGCCGTCCTTACAGCCATGGACCGGGCCAAACTTTCCATCGATACAGCTCCTGAGCAGTTAGTAGGGTTAGTTTTCCCGAGATGAGCTTCCCCGACATTGACCTTCACTGACAAGGAACTGCCGCCTGAGGGCTCAGATCATAACAAACCACTCTACATCTCTGTCGAGTGTAGAGAGAAATGGATACCGGTAGTCCTTGTTGACACAGGATCTACTATCAACGTATGTCCGTCGAGAATGGCATATGCTATCAGGTTGAAGCTCTTGGATTTTGTACCTACTGCCCAAGTGATACAGGCCTACGATAATACCAGCCGAGAGGTGATGGAGATTGTACAGATTCGGACTCAGGTTGGCCTAGGGCAACAGGATATTGACTTTTATGTCTTGGATGTTCTGGCCACCTTCAATCTACTCCTAGGGCGGCCGTGGCTGCACCAGGTGAAAGCCGTCTCTTCCACCTTACACTAAATGCTGAAGTACCCCCACGGGAAGGGGGTGGCAATCGTCTTTGGGAATTCTTCAATACATCTGCCGCCAGAGGTTTCTACACCAGTTCTGGAGATTGAGCATGGCGCGGAGGATGTATTCTTGTCAGGATTTACCCTAGCAGAGGTCCGGGTTGTACAGAATATCCTAGCTGTTATGAGGGGCTATATGTCAGCGCACAGTCTGTTTACCTTATAAACAAGCTTCAGCATATCCTCAGGATGGGATTAGGGCAAAGTGGCTGGAAAGGCGCTGCAGCGTCGGCCGAAGTGTCGCACAACCCATATACCTTTGGTTCAGGTTATCTGTCTACCAAGGAGGATTGGGCGAGGAAAGGAAAAGAGATGGCCAGAAAAGCCAGAGCCAAGCAGGCTAGGAAGCCTTATGAGTTGATGCACCGACCTATCTAGGGGACCCTAAACGGACGCTTTGTCCGGGAATGGGAAGACTTCCCGTTCTGCGGCTTCCCAGAGCCATGGCTAAATGCAGAGAGGCGGCACTTGCCGGGGTTTGAGATTTTCTCTGACTTGCAATTGTCCGGGGATAATGTTGTCGAAGAGTAGACAGACCCACCAACTGAGGCTGAGCAGTGCAAGAAGAAGGATTCCGAGAGCACAGAAATTGAGATGGGAGTAGCACTGGCTTGTCTACTTTCAGATCCTCAGATCATATAGGAGTGCTTGGGGGATAATTTCTCAGTTTCTATGATCGGGAATGAAGCGGCTGTGAGCCCATCTTCAAACATTCTGGATGCATCCATCGCACCCTCCCTCGTCTGGCAATACGAGGAGGGCTTTTTATCGAGCAGCACCGAGTCAGGTAGTGAGCCAGAATCTGATTCCACTGAGTCCATGGAGTCGGAATCAGGTTCCAGCTCGTCTGAGTTTGAGTCCGGTATTCTTGGAGGTGATAACCAGGATGTCACTGTCCTGTCCAAGTCATCTTTTTCTTTTTCCTTTGAGTCTATTGTAACAGAGGAATCAGGCAGACTGGATGTTATTAATGAGAATGGTACGGCTGTGGCTTCCGAATACTTTTCTGTGCCCTTAATTTATTGCATTAATTAAGACTTTCAAAATTTTGATGAAAACGACGAGGAAGAAATTCCTCCAGTTTTGCAACGTTTGATTGATCAAGAGCAGGAGAGGTTTGTAAAACCCTTGGTTGATGAAATCACCACAATTAATGTAGATACTGAGAAGGACCCGCGGCTGGTCCAGATCGGGTCCATGTTGTCTTCGGAGGAGCGCGAGCGCTTAGTCGCTTTATTAAAAGATTTCAAAGATGTTTTCGCGGGGTCCTACAAAGACATGCCTGGAATTGATCCTAAGATTGTACAGCACCGGATCCCTCTTGACCCAGAGGCCCGACCTGTTAAGCAGAAGCTCTGAAGATCAAAGAAGAGGTCACCAAGCAAATTGATGCAGGGTTCCTGCTAGTATCTAAATACCCAACTTGGTTGGCCAATATAGTTCTGGTGCCGCAGAAAGACGGCAAAATTCGGGTATGTGTGGACTTCAGGTATTTGAACAAAGCCAGTCCGAAGGACGAGTTTCCTCTGCCGCATATCGATGAATTAGTGGACTTCACTGCTGGGCATGCGCTGCTCTTATTCATGGATGGGTTTTTAGGCTACAATCAGATTTTGATGGCACTCGAAGACCGGGAGAAGACTGCTTTCACCACCCCGTGGGGAACCTATTGTTATAGGGTGATGCCGTTTGGGTTGAAAAATGCTAGAGCTACATATCAACGAGCTGCGACCACGATTTTGCACGATATGATCCATAAAGAGGTTAAGGTGTACGTGGACGACATGATTGTCAAGTCCAAGGAAAGATAGGGCCACTACACTGCCTTGCAGAAATTCTTCCAAAGGATCAGAGAGTATCGGTTGCGACTGAATCCTCATAAATGTACATTTGGTG
Source organism: Camellia lanceoleosa (assembly GCA_025200525.1). NCBI lineage: Eukaryota > Viridiplantae > Streptophyta > Magnoliopsida > Ericales > Theaceae > Camellia > Camellia lanceoleosa. Next base: position 37,637,598 of record CM045765.1, read on the forward strand.
TTACAGCAGGGAAAATGCTAGGGTTCTTGATCACACAGAGAGGTATCGAGGTTGATCATTCCAAAATCAAGGCCATCCTAGAAATGCCACCACCGAGGATTGAATAGGAGGTGCGAGGCTTTCTGGGTAAAGTGCAATTCATAAGACGGTTTATTGCAAAATTAACCTTGACTTGTGAACCACTGTTTGGTCTCCTGAAGAAAGGAAAAAAGCTTCAATGGGACGACCGATGCCAAGTTGCTTTCGAGCAGATCAAGCAATATTTACAGAACCCACCTGTGTTGTCACTGCTTGAGCCGGGGAAACCGTTGATTCTATACCTATCAATGACTGAAACTACAATGGGCTGCATGCTTACACAAGAGTCTGAGGACAAAGTGGAGAAGGCTATCTACTACCTGAGCAAGAAAATGCTGGATTACGAGACCCGCTACACTCTCCTGGAGAAGGCTTGTTTGGCCTTGGTATGAGCTACCAGGAAACTGAGGCACTACTTGTTAGCTCACTCCGGAATACTGGTTTCGAGATTAGATCCCATCAAATATCTCTTCGAGAAACCGGCACTTACAGGTAGGCTAGCCCGTTGGTTGCTTCTGCTTTCCAAATTTGATCTGAAATACATGATGCGCAAGTCAGTGAAAGGGAGGGCGGTAGCGGAGTTCCTAGTCGATCACCCAGTTGAAGGGGATAAAGCAGTGGAATATCTGTTCCCAGACGAGGCTATTCTGCATGTCAAAGAAGAGACTTGGACGATGTACTTTGACGGAGCGTCAAACCAATACGGGTATGGGATAGGGGTGTTGCTGATAGCACCCAACAATTCCCGCATACCTCTAGCATTCAAACTCCGGTTCAAAGTGTTGAACAATGAGGCAAAGTATGAGGCATGTATTACTGGACTAGAAGCCACCCTGGAACTAGGGGAAAAATGGTTGGATGTCATCGGGGACTCGAACCTTGTTGTATCTCAAGCTAAAAGAGATTGGAAAGTCAAAGAAGAAAAGATGAGAATCTATCACCAGACCTTGGACGTGCTGATTCCTCGATTTGAGAAACTAAACTTCGCTCATCTATTAAGAGAGAACAACAGGTTCGCTGATTCATTAGCAACTCTATCTTTTATGATAGACATCACTTTCGGAGTCTGGATGAGTCTGATCATCATCGAACAAAAATTCGTGCCGGCCTACGAGCTGATTGCTGTCATAGATAAGGTACAAGATGAGAACCCATGGTATTATGACATCTAGAACTTCTTGGAAAAGGAAGCGTATCCACCATAGACAAATGCCAAAGATAAGAGGGCAATTCGAAGAATGGCTGCTCAGTTCATCGTCTGCGGGGGTAAACTGTACAAAAAGGGTCATCTCGGGATGCATAAGCTGTGTGTTGATGCTGAAGAGTCCAAACGCCTGATGGAGGCCATCTATGACGGTGAGTGAGGAGCGCACATGAGCGGGGTGATGCTAGCCCGGAAGATCCTTAGACAGGGTTATTACTGGTCTACCATGGAGGAGGATTGTATTGGCTTTGTCCGGCGATGCCACAAATGTCAGATCCATGCAAACCGCATGAACATTCCGCCGTCGAAGCTGTACAACATGACTTCGCCATGCCTATTTTCAGTCTGGGGGATTGATGTGATCGGGGCTGTCACTCCAAAGAGGTCCAACGGGCATGAGTACATTCTGGTAGCGATAGACTACTTCACAAAGTGGGTTGAGGCCCAATCTTACGCGGTGTTGAAGGCATCGTATGTCGCTAAGTTCATCAGAAACAACATTATCTGTCGCTATGGGGTCCCGAATGAGATTATTTTGGATAATGGTTCCCATTTCAAGAAGGAGGTGATTGACTTGTTGGAGAAATATGTGGCTTTTCATAAGTCATCTACATATCGGCCGCAAACCAACGGAACTGTTGAGGCTGCTAACAAGAACATCAAGCACATTCTGCAGAAGATGGTGGAAACCTACAGGGACTGGCCAGATAAGCTGCCATTTGCTCTTTAGGGCTACCGGACTTCAATTCGAACTTCTACTGGAGTGTAGACGCGCCCGTGGGCTCCCATCTAACAGTTCAAGGACTCGATTTTGTGCCGGTTCTAAATCTTGAACCAAAGAGTCCAAATCTGGCAAATCGTTTGAGAAAACAGATTTTTGAAAAGTAGTGCCAAACATGGACTGCTTTGCGGATTCTGAGTCGCCGCCTAAATATTTTAAAATGGGAAATTAAAGAAACCCTGACTCGGTGCCGAAGGCCACATGTCCGTCATCACCAAAGTGGTCTTGGCTCGGGAGCTTGGGTACGATCGGGGAAGGTCAACTATGAGCACCCCCTTTCGCCCGGTCCGAAGACCGGCCTCTACTAACCGTGATATCCAATTTTGAAAACATTACGTGGTCTTGTTTCAATTATTAACCTAGAATTACTATGTTATGCTTAAGAAACAAGTATAGACTAGATCGCCTAAATTGGAAACAAACATTGCATATCCGTTTGTTTTGAAAACAATTTGAAATTGCTACTCGCAAGTAGGTTAAAATACGGATTTCAACGAGTTATTCCAACTCAAGCAATCCAACCTCCACCCACAGGCATTCAAACAGTTTATCTCACATAAGCATTTAGCCGCATGGTAAGCATACTGTCATGGCAACATTCACACGCATGTGGTATGCTAAAGCGTAAAATACTTACATCGTACTCCGTGCCAAAACAGGAAACTAGTTAGCAAAAATGCATGCCCTAGTTCATGTTAAGTGGCTAATGCAACACAGGCAAGGATGCAATTTAGAGTAGGCTCGGCTAACCCTAAAATGGCACGTGGAATGCAATCATTTGATGCACGTATTCAATTTGGAATTGGAAATACAATGCAGTTTGTATGATGTACCGAGCCTGATGCATGTCAACAAATGCATGGATGCATGCATGCATAGCATAAGGTATGCTAAAATAAACGTGCCCTAATACTAACCATTATAAGCAGGTAAATAAAAGGGAGAAAGAAATGGGGGTTGGAAGACATACACCCACTCACCCACACTTATTACAATTATGCCCTCACACAGAGGGACCGAATAAATATTACAATTCAAATAATAAATAAATTAATTATTATAGAAATTTATATTTGTCAAATTAAATCATATGTAAAAAGAAAGGGGGCTTCGGCTACCTCGAGATCGTGAATGATGCATGCTCAATCGAATCGCCAGAAACCCACACCGCACTTTGCCTCTGTTTCACCGCCTGCCTCTCAAAAATTCCAAAGTCCCGGGAGTGCCTCAGGAGCCTGGGGATCACCACCGGCTGGGGTAGGATACCACCGGCTGAAGGAGGATGCCACCGGCACTAGACTCATCCACCGGCTGCCAATTGATCACGGTCGGCACTAACAAAGGTTTGGCCTAAAATGCTGCAAAACACGCAACTCACAAAGAAATAGAGGACAACAACATGCATGGCAATGTAATTCAAAGCATGTATGCACCAAACACACTCCTTATCATGTTTTTGACTTAAAGGAAGATGTGCCTCGGTTCTCGGACCACCAATCACTCATTTCGATGCATGATGGCCCAAAGAACCAAGAGTGCAATTTCACTTTCAAATGCATGCAAACCAAGTAAACATGAAAGGGTGCCAAACCTCTATCATTTTCATCTCAAGAGGCCAAGCATGCATGCTTATGCGATGCAACTCTAAGCATGTTATCTAGCATGCAACATGAACAATGCGAGCAAGCTAAACATGTTAGGCATACAACCTAAGCAAAGAGGCATATAAACCAAGCAATGGAGTGGACTAAAGCATGAATTAGACTACTCCTAATTGGCCTAAAATCAGTGGCCAAAGTGCCTAGAAATGGAGACTAAACACACACACACACATGCAAGTGTTATGGTCCAAACCCAAGGCATAAACATGGCAACCCCCAAGCACACTTGGAGATACCAAACAAGGACAATAAACACACATTGTAAAGCTCTGAAAATCATGCAAAACATGATGCCAAATCATGCAACAAAACAAGCCAAACAAAGCATGCAAATGGTCTAAGGTTCAAAGCAAATCAATGAGGCTTTGAACCACACTTAGCACAACCACACATGGCAATACTTAAACACTTAAAAACAGAGTTTTAACACATAAAACTAAGCCTAAGTGACCACCTAGATGGCATCTAGATGACATCAATCCAAAGGCATGCATTAAAGCCAAAACATGGAGCATTTAACACATACTCTTAAAGCATTAAAGAGGCATGCTAAGCAATCAAACAAACATGTATGAAGGACTGAAATAGCATGCAAAATGGTTCCAAACCGTCAAAAATGAAGCAAGCAAGGCATGCTACACACTCATGCTCTTAAGGCCAACAAGCCAAATACAAAGGAGCTATGAAATATAAGTCATGGTCGACCAAAACAAGCATGGACAGACCTCATACATGGCAAAATAAGCATACAAGCTTCATGAATCTAAGCGTAAAACATGCTAGAAATAAAGGCATTCAACCTAGGCATGTTAAAGGACCAACAAGGCATTACAAAGCAACTATGCAAAGCATGCAAGGAGTGCTAAAACCAACTCTTGGCAATGTCATATTAGGGCATAATAAACATAAAATGCAGCCAAGACATGCTCAACAAACAATCAAACATTATGCTCTCTCAAGAGGCCAAACTTGCCCTTTTCAAGGACATTAAGGAGAGGGGGTGGCCCTCTCCTTCTTGGGACTTCAAGGCATCATCTTCACCACTGAAATCCCTCAAGATTTCAGTGGTGAAGAGATCCTAACACCAAAGTCTCGGATCTCTCACAAAATGGCACAAAAAAGGGCCTTTTCAAGGCCTAAGGGTGGTCAAACTTGCTCAAACCACAAAACACTCTTAATAAACAATAAAGAGGCTTAAAAAATAGAACTTTTATGTGTTATAGACTAAGCACAAAAACTGTTTTAAGCTATGCAAAAATGGAATGCAAGAATGGGGAAAAAGGGGTAGTTTCTTACCCTTGATGATCAACTCCAACAATGGTGACCTTAATGCCTCTTTAAGCTTCAAACCAGCCAAGAACACCAAGAACAAGCCCTTAGCACCTCAGTTCCAAGAGGAAGGTGAAACACTAGGTGTTGGTGAGCAAAAGTATGACACAAACACCTAGTGTACAAAACAAGAGGGAAGAAGAGAGATAGGATGTGTATCTATCCTAACCCTAAAAACCAGAGCTTGGTCTGTCTAAAATGTCTAAAATTTTGTAACCCTAAGCCAAGAAGAGGAGTGGTCCTCTTATAGGCAAGCAAAGCTTGCAAAGCTTACAAGCTAAGCTAACTAAGAGGGTCATCCCTCCGTACACGTGTATGGAGGGGAACTAAAACTATACAGCTGTCTGAAAATATCTCAAAAAGCAAGCGCATCCGATGTCCGCAAAGAGTGTCATTTTGACAAAACTTAGTGCCGGTCGGCACAAAAGAGTGCCGATCGGCACAATAAAGTGCCGATGGCAACACCAGCCAGTGCCGGTGGCCTCTAGCCAGTGCCGGTGGTGTGTGGGGGTGCCTTACAAAGCATTCCCTGCCCTTCCAAGGCAAAACACAAGTGTTTGGTGTAAAACCAGACACAAGACGGTCGAGTTCGGAAGTCCTGAGGCAAGGCGCGCGAGCCGAGAACTCCGGGAACTCCAAACAAACACAAACATGGATAATCACCGAGTGTTCAAGCGGTGACGTCCAAGTCTTGAGGACGGTCAAAAATGGGGTGTCTACATGGAGCAACTCCGTATTCCTTGGTTTATGAGATGGAGGCTATTCTGCCTATTGAAGTTGAGGTTTCGTCATTATAGGTATTGGCTGAGTGTCAGATAGCTGAGGCAGATTGGCAGCAAAGTAGGTTCGAAGAACTCATGCTCTTTGATGAAAGAAGGCTGAAAGCACTATATCACGTTAGGGTTATCAACGAAGAATTGCCAGGGCTTTCTACAAGAAGGTTAAGTCCAGGAATTTGAAAAAAGGGGATCTAGTGCTCAAAGACAACCGAGCTCCCATCTACGACCCTAGGGGCAAGTTCAGACCCAATTGGATTTGCCCTTACATCATCAAGTCTATCTGGTCGAGTGGAGTTGTCGTTTTGATGGACTTAGATGGCCTTGAGTTCTCCTAGTCGATCAACATGGACAAGTTGAAGAAATACTTTCCCTGAGTGGCTTGCTAGGCCAAAAACCCGAAAGAGCAACTTAGGCAAAAGTTAGAGCACAGAAAATTTGAAATAATAAAAACTGAGCTCGCAAGGTTGAAAACCTAGAAAGGGCAGCCTTGGCAAAAGTTAGAGCGCAAAAGGAGAATGTTAATACATAAGTGAACTTGAGTCGAACTACGTAAGGCTTGATTCCCATCTTTGGGATACGTAGGCAACTTCATTCTGAAGTCCAACCATAAACACTTCCAAATTGACTTTGTCCATGTGATCATGTTGGTCATCTCTGTCTATTCTGCATTCAAGAGCTCAGTTGTGATCTCCAGTGCAGTGCTATTCAGACTAGGGGCAACTTTCCAGTTGCTGGATCTAGGGTTGTACATCTCAGTGATCGATCTCGGGCGTGTCCAGTTGTGATCCATATCGAAAATGGTTTTGAAAAGTTTTAATAAAAGTTGATTTTGCTCAAATTAATCTTTTTACGACCTAGACCATTTTTGGACCAAACGGAAAATTTTCAGTACCCACAACCTTCAATTACATTGATTTCAATATAGAGTTCTCCTACTCTTGAATACAAATTGAAGTTTGCTTTTTATTACATTCATAAAGAAAACTTGAAAGTACTGATTAAAGCAAATAAACTCGGGGTATAGTCAGGTGTTCCTGTGTCCCCTCCCACAGCTTGTGGAAGCTTCTAATGCCAAAGTAGGCCCAATCTGCGCCTCTTCATCAAGCCTAGCTATACACTCATCAGAGAGGGTGCAACTGAAAGTGGAAGCGGGGGCCAAAAGCTCTCTCATCCTCCATGTTGTGGCATACCGAGCTAGCTATGCGCCTTGGACTGGAAATGCAGTAGGGTACTCTATTCCCTCTTCCGAGCAAGTCTGATCATGTCTGAATTGGCGCCGGATTTGAAATGGGAAGTAAAGGACACAGTGTGTTAGGCCGATCAACTGAATCCTAGGCTGGCGAGTCATGCTGTAGCTCATCGCCGGTAAATTAAGCCAGGAGCAGCGCCAAGCAATGTGGATAGCAGACAGACTGCACATCCATTCGCACCACCATCCCTCATCAGGGGCATCGACTAGACGTCGCCGGAAGAAATAGCCGCGAGCTAAATATGCTGGGCATGAGTCCACAATCTTCAACTTATCCATCAACCATATCTGCGGAGTGATGAAAAATGAGAGATTAAAGAATAGAGAGGTGTACGTGGAGAGAAAAGTGAGAAAAGGGTTTTGAGAGAAAAATCGAGCCTGAGGGCTGAGTGATGTGAGAAATATATATGAGATAGGGTGGGAAATATTACCTGCAGCAGTAGTGGACTCCCCGCGAATCTAGTCGTCTCTCGGCGATGGAAAGCATCCAAACCCATCAATGTCTCAGCGAGCGTCATGGCAATATAGCTCTTGCCCTCTTTTAACCCCTGCGCAACCTCAATCAAATGGACACTAGATCCTCCGGAGCCTGGGGCAAGCAAGAAATGAGATAACATGCACAAGCAAAGCGCATGTCGCCGAAAACCCTGCGAGTGATGATCGCCGCAGTCACCGGCATCAGAAAACCGACGAATTAGGCTAGGGATGTCCAATTCTCCATCGCAAATCAAAGACTGAGCATCATGCAAAGTGAGCCCACACATCCGTCCTAGAACTTGGACGTGGCCAAAACGGAATTGAGGCATGATCTCTTCATCACGCTGAGACTCCATCAAAGCTTGGAAGTCTTCAAAAGTGGAACATATCTTTTGTCCGCCAAAGCTAAAAATGTGCGTAACCAGATTCCAACACCTTGCTGCGGTATGAAGGAACGGAAAACGCAGCGGGGTGCAGCTCAGTGTGAATAGTGCATTTATTTCGAAGCCCCAGAAATTCAGCTTTTCCAAGCCATCCAAGTTAGCAATCCAATTTGTGAGATTTTGGACAAGAAATGCCTCCATTTGGTGCAAAAACTGAGTTGAAATGGAGAAACTACGAAGCTGGGGCTTTTGTAGAAGATAAGTTGTTGATTAGAAGAAAAGTGTCAATAATCTGGGCACTTTCTGCATTGATGGCCGATCGGCCAAGTTTTATGGTCGACCAGCCATATTTTTAGCCGATCGGCTAGTATTCGTGGCCGATAGCCCTTTATGGTGGCCGATGACCTTCCACTTTGGCCGATGGCCCCTTTCTTTGCTCTCTAAGTTGTCCATGTCTTGGAAGTGTTGAGAACTTGTGTCTTGTTCCACTTCAAATGCCTTTTTGTGACGATTTTGCGAAGTCGTGCTTGTGTTACTTCAATTTGTTTATTGAGTTGTTGTATTTTTGTTTATCAAGTTGTATATTGCATTGATTGTTAAGTTCTTGTCTTGCTTATCGAGTTGTATTTACATTTGGTTAGCATGTCAAGTCCTTGTTTTGCTTATCGAGTTGTTTTGTTCTTTCAATTGTTAATTGGTTCCTTACCTGATTTAGGCAATGCAATTCAAGTGTGTAGTTTTCAAACAAAGTTCAATCTCATTTACATGATGTGCGATGCGATGCAATGCTTAGAATACAAATGTAACACTTTTTCAATCAAAAAAGCTGTTTTTCATTCCATCAAGTTTTCTTTCGTAAAAGTACAAAGTTTTAAGGAAAATAAACCTGCCTGAGGCAGTACAATGTGCAGAAACTACAAGTAAAAAGAGAAATAAAGCAAAAAACAAAACATCTAAAATCGACGCCAGTCGCCTCAAGAGCAGGAAGCCCTCCTCGTCCTCTTCCTCGACGAAGGCCCAGGACCACCGCCGTCAGCTCCGTTGCCAGAGTCTGAACCCCAGCCGTCTCCAACCTCATCTCCATCCTGAGATGACTCTGACTGTGGACTCACTGCCTCCTCATCGGACTCATCGTCATCTGGGGTAGGCGCCTGTGAACTACTCCCGGAGTGAGCACGTCCAGCTCTGCTACGGCTGCGCACTAAAGTCCCTCGTCCCGCTCCCCCTACCGCTCGGGAAGTAGGCACTGAAGGTCCCGCTGTGGCTGGTATCTGGAATGGGGTCTGAAAAGAACAAATTGGCAAATGCATCAGTTATGCTATGCGAAGCTGAGTATGGTATCAAATGCAGTGTATGATTGCAGTGTGTAAATGCTGTGAGCAGTATATGAACACCGTGAGCAATGTATGAATGCTGTCAGCAGTGTATAAACGCCGTAAGTGGTGAATGATTGCAGTATATGAGGGCTGTAGCTAGTATATGAGATGCAGTGTATCGGTGCCATGAGTGGTATATAAATGTGGTGTATCAAATGCAGTGTTGACAATATAATGCATCAGATCAGTACAGAGCAGATTATAGAGGGTTTTGGGACGGAAGTTGAAAGTACTTACTGGAATACCGTAAATGTTGAGCAGGTCCATGCTCCTCTGTAGCATCCCCATCACCGAAGCAAACAGCTCCAGAGCTTTCACAGTGTACTCTATGGAAGACTGCAAAAGTGTTGAGGTAATTAGTAATCTATGGGATATCAACTGAAATGAAATGACTGTACAGAATGTAAAGTATAGCATATACCAGGGTTGAGCCTCGAACTCCAACGAGCTCATGATCAGGTGGGGGAGGAGCGATGGGTATCTGATAAGTCTCTCCAGCTCGTCCTTGGCATGTCATGGTAGTGGGCAGGTCTGGCCACTCCACCATCTGTCCCCTCTGGGAACCCCTCCTGCCATGGGCCTGAGTCGCCCTCAATGCTCCCACTCCTCCTGCTGGGGCTGTAGGTCTCTCTCTCTCACCTCGGCGAACACTGGCCAGAGACGGCATGAGATATGTCTCGATGAAGGCGGTGTAGTCGCCGTCGAGTTGGAAGAAGTCAGCATCCCAACCGATCATGAAATTGGTCATCTCCTGTGGGATGTATGTCGCTGTATGCCTCATGTGCAAGGGAAGCGGCATCGGGACTATCTGCTCAGGCAAACCGAGGCTCTGTCGCAAGAAGCGCTCTCCCAAGTACCATGCTTGACAGACCGGACCCTCAAGCAAAACCCGAAATCGGCAGTCTCCCGAGCGCCCATATACTGGTCACTAACTGCGTCAGGCAGCACTGCCCAGGGCTGCTAGGTGATCTGCAAATGACAGGGTATACAAGTTGTTATCTATTATCAAAAGTGCGATATAAAGCAAAACTCAGATCAACTGTAAGGTTTGAAATACCTCCGCTACGGCTACAATGTCAAAATATCGACAGAAGAATAAGAAAGACTCTCGCGGCCTCCGCTCGCATCTCCTATCGTACCGATGTAAATATGGAACCATAGAGGGCATCTCTACCTCTGGCTCTGGAGCAAGCCTCGGGAAGTAGGCATACACCTACAACTATAGAATGTAAAAGGGTGATAATGAGTATGTTTATCAGTAAAGCAGCATACAGTTAAAGCAGAAATCAGAGAGTGATGTGCAGTGTCTTATGCAGTGTGTGCAGTGTACAACTAGTGTAAAGCAGATTGCGTGTTATGCAGTGTGTGTGGTGTACAGATAATGTAAAGCAAAACTGTAAAGCAGAAGGGAAAGATGTACCTCCTAGGCTCCCCAGTAGCCTCCTAGCAGGTGTCCACTCTGGCGAGATGAGGAACTCATATATCCATATAGTGTGGCCAGGCCTGCGCCGCCCTAGTCATAGCGTTGGATGCGAGTCACGTTCACCAGTGCGCTCAAGAGGTAGAGGCCAACAGTGTTCGCCCGATCGGCGAATAGAGTAGTACCCAACATGAACATGAGAAACCCCCGAGCGTAGTGCTCGACCTCCTCTCGGGCCGTCGGTGTCTGCCCCCTAAACTAGTCAGCGAACCATGAATATCTCACAAACCCTGGTCGAGAGAGAGGTGGCTGAACACCGAGTAAGAAGATCTAGGCAGCATCCCACTAGCCTATGTCGGTGTTAAAAGGGATCGGATCACCCCCTACTCCGATGTCGGTGAGCATGGAGAAGTCAAAGGGAGTCATTGTCATCTCCCCTGCTGTAGAAAGGTGGAAGGAATCAATGGTGTCCTACCACCTCTCCACTAGCGTGCCTAGAAGAGGCCGACTCGCAGTAAAGCGCGAGAGTCCCATGCAGAATATGCCAAAATCGGCCTGATCGACGATGTGGTGTACATCATCGAGTAGCTCCATGTACGAGTCACGTGCAATGGTGTTTCCATACCCTCGGAAGGCATGGGAATCTCCCTGTGTTCAAAGACAGACAGATGCGAAGCAGTGTCAAGAATACAGTGTATGCATGTGTTCAGAATTGATAAAAGTGCAGTGTGTATATATGTTTGGGTTGACACAAGTATCATGTATGAATGTGCTTAGGGTGAACTAGGCATGTGATGTACAAGTGTGTTTGGGATGATCAGATAAGGAGCAGTATTGGTTATCCAAGATATATGACCTATATTGCAGAAAGTAGAGGGGAAGAGTATACCTCAGCGACGCCAAAGGATAAGTACGACTCCGGCTCGCGTAGCAGGAGGCCCTCCGGAGCACCTCGCGCGAAGCTCCTAAACTGGCAAATACTGTCAGGAGGCAACATATGTACCTCGGGCTGGTACGTCGCCGGGTTGAAAGGCCGAACACTGAGCGACAAGGGCTCGAACTCGAGATCCATCTCTATCCCTGGAGGAGCCCCACCCTATGGAATGTCATCTGCCATCTCGAGAACGGTGAGAAAATGGTCGAAGGTATGAAAAATGGGCAAGAATGCCAAAAGTCAACCGAAAGTCAACTCCGAGGGGTAAAAAATGGAAGAAAAGGTCAAAGTGCAGAAGAAGGCACGGAAACCAAGGGTAACTTGGGGGAAACAAACCCCAAGTGAAGGAAATCAAGAAAGAGGCACCAAAGTCACTTTCCAATCAGTTCAAAATGTTGAAAACTACGAGGGTTTCACGAATCGAAGGTTTATGGGATGATCAAAAACGCGTTTGAAGCTCGAATCGGGGGAGGAAAAGTGATCTAGAGAAAGGGGGGAATGTTTTTCGGCAAAGAGGAAGTGAAAGAATAGGGTTTGGAACCCTATACGTAAAGACCCAAGGCAAATGGACAAAACTGTCTCGAATCTGCCACTTTTGGTCGATCGGCCAAATTATTGGCCGATAAGCTTGTTTGATGGCCGATGGGTGGCCGATGGCTCCCCTTTGTGGTTGATGAACCTTTAATGCCCTTGTTTAGGGTTCTTCTATTGTTTTTCACCTTCATCTCTCAAGAAAATGCAAGAAAATACACTTTTGAAGCTTAAGCGGCCTCCGTGGTAACCTCGAATTGTGTCTTCCATGTGCGGCACTCGATATACACAAAATGTATCATGTTCGTATCCTTTTGTATATCGCAAGATTCGAAAAATGCTTTTAAGAATGTTACGTTCCAATGTCCTTGTCACGATTGCAAGGTTGGCATTTGTTATATGCTTTTTACTCTCGCATTGAATATGCATCAACTCGTTTTGAGGTTGTATCTTGATATTGTGGAAAACATGCCTTTACCATGCTTGTATTGAATATGTGCATCTCTATGTCATTGCATAGAACATGAATTTTGCATCATCACATGGAACATGCATCATCGCACTTACATAGCATGTGCATTTTTGTATTGAATATGTATTCATGATTATATTGCATAGAGTATGCATGCCGCGTTGAACATGCATTTTTGTTGTTCCGTATAGAATATGCATCGCTCACTTTTGCATAGAATACGGGTCTTGATATGGCATGGAACATGCATTCGCCACGTTTGCGTAGAATTTGCATTTCTCACATTTGCATAGAATATGCACTCCTTATATCCGCATGGAACGTGCATTTGGAAGTTAGCATAGGACATGCTGTTGATTTTGCATGGAACATGCGTTCTTATTGCATTGTACCTGTGAAGCTTCTTTCCTTTTCAGGCACGATATTGTATGTACAGTTCATTTGAAGTTAGCGCAACCAGGCAATATTGGATGTGCGTTTCATTCAGAGGAATTCCAGGTGAGACCTTTTCTATCCTTTGAGTTCGTCTTGTCTCGGTTAGAAGCATTCGGGTACGCCCGACGTTTATACCACTCCTTTAGTTAAAAGTGTTTGGGACGTGTGTCCGACACTTATACTACCTTGTTGGTTAGAAACACCCGAGTGCGCTCGGTGTTTACGCTATACCCTTGTTAGAAGCATTGGGACGCACTCCGATGTTTGTACAACTCCTCAGTGTTTGCACTGTTTGTACATTTCCTCTCTTGCATATGATATGCTGAGAGGTGTACCTTTCCTTTCTCGCGTGTGATACGCTGAGAGGTGTACTTTTCCTCTCCCGTATGTGATACGCTGAGAGATGTTGTTTTCCCCTCTCCTGCATGTGATACGCTGAGAAGTGTTGTGTTTGAGACTCCGGGTATTCTCGGTAGTCGCTTTTGGCTTTCTCCACGTGAGACGTAGTGAGAATTATAATTTTCTTACATCTTTTATATTGGAATGTGTGAGATTGTTATTTCTTATTTACTTGCTTAAAATGTTGTATTTATTTTACATGAATGCTTCATTACAGCCCTCTTTACATTATCATAAGTTATGTTCCGCATCGTGCATGTCATTTGCATCTTGCCTCTGCCTACGGGCGCATCTTATTGTTATCTTGTATGTTTGTCTAAGTCTTCGGCCTTGTCAAAAATAGGTCGTCTCTGGGCTTTGACATTCACTCCCGTCATCTTATGACTTTCGAGTTCTGTCAAAGAGGGGCAACTGTAGACACCCCATTTTTGACTGTCCTCAAGACTTGGACATCATCGTTTGAACACTCGATGATCATCCATGCTCGCGTTCGTTTTGAGTTCCTGAGGGTCTCGACTGCGCGCCTTGCCTTAGAACCTCTCAACTTGTCTGTTTTGTGCTTGGTTGTGGACCAAGAACTTGTGGTTTTGTTTTTGAGGGAAGAGGATGGCTTGTTGGCCAGCCCTACAACCCATCGGCCAAGCCTCATGCCTATCGTCCATTCCTTATTTCCATCGGCCATCAGTGGTGGCCAGTCGGCACCATTTTTGGCCGGTCAGCCATGTTTGTTGGCCGAGGCCTTTTTATTTGCTTTTGTAGATATTTCTTTGCCAGCTGTGCCAGCTGGTGAGCATAGATTGCATCCACCATACACGTGTATGGAGGGATTAAACAAAGCCTCTAGCTTGTTCAACAAGCTTGAGACTTGGATTTCTATAAGAGGGGAGGCCCCTCTCCCTTTCCAGAGGTTCTGAAAATTGTATTAGAGACAAGATATCTCTCTATATATATTTCTTCCTCTCTCTCTCTATATTTGTGTGAGTTTGTGCCTTAAAGTGTGTTTTCTCTTCACTTTTGCGCTACAACACCTAGTAAAGCACCATTGCTTTGTTGCTAAGGTGCTAGAGGACCTTGTTTGGACTCTCAAAGCTTGTTTCTTTGGCTCAGAAGTTGCTGCTTGGCTTTGGTTCTTCAAGGGTGAGTTGTTACCCCCTTTTAGCCTTGTTTTGCTTAAGTACTTAGCCACCTTTACATGCTTCTTTTGGCTTAACTTTCAACTATAAAAAGTTTCATTTTTAAGTGCTTAAAGTGTTTGTTTGGGACCTCTTTGGTGTTGGGGGTGGTCTACCCCCTTTTGTGCCTTACTTGGCCTTGTTTTGAGCCATCTCTTTTAGGCCTTTGGATCACCTTTGTTTGGCCTCTTCACCACTAAATTCTAGAGGAATTTCAGTAGTGGAAAGTGTGTTTTGAGGCTCCAAATAGATGGGGGTGGTTCCCCCCTTTTGTACCTTGTTTGCATGTGGTATTGGCTCACCCAGTTAGCATGTTTTTCTATCTCCTTGAGGCTCCATCTTAGCATGTTTTTGTGATTTTTCTAACATGTTATACCTCTGTTTTGGGTTGGTCTGATCACTTGTTGCAGGCTTCATGCACTTGTAATGCAATCCTTCCTATAGCCTTAACATGCATCATGCTTTGGACAATGGTTTTAACATGCTTTTGGCTCCACTCCAGCAAGCTTTTGCTCATGTTTTGACATGCCTTAGCTCTGTTTTAAGTTGTTTTGGCCATGCATGCCTTGCTTTGTATAGCCTTAGTTCAATCTTGCTCACTAGCTTTGTGTTTTGAGTCACTAGCATGCATTGCTTGGGCTATTGGCATGATTTGGCATCATTTGGAATGATATTTCAGAGCATATAACATTGCCATATTCTCATGCATATCCCTCTTTGATTGTGTTTGAGGGTTGTGCTCTTATGCTTAGTTGATGAGCCAATGCATAAGCATGCATTTTATTGCTTTTATTGCTATCATTTCAGATCTTTTTGGCCATTGTTTTGGCGTGCATGAGGTCTATTTGGTGGTGGTTTAGCCCATTGAGCATTGTGTTACATGTTCCTAGTGTTGTATCCTTCACTAATGCTTAGTGCTTAAGTGTTCTAGTATGTTGTGCATGAGTGTTAACATGTTAAGATTTGCATGTTGTTTGCTTTGCATGTTGTTTGCTTTGCATGTTGTTTGCATGTGTGTTGCATTGCATTGTGTTTGGGATTGGATGTTAATCCAAACACGAGGAAAGGGGGACATTTCATACTCAAAGTGATAAAATGTGCCTCATTCCTTAGGTCACCGACACCTTTGATCATGTGTGATAAGGTGGAGGTTCATTGTGTCATTTGTGCGTTCATTGTGTCATTTGTGCATTCATTGACATTGAATTGTGCAAACTCGGCTTTCTTTGGCCATCATGCATTGAGATGCGTGATTGATGGCTCGAAGGTCGAGTACCGCACTCCCTTGAGCTTGAGAAATGATAGGGAGGGTGGTTGTGCACACATACCTTGCAAATACACTACCATGCCTCTGTTTGTGCTCTGTTGCAGCAAAAAGGAGAAATTGCAGGAAGTAGTGGCCGACCGGCCATCAGAGCTGCCGACCGGCCACCAAGTCTGCCGATCGGCTATCAAAATTGGCCAATAGCCATAAACTCTGGCCGATGGCCATTCCTCTTGGTCGACCACCCCTCAGCATGTTCCTAAGGTGGATCAGGAGCATCTTGGAAGTTGGAACAATTTTCAGAAGTCCAAAAGAGTGCAAACAGAGGCAACATGAGGCACGGTTGTGGATTTTCGAGCGAAGCCAACCGAGCATGCATCATTCATTATTCCGAGGCAGAGCTGTGGCAGCCTAATTTAGCTTCTTTTTCTTACTTAGTTGGTTTTTGTAACTTAATTAATTTGCTTAATTAGTTAAGGTCTTGTAATAATTAAGTAGCTTAGCTTAGATTAGCTTAGCTTTTATTCGGACCCTTCGTCGAGAGGGCAAATTTTGTAATAAACGTGCATGTGTGTGATGCATGTCTTCCAACCCCACGTCATTCTCTTTTTTACTTATTAGCTTTTGATGGTTAGTTTAGGGCATATCTCGATTAGCATACTTATGTTTGCATATATGCATCATTCATCTATCTTGCATGCACCGGGCTCGGCGTATCATACAAACTGCATTGTATTTCAATACCAATTTGAATACATGTTATCTAGTTGCATTCACATGACATCTTCAAATAGCCGAGCCTATTTTAGTTGCATTTTTGCATGTGTTGCATTAGGCATTCTTAACATAGCTAGGATCATGCATTGATTACTAACTAGCTTCTGTTTTGGCTCGGAGTACACTGTAAGTGTTTATGCTTTAGCATCCTTGTATGTGTGTAAGTGACTGCCGTGACAGCATGCTTGCCATAAGGCTATCTGCTTAAGTGTTTAAACTACATGAATGCCTGTGGATGAAGGCTTCATTGCTTGAACTGGAACAATTCATCAAAATGTGCGTTTTAAGCCCACTTGAAGTGGCAAATCACCATATTTTCTAAGCCCACTTGAGGGTGGCAAATCCGCATCTTAGCCTACTTGCGAGTAGCACTTTTAAACCACTTTCTAAAACAAACATGAGATGTTTTGTTCCAAATTGAGTGATTTAGTCTATACTTGTATACTGTGCGCATCACATAGTAATTCTAGATTAATAAACCGGAATAAGAACACATGTGTTTTCAAAAACAACATATCATGTTAGTAGAGGCCGATCCTTTGATCGGGCGAGCAGGGGTGCTCATTTCAGGACCTTTCCCTCTCGTACCCAAATTCCCGAGCCGAGGCAACTTTGGTGATGGCGGACACGTGGCCTTAGGCACGAGTCAGGGTTTCCTAAATTTCCCAAAACAAAATATTTAGGTGGCGACTTTAAAATTTGGTAAAAAAGTCCATGTTTGGCACTTTTTGATTAAAATCGATTTTCCAAAACGATTTGCCGGATTTTGACTCTTTGGTGATTTATCAGTCTTACATTGCACTTTGTGAGATTAGATTCAGAACCGTGACAGGAGTCCGAATTGTAATAGCTAGAACCACAATTCGCGCCCTAGCACGCAGAGCGGAGTTCGGGCGGTCTACAGTAGGGTTATACGAGGGAGAAGTTGGACTATAAAAGGGTGAGTGAATTTCTAGAATATATATATATATATATATATTCCAGAATTGCTATTTTGTTCTTCATGATTCCCAAAGATATAAAGCACAACAAAATTACAAACAATCATTGAGAGCCAATCGACAATTTTTATAAAAACCTAGGATTATTGTATCTCTAATTGCACACACAAATACAGATGATAGGACTGAACAATAAACAAAGAATCTGAGGCAACATTAAGATTTATCAACACAATACATCAAAATGTATACAAATGCATCACATACTCGACCTATATACGAATACCTAGAGAGAGAGAGAGAGAGAGAGAGAGAGAGAGAGAATAAAGAGAGGCCTGAGCAAATCTTCCTCCGATCAATCTTAGAAACTCCCAAAGAAAATCAAATCTGTGGCTCAGAATTGGAATCAAACTTCAAGCTCGAAAGATATCGGTGGTGATCGGAGGGACAGTGACTGGTGGTGGTGCTCGTGTGTTTGTGTGAGACGCCGATGGAAAGAGAGAGAGAGAGAGAGAGAGAGAGAGAGAGACGGAACGAACTGAACTGGGGTTAGGGTATGTGAGAATGCAAAGCAAAACTGTGTGACTTAACAATATTAATTAAAAAAGAAATCTGGAAGGTAAAGAATGTGTAACTTTAACAATATTAATAAACCAAAAAAAAAAATTGAATAGAAATTTTTAGATAAAAAGATTTTAAGTATAAGTTTATAAATTCTTTTTGTATTCAAAAAATGTTAATTATAAGCAGAATATCTAGTTTATTAGGGAAAAAAAAATTGTCATATCTACTAGAAATTTATAAATATCTAAGAACATCTAGAATTATTTTTTTATTATCATTTATAATTAAAATATAATTTGGTATAAAAAAAACGAAACAGAAACAAAAACAAAAACAAAAACAATAACAAACAAACAAACACTCATTGAGATTTATAAGATTATGACTTTTTGAGAGTGAAAATAATTTTTTATTTATTTATTTTTCTAGTAAGAGTTTTCACGACATACTAATGCATGCCGTGTAAAGTTATAATATATTATGACGTAAGCTGCATGTCATCTTAAGTATAAATATTTCACGGCATATTTTTGCAAGCCGTGAAAGTATGTTTTTCATGGCATATTCTTGTACGTCATGAACATATGAATCAATGTCGTTTTTAATTTCTATAAAAGAATCACTAAATTCAAAAAAATATAAAATTTAATATTTTACGACATGAAATATATATTGTTTTAAGTGCAAATATTTTATAACATATTTTTGTATTCCATGAAAATATGCATTTTTTACGGGATACTTTTGCATGTCATAACAAAATTGGATTGATTTTTCTTTCTTTTTTTTTTTTTTTTTTTTTTTTTGGTAGAAGTTTTCATGACATGTATTAGCATGTCGTGTAAAGTTATAATATTTTACAATATGAAATGTATGTCGTCTTAAGTGCAGATATTTTATGACACATTTTATAAGCCGTAAAAACATACATTTTTACGGCATACTTTTACATACCATAAATATATCAATTAACGACTTATATGGTATATACGCTGTTATTGAAAAAATATTAACGGCTTGCAAAATATATATATATATATATCGTAGAATATACTAATTAACTACGACATGCATTCAATGCATGCCGTAAATAATTAGTTTTGTTGTAGTATAGCCACAGAAAGCTTTTAAGCTTTTGGGGAAGTTTTAGTTTCCAGATCCAACTCTAATCACCATCCTGATTCTCATGATTTACAAGTAAATTATAAGCACTTGATGTAGAGAATTCTCCATCAGGAGACTCTTTCCATCCCGGTCTATCCTTTCCAAAATTTCTTCTAGGTGGGTGTAATTTCAAAATTTCCAAAACCATGGGTGTAGGAAAGAACTAAACATCGGGTTCAAATTCGACTCTCCATGCTCATCAAGCAAGGAGTCCACAGTAAGACTCGGAGTTGGCTTCTTGGTTAGCGGGAAAATTGAAAACCTTTTCCAAGGCTTTTTCTCCATACCACCAATCTTTCCAAACTCACTTCAGTGCCCCTCCCTAAATTCCATTTAACTTCCTTGGTAAGGAGTTCTCTAGTATTCATGATGCCTCTCCATGCGTGGGAGGTTAAGTTATGCTTTCTCTTGCCAAGAAAGGATTGGTGCCCCAAGTATTTATGTTTGAGAACCTCCACCCATAACCCATCCTCATCTTTCAACGTTTTCCATCCCAATTTGGACAAAAAGGCTAGGTTCTAATCTCTAGCCCTCCTAATCCCAAGCCCACTATCCTTTTTCATTTTGCAAACTTGGTTCCAGTTTACAAGATGAACCTTCTTCCTTCCAAAGGTACCCTACTACAACAAAACTAACTATTTATGGCTTCAACTTTATGGCATAAATGTATGTCGTAATTAATACATTCTACGATATATATATATATATTTTTTTAAGTCGTTAATGGTTTTTCAATAACGACATACATGCCACGTAAGTCGTTAATTCATATGTTTATGGCATATAAAAGTATACCGTAAAAAATATATTTTTTCATGACTTAAAAAATATGTCGTAAAATGTTTGCACTTAAAATGTCATACATTTTATGTTGTAAACATGGCATGTATTAACATGTCGTGAAAACTTTTGAAAAAAAAAAAAAGAATTCAATCTGAATTTTTTTTATGGCATGCAAAAGCATGCCATAAAAAATGTATATTTTCACAACATACAAAAATATGTCGTAAAATATTTGTATTAAAGACGATATACATTTCATGTCATAAAATATTATAACTTTACACGGCATGCATTAGCATGTCGTGAAAACTTTTATTAAAAAAAATTTCAATCCGAATTTTTATTTATTTATTTAAAAAAGCTAACAATTTCCAACCAAACTGCTCACTTCAAATTTTCCTAATTGAGGACAACGTAAAAAATAATTTATACATTATTTTATAATTTAGTGTCTCTTTTAAGGGATAATTGCACCCAGTGGGATTTTGAGAAAAAAAAAGTTACATATTCATGAAAATTTTTATAATTTTAATGATTAATATTTATATGGCTTTTCACTAATTTGTAATTATTTTTTAAAATTACCTTGATTTGATATTTTCCCTTATTTTGATAATTTATTTACTTTTTACTTTTTAATGTGCCTAATCTGAATGCAACTAAAAGTATAATATTTATAAATATATATATATATAATAAAATATAATATATATGAAATGTATTAAATTTTATATATTTTTTTTGAATTTAGTGATTTTTTAAAAAAATTAAAAAAATATTGAAGTTTAGTACTTTAGCACTTTAGAAAATGAGTTTAGAGTGGACGTTTAGTGCTAAGGCCTCGTTTGGCAAGTGATTTTTTTAATCAAAAAATTATTAAAAAAATCAATAACCCATACCAAAAAGTTAAAGATTCTCTTTTCTCTTTACTTTTTGCACATCTTTTCGTAAAAAGTCAAAAAGTCATCCCAAACATACTAATTTTTTTTTAGCTCATATTTTAACAAAATAGTCAAAAAGTTACTAAGTTAGCTTGTTCCCAAACGAGGCCTAAACGTTTAGCAAACAAAGATCACATCATTTAGCAAAGAATAAATGATCATTTTGAAATGTATTAAATTTAGCACTAAACAAACATTTCAAAACATTTAGCACTAAACAAATGACATTCAGCACTTAAACATTTTGAAATGTATTAAATTTCAAAAGCACTTAAACATTTAGCACTAAAACAAAAGCACAGCAGTGATCGTGGTGTCTTCGTTTGAGGTGTATTATGGCCTTATTTTTATGATCCAAACCATTCATTTTGTAAGGTTTGTTGAGTACTTCATGCCTACCAAAAATCATATTAATCGGATATCAATAACTATATCATCGATAACCAAAAAAATAAATAATAAGTTTTTTTTTGAGAAATGGCATAAACAATATGCGATTCGATCATATAGTTATTTATATTCGATTAATATGATTTTTTGTAGGCATGAAGTACTCAACAAACCCTATAATATCAACGGTTTAGATCATAAAAATAAGATCATAATATACCTCAAACGAAGACACCACAATCACTATTATACTTTGAACACAGTAGGAACGCTTGTTCCCAAAACAAAGCACTAAAGGTGTGTTTGTTTGGACGGACTGGATAAGGGGGGATTGTAATCCATCGGACTGTTAGTCCCGGGATACAGTGTCCCGGGATTATTTGGTTGGATTGGATTTGTATCCTATGTTTGTTTAGTCATGGGATTAGATGTCTGGATTGGACTATTTTTAGTGAATCCAATGTTTGGTTAGACGGACTGGATAAGGATAAATGTTCAAAAGACTATTTTACCCTTATAATCTATAATTTATAATTTAACAACACTAAAAAAATTTAATTTATAAGGCCACAATTTTTAATTTATTATTTTCAATTAAATTAAATTAAATTTATAATTTATATTTTATTTAATAGATAATTTTAAATAACGACAATAAAAAAATAATTTTATTTAATATATAAATTAAATTTTCAACAACACTAAAAAAATTTAATTTATAAGGCCATAATTTATAATTTATTATTTTTAAATAAATTTAATTTATATTTTTTATTTTTTATTTAATATATAATTTTAAATTAACAATACTAAAAAAAAAATTTATTTAATATGTAAATTTAATTTTTTAACAACACTAAAAAAATTTAATTTATAAGGCCATAATTTATAATTTATTATTTTTAATTAAATTTAATTTATAATTTATAATTTATAATTTATAATTTATAATTTTTATTTAATATATGGTTTTAAATTAACAACACTAAAAAAATAATTTATAAATGTTCAAAAGACTATTTTACCCTTTTCTAATTGTTTACTAAGTAATAGCATGGAAGGTAAAATGGACATTTCACAAAATAATCCCATGGGATACCAATCCCATGGTTTCTATCCCACACCCCCCCATGGGATAGGATAGTCCCATGTTTGTAGGACTAATAGTCCCGAGGGACTATTAGTCTGGAGCAAAATTTTTCAAACAAACAATGGACTATTAGTCCGGTGGGACTAATAGTCCAATCCTACCCTCTTATCCCTCAAAACAAACATGCTCTAAGAATAAATGACATTTAGCACTTAAACATTTTTAAAATGTATTAAACTTTGTATGAAAACGTTTTTAGCACTTAAACATTTTAAAATGTATTAAACTTTGTATGAAAACGTTTAGTGATAAATTTTGTATATACATTTAGCACTTTAGCAAACAAAGATCAAATCATCCGCAAAGAATAAGCCTAAAATAATGGGCCCAGTTTTTGACATTTTGAGACCCATCCACTCTTTTTTCTCCATCAGTGACAATCACTCAGCATTGAAGTCCACCTCATTCTGACTTTGGGGTTAAAAAACATTTCATCATTTTGAAAATGAAATGAGAAAATTGTGTACAAGTCACGGACCACCACTAATTTAGGGTTATTGCAAGTTCTTTTAAACTAAAATTTAATAATATCATAAAGTAGAAGGTAAAACTGTTAGTTTTCTAATTTTTAAATAATTAATTTTTTAAATTTATTTAAGTTATTTCTATCTAATAAATTATAAGTAGAAATTACATTAAACAATCTGACATATATTTCCAAATTAAAATAAATCATAATCACTTCTTAAAATTTATACCAAACAATCCCAATGTCATGACATGTAACGCATATTAAAATGGAGAAAAAATTACAAAAAAAATAAAAAATTCTCAAAATTTGACATTCGTAATAGAATAAACTTTGAGTTTTTTATTTTATCAATTTAAACTCCAATTTTTTGATTTATTTTTTTATCTAAATCATTTGCCTATTTTCGTTAAATAAAACTAACAGAAAAATGGTATTTTAGTCATTAAAATTAACAAAAATGGTATTTTAGAAATTTTATGAAATGGTATTTTAAACATTTTATACACACCTACATTGAGTTTAGGGGTGCAACTTGAGCAGGTTTGGGCGGATTGAGAGGTTATTCAAGCTCAGCCCGAGTTGTACTAGAAGCTGCTCTGCCCGTCCAAACCTAAATTGTAACCCGAGATTGTTTGCTAAAACCCGATCCGAGCTAAGTCCGAATTTCTTGAGTTGCCCAAATTGTTCGAATTACACAAAAAAAATTTTTTTTTTTTTTTTTTTTAAAAATGTGCAACTAACTTAATTAATTGGTTAAAATTGCACTCTATTAACAATTTTTTCCTTTTTTGTAAAATTATTAATAACATTAAATCAAATAATTTATATAATGTAATAGATATGAGAATTAAATAACAAATGTGTCGCTATGATGGCATTTATAATTTCTGAGTGATAAAAGAAAAAAAAAAGATTTTGTATTATATTTATAATATATATTCAATATGATTTAACAATCTAAATTCTTTTAACATCATCTAATAATGACTAATAATTTACATATACATTTAATATTTTTTTATATATTTAAATTTATATAATTCGGATTTTAGGTTGTTTGAGTTGTTTAGTGTCTTTGCTCAAATCTGCTCAAATTTAATTCGGATTTTTGAATTTTTATCCAAACCCGCACCGAATTCAAAAATATTTTGCCCAGGCCCTAAAACAAAATCGGGTTGAGCTTGGGTTGATCAAATTGAGCCCACCCAAGTTGTACCCAAATTGAATTTAATGACTAAAATACTCTTTTGAGAGTTTATAAATTAAAAATAAGTGATTTAAAATGAAATATAATTATATTTATATTGCTAGTAAGAAAATAAGCAAAAACCCATGGGACATTTTAGTGATGTATCTATCTATACTATTATTAAGTGATACTCGACTTAGTGTCCAAACCTTTTCTTTATTCCACGTGATAGATTTTTCTATTTAAAAAAAAATTACACAAAAAGGTAAATAAGGTTTGAATCAAAACTTTCAGTCTCATTAAGAAGACTCTTATCATTTAACCAACATACATATTATAATATTTATTTTTTATTTTTTATTTTTTTGTTTATTTAAATTAAACATGTGTTTTATGTGTCTTCCCTAATGTTACATGAAATACCGGTGTATTAAAAGCGACATTACACCTCTACTGTTAAAAATATGACATTCCCCATTGTCTTATTGTGTAATGCTCTTGTTTAAGGATAAGGTCTCTCTTTTCTTCCTTTTCTTTCTTTTTCCAGGTTTGGTAATATTATATTACATTTTTATAGTATATCATTAAATTTTTATAATAATTCTCAAAAGACATTCTCATTGTATTATATTTTTTTAGAGTATATCATTAAATTAGTGTTAAAAAAATATATTATAATATTATAGATTATTTATTAAATTCATCTCTTACTGTTATTTTTTATTTGAACTGTTTTGACAATAGACTAAAATAATTTTGAAATCTTTCATCATTTTAAAAATCAAATAAGAAAATTGTGTGCTTTTAAACGTGGGGCAATTACTGTTGGGTATACCTCTTTATTGCAGTGTGAGACCTAATTGATTTATTAAAATAATTTAATTTGGTTTGATATTAGTTATAATATATTTTTATATATTATATTGAGTTATAATATATTTTTATATATTATATTTAGTTTTGTGGAGACCCAATTCAGTTTGGAAACAACTGAGGTTTTGATAAAAAAAAAAAAAAAAAAAACCCTAGATTCACAATATATGATTGGTATTGTTTTTCCGAAGAAAAAAAAAGGTGCTGTGCGGCTGCTCCATATTTTAGTTTTCCAAGGTGAGCAACTATTGATCATTATTATTGGTGAGATTAATACTTGCTTCGATGGTGTGGTTTCGGCTGCTTCGTTTGGTTCGTTTTCGATGCTGATTTGGGTTATTATTTTGGGTCTTTTTCAACTCTGGTTCTGAAGATTTTGGTTTATCTATTTAGTGAGGTCTTTCCTCTTATTTATTTGTGATTAATTGAAATTCACCTAAGGGTGATTTTGTGAGACCATTTATGTCTCGTTTGTAATCGTTTGGAAACTTTTTGGTTGATAGTGGAATCGGATTTCGATCCCGTGGACGTACCTCACATTGAGGGAACTACGTAAAATTCTTGTATTGCTTTTGATTTAATTTTTTCTCATTAGTTTTTATTCCCATTGATTGATTTATTGGTGGGGAATCATATATTTTCCCTAACAACTGGTATCAGAGCTTACGGTTTATTTGGATATATTTATTTGTGTAAATCAATGAAGGGGAATGTGAGTCGTATGTCTAGCTTCAATGGAAGCAATTGAGTAACTTGGAAAACTAAAATGGAGGACCTATTATTTTGTAAAGATTTATATGGGCCTATTGAGGGAGATAGTGGCAAACCTGATAATATGAAAGATGATGAGTGGAAGAGGCTTAATCGAAAATTCGTTGGTGTTATCCGTTAATGGATTGATGACAGTGTGTTTCATCATGTTGCTACTGAAACTTCAGCACATGATTTATGAAAAAAATTATAAGGCCTTTATGATAGGAAATCAGCCACAAATAAAACTTTTCTGTTTCATAAGTTGGTTAATTTAAAATATAAAGAGGGCAGCCCTATTCCGGAACATCTGAATGAAATAAAGAGTATTGTTAACCAACTTGCTTCTATGAAAATTGTTTTTGATGATGAGTTGCAGGCTTTGATGCTACTTAGTTCTTTACCCGAAAGTTGGAAAACTTTGGTTGTGACAGTTAGTAATTCGGCAACCGATGGAGTTGTCACAATGGGCCAAGTCACTAGTAGCTTGTTGAATGAAGAAACTAAAAGAAAATCAACGGGTTCCTCTCATTTGGAAGCATTTGTTGTGAGAGGCTGAAGCAAAACAAGGGGGAGAAGTAAGACTCCTCATGGTTGTAATCAAAGCCGTGACAAACCAAAAAATGGTTCTTTTTCAAAGAAAGATATTGAGTGTTATTATTGCCATGAGAAATGACACGTGAAGCAGGAATGCTGAAAGCTCAAGAACAAGGAGAAAAGGCGTAACAAAGTGTGGATAAGAAGCAAGAAGACACTACAGCAGTTACTACCGATGATCTCATGGTTGTTTCTGAAGATGATTGTATCAATTTTGTGGACCAAGAGAGCAATTGGGTGATTGATTCCGGTGCTTCTTTTCATGTGACTTCTTGAGTTGATTTCTTCACTACCTACACCAAAGGAGATTATGGTTCTGTCCGAATGGGTAATGAAGGTTTGTCCAAGATTATCAGCATGGGTGATGCTTGCTTGGAAACAAATTTGGGCTGCAACTTGTTGCTTAAAGATGTGAGGCATGTTCCCGATATTCGCCTCAATTTGATCTCTACTAGGAAGCTAGATGATGAAGGCTTCAACAACAAATTTGGTGATGGAATATGAAAGCTCACAAAGGGTTTTTTTGTGGTGGCTAAGTGTAAGGAGACTCACACACTTTATTCGATGCAAGGAAAAATTTGTAAAGATGTTGTCAATGTACTTGAACATGATACTTCTACCGAATTGTGACACAAGCGGCTTGGGCACATGAGTGAAAAGGGGCTACAAGTTTTGTTCAAGAAAGAGCTTCTACTCGGTTTGAAAGGTACACATCTTAAAACTTGTGTTCATTGTTTGGCAGGTAAACAACATAGAGTTTCTTTTCATAAAAATGTTGTTTCTAGAAAAGAAAATGTGTTGGAATTGATTCATTCAGATGTTTATGGTCCTTTAAAAGTTAGAACATAGAGTGGCGCACTTTATTTTGTTACTTTCATTGATGATTATTCAAGGAAAGTTTGGGCTTTTCTACTAAAAACTAAAGATCAAGTTCTAGAAGTATTTAAGCATTTTCAGGCCATGATTGAAAGAGAAACTGGGCAGAAATTGAAGTGCATCCGATCAGATAATGGTGGTGAATACATTGGGCCATTTGATGAGTATTGTCGCAGCCAAGGTATTCGGCACCAAAAGACAGTTAAGAAGACTTCTCAACAAAATGGCGTTGCCGAGAGGATGAACCGCACCATTGTGGAAAGAACAAGGTGTTTTCTTTCACAAATTAAATTGCCAAGATCCTTTTGGGGTGAGGCAATGAGGACAGCGGTTAACGTGATCAATTTGTCTCTTTGTTATCCTTTGAATGGTGATGTTCCTGAAAGAGTTTGGACTGGCAAAGATGTGTTTTATGAGCACTTAAGAGTGTTTGGTTGCCAAGCTTTTGTTCACATTCCAAAGGATGAGAGGTCCAAGCTTGATAGTAACTCAAGACAATGTATTTTTCTTGGCTATGGGCGTGATGAATTCGGGTATAGATTGTGGGATCCGGTCGACAAGAAAGTCATTCGAAGCCGTGATGTTTGAAGACCAAACAATTGAAGAATTTGATAAAGGTGATCAACTGGAGCTAAAAACTAGTTATCTCATTCACATAAATCTATCTCATTCATCTTCAGTTGATGATGAAAATGAGGGAGATGTGCAGCCACCTATTGAAGAAGTGGAGAATGATGCTAATCCTAATGAAGTTGAGCCAAATGAAGTTGAGCCAGAAATTGAGGAAGAGCATCCAACTCAAGAACCGCCACCACAACTTGAGTTAAGAAAATCTACAAGGGATCGACAACCTTCAAGAAAGTATCCTCCCAATAAATTTGTGTTGATTTCCGATCAAGGGGAGCCTGAGAGCTACCAAGAAGCAATTGAGCATGCAAAGAAAGGTGATTGGAAAAAGGCCATGGACGAGGAGATGAATTCCTTGCTTGAAAACCATACTTATGATTGCCTAAGGGGAGGAAAATTCTAAAAAATAAGTGGGTTTTCAAATTGAAGAATGATGGCAAGAATCTGAGGTACAAAGCACGCCTTGTTGTGAAAGGCTTTGGGCAAAAGAAAGGTACTGACTTTGATGAGATTTTCTCGCCGGTTGTAAAGATGTCTTCTATTCGGGTTGTACTTGGCATAGCTGCAAGTATGAACCTTGAAGTTGAGCAACTTGATGTGAAGACCGCATTTCTTCACGGTGATCTTGAAGAAGAAATTTACATGGAGCAATCGGAAGGTTTTGTGGAAAAAAGGAAAGAAAAATTTGTTTGCAAATTGAAGAAAAGTTTGTATGGCCTCAAGCAAGCCCCACGGAATGGTACAAAAAATTTGACTCTTTCACGTTGAATAATGGTTTTTCTAAAACTACTTCGAACCATTGTTTGTTTGTGAAAAATTTCCCGGATGGTAAATTTGTTATTCTTTTGCTTTATGTTGATGACATGTTAATTATGGATCAAGATTCTACCATGATAAACAGATTGAAATTGGAGTTGAGCAAGTCTTTTGCTATGAAAGATTTGGGACCGGCAAAGCAAATACTTGGTATGAAAATTGTTCGTGATCTTAAAGAGGGGCTGATTTGGTTGTTTCAAGAAAGCTACATTGAGAAAGTTCTTAAGAGGTTCAACATGGATAAAGCAAAGCCGGTTGGTTGTCCACTTGCGGGTCACTTCAAGCTTAGTTCGAATCAATGTCCTACAAGTGACAAAGACAAGAAAGAGATGCAAAAAATTCCTTATGCTTCAGCAGTTGGTTCTTTGATGTACGTCATGGTTTGTACAAGGCCGGATATTGCTCACGCCGTTGGTGTGGTGAGTCGGTTTCTCTCTAATCCGGGTAAAGAACATTGGGCAGTAGTAAAATGGATTCTAAAGTATCTTCGAGGGACTTCGAAGGTGTCTTTGTGTTTTGGTGATGGTAAGCCGATGCTTGATGGGTTTACAGATTCTGACATGGCCGGTGATGTTGATTCTAGGAAATCTACTTCGGGGTATTTGATGACTTTTGTAAGGGGAGCTGTGGCATGGCAATCTAAATTATAAAAAAGTGTTGCTCTCTCAACTACCGAAGCTGAATTTATTGCCATTATGGAAGCTTACAAAGAAGAGTTATGATTGAAGAAATTTTTGCAAGAGTTGGGTTTGAAGCAAGAAAAGTATGTACTTTATTGTGATAGTCAAAGTGCTATTCACTTGAGTAAAAATTCTATTTTTCATTCGAGATCGAAATACATTAATGTGAGATACCATTTGGATTCGTGATGTGTTAGATTCAAAATTGTTACAACTCGAAAAGTTCACATGGATGATAATATTTCGGATATGTTGACTAAGACTTTGTCAAGGGACAAACATTTGAAGTGTCGAACTTTGGCGGGTATGATTGATCTCTCCACCTAAGTCGGTAGGGGGAGAATTGTTGGGTATACCTCCTTATTGGAGTGTAGGACCCAATTGGTTTATTAAAAGAGTTTAATTTGGTTTGATAGTAGTTATAATATATTTTTATATATTATATCTAATTTTGTGGAGACCCAATTCAGTTTGGAAACAACTAAGGTTTTGATAAAAAAAATCCTAAATTCACAATATATGATTGGTATTGTTTTTCCCAAGAAAAAAAAGGTGCTGTGCGGCTGCTCCATATTTTAGTTTTCCAAGGTGAGCAACTATTGATCATTATTATTGGTGAGATTAATACTTGCTTCGGTGGTGTGGTTTCGGCTGCTTCGTTTGGTTCGTTTTCGGTGCTGATTTGGGTTATTATTTTGGGTCTTCTTTAACTCTGGTTCTGAAGATTTTGGTTCATCTATTTGGTGAGGTCTTTCTTCTTATTTATTTGTGATTTTTTGGAATTCACTTAAGGGTGGTTTTGTGAGACCATTTGTGTCTTGTTTGTAATCGTTTGAAAACTTTTTGTTTGATAGTGAAATCGGATTTCGATCCCGTGGATGTACCTCACATTGAGGGAACCACGTAAAATTCTTGTGTTACTTTTGTTTTAATTTTTTCACATTAATTTTTATTCCCATTAATTGATTTATTGGTGGAGAATTATATATTTTTTCTAACAATTACTTATCAGTGAGAGTTGAGAAATTATACTATAAATCAGTGGGAATCTTTTTGTAAATTACAAAACAAATGAATGAAACAACTTCAATTACAAAGGTGGGTGAAAATTTGTTTTCACGCGCCATTCACCACCCTTTTCTTCTTTTCATTTTCTGTCAGTGTCCTCCCTAATCTGGAAAAAGTATTGGTTAGTTATGAATATACCATATGATCATATTCTACGTCAATTATAAATTTTTATATGTTTTCAAATTTTTTAATTAATCAATTCAAAATCGTAAACTTTATTCTTTTTATGTTCTTCAATCATTTAATATAAAATCGTAATTTTTATTCTCTTCATAAATCATAGGCTTGGTTTGATATGTTTGAAAAAAGTCAAACGGTCACTATCCTATTCAAGTTACATCATCTTATTTAAGTCATATCACATCTCTAACATATAACTTCAAACTCAACCCAAACTCAGCCTGTACGGGAAAGAAATAAACCTTCTCATATAATCCTGTTGATCAAGTCTGCGCTCCTCCATACGTCGTCGTTTTATCACCTGAAAACACAAACGTAAGCTAGCCGGCGAGTGTATGCCGGAAACCTCTCTGATGCCTAAGTCAGCAAACTAGACAAATAGACAAAAGCTCTGTATATTCAGGAATCAAAGTTTCGTTACCTCTCCGTAGGTGACGTTTGTGAGCTTTTATAGGTTTCATGTGGCATAATCCAAGTAGGACTCTTACTTCTCTATGTCGAGTCCTCCTAGGATTCATACTCCTGAAAGATCATACTTATCCTTCAACACCCCCCTCACTACTTAAACCAAGTGAGATGGTTTTATTCTGACCGGACTACCATATGACCGAAATAACATTGTCATGCTAGGCTAACTAAAGTGACCGATCTAACTGTTAGTTCGGCTTTCCTTTGCATTTCTCCTACCTCGGCTTCTCATGCCAAAACCAAGCTATCCATAGAAGAGTCTAAGCCAAACTAACCCAACACCAAGTCCTGAAGAGGACTCAGTATACCTTGGTTCCATACTTCATGACCGAACTAAATGCGGCGACCGAACTATCCGTTTGTACTCTTCTGAATTGGGTTAGAACTAATGCCTTCTGGAACCGGACTAACTTCCAAGCCTCCCTCAGACCGGACTAATCTCTGGGCTCGAGACCGAACTAACTTTAAGCCTCTTCAAGACCGAAGTAACTCATGGCCTTTTTACTCAGCCCTTCGTACTGAGGCCTATAACAGCCCAGCTCAGCCTAATTTGCATATAAATTACCCTCTCAATTGCCCCTTAATTCCATCTACATAGCATGATAGGGATTACCTATTTATAGATCGGGCTAAAGTTCTAACCTTTCCAGCTGAGCTAAAAAACCATTTAGCCTTCCCAGCCGAGCTAGAAAACTCTTAAGCCTTTCCAGCCGAGATATCCTTATCTGGTCAAAACGTCTCTTCAGTCACAGAAACTGAATCGCTTCCCATTCTAGTAACACGTGGCAGGTTCTGATTGGCCCTTTGCAGCTATCACATCGCCCTCATACTTTGCAAAATTTGAACAGTTCTCGCCTCCAGCTCTTTCATAGAAAAAACCCTTTTGCATTTCCAAATCATTCACTTTACTATTCAATCTCTTCTCTCTTCTCTCTCTCTCTTCCTTCTGAGTTCTTACTGTTCTTCAATTTGTTCTTGAAGAAGCTGCGTGATTTTGCTGCCGTTTCTTGCACCTCCAGTGCTTCTACCTCTTCATCTGGTAAGTTACTCAAATCTGTTTCTCTTTTTGTTTTCCTTCTTGTTGTATTTTGTTTAATCCATAGCATACTTGTTCATGTGTTTTTACAAAACACTGTTTCTGCTTAGCTTCGTGTTTTCTTAGCCGAGATAAACGAACCAAACTAAGTCTGAACTTAGTGTACTTCGGAAACCTTAATTTTGACCGAGCTAAGTCTTGGGGCTGAACCAGCTTTCTTAGTTTTTAGACCGAACTCAGAAAGCTGCCCCTAGAAGCTCAACCGGTTTAACAGAACATTTTCTTTAACCGAGATAACGAATCGCTCGCCAAGACTGATCTAGCAAACCCCCTGTTAAACCCGAGCTACCAAGCACCTTGCTGAAACTGAGATAGGACCTGTGGTACTTCACATAGCCGAAGTAGGACTTCTCTTATTTTGCTTTTACTTTGTAGCACGGTCCAACGAGCTGTGCTTAACACATTTCTTTTCCACTTTGCAGAGTTAGGTTGCCCAGGCACTCTTTTGAGCGCTCAACCGAGCTACTGAGCACAAATTTTTTGGCCGAACTAATTTATTCATAACTTATAAAATAAATGGGGAAATATAGATTTTTAGTAAACACACCTGGTGGTCTAGCCGAATTCCGCAAAAATTACAATATACCTGAAGACGTCAATCTGACTTTAGCCGAACAAGATACCATTCCTTGGGAAAATGAGGGCTTTGTACCTTTTACCCTCATATCCGTAGTAGAAACCAACCTAAGATTCCCGGTCCAACCCTTGCTTTGCGAATTCCTTAGGCAAACCAGAATATGCCCAACCCAGCTTTCCACAAACTCTTACCGAATAATAAATGAAATAGCCAAACTAAACCGCCGAGCTGGTATTAACCTCGGCCTAGCCGAGATCTTCCACCAGTACTCCATTGGCTCCAAAGACGACGGCTGGGTCTACTACCTAAGGATACGCCGTCGCAAAGAAAAAATAATAAAAGATACGCCGAATAAAGACTTGAACGATGACGATTTTTTCTGAGTATCTGGGAATTTTGAAGACCACCAAGCCCAGATCCCATGCTGAAGTATAAATTGGAATAAAGGAATCCCTGGTATACTTTACTTCGGTCACTTTTCATGCTTCTCTTTTATTTCGGTTACCTGCTCATGAACCGAACTAACAGTTATTTTTATTTTGCAGATTCAGCTCATCTCCAATCTCTTTATGGCCATCCCAATCTAAACACTCTCTGTGCCGCACTACGGTTCCCAGAAAGAAGTTGGGCAAAACTTCTGAATTTTGAGCCGACATACCGATATAGCGGTCGACGCAAGGCCAGAGTAACAAACTTCTTACTAGAAGACGCCCCTGAACTGGACCCCACTTTGCCCCAGATCAATCTCGTCCCTCTTACAGCCGAACAAGAGATGGCCAAGAGAAACAGAGTCGTCCTTTGACCAAAAACCAACAGTACCGCCACCAAGCCAAACGCAAGAGACCGTCGTGGCCCTTCCTTCTCAACTGCCTTCTTCATCCCGCCCATCCAAGCGTGCCCGGACTACCCCAACCGAGCAGCGCCTAGCAGATGAAGACGAAACCATCCTTCCACCGAGCCACCCACTGAGTCCACAACCGGAGCCTTCTGACCGAGCTACCTCCAGGTGGGCACCCAAGCTCACCTTCCAAAACCGAGATATCCAAGACTTTGACTCGGTGGTTATTGAGAAGGATCACTTGATGGCATTTAACCTTGCCAAGAGTGTTTGCCTTCCAGCAGACATGGAATACCACCAGCACCTGACCGAACTAAGGGCCATCCGATCGGCCACCAAATCCATGATTCTGGTAGGATGCCCCTCTTGTCTCTCAAATTTTACAAACTTTCAGTTCGGTTTTTTTATTGATTTCTTTCCATTCGTTTTAGTCTCTTCAAAAGAGCCAAATTGCCCATCAAAAGGTGTTGGAGCTCCGGAAAAAGAAATACTAAGCGAGGATGGCGAAGCCAAGACCGCCGAACTAAAACAATCCGAACAGAGGATGGCTGAGCTGGAGGTCGAGGTAACTCGTCTAACCGAACTAGTTACCTCAGCTAACGACGATAAACAGAGAGCTCTGACCCTAATGAAAGATAAATATTTGCGGGAGCTGGTAAAACTTGAAGTGCGTGAAAAACGCCGAAATAGGAAAGCTGGAAAAAAAAGCTGAAGATGCTGAGCTGAAAGGTTTCAAGGAAGGCGAAGCAGCTTACATTCAACAATGCGAGGCAACAAAGGACTTATTTTTCAAGTGCGGCTGGAGAAGTGCTGTGGAGCAGCTCGGCTGTGGGCCCGAAACCGAGGTCTACAATGCTCCTTAGTATTTCATTTCGGCCTCACTAGCGGAGTATGCTGCTTCTGTCCAACAACAATTTTTGCAGGGTCAGATGATGAAGATGAAGAAACTGAGTCAATTGATACTCCGGTAGTCAATGGGCAAGGCAACGATCAATCAGCTCGGTTGGAGCCAACGGTTGAAGACCTAACTGTTGAGCCGCCGACTGACACCGTGCTGCCAGTTGATACCGAGCTCGTAACCGAGATTGATCTTCCATCTGTAACCGGTGTTCAAGTTGACGTTGAAGCCGATCTTGAAGACCTTTTTAATTGATTTTGTAATTTTCTTTTTCTGTTTTGGACTTGTAACTGGGCTGCGGCCCCTCCTCTGTACTTGCTCTTTTCTTGATGAATGAAAATCTTCTTTTGTGCTCAACACTTATTCCGGTTTTGGTCTGTACGCTTGCACTTTGTAATGAGTTTTCAATGACTTCTATTGCTTCAACTGTTATCTCGGTTTGCTTTCCTGTTTGAACATGCTTTTCCAATTGCTTACTAGCCAACCACTCTTAAGCCGATGTAATTACTTCGGCTGAAGAGTACCAAAAATTGGTTTGATCCAGCCAACCATTCTTCAGCCGATATACTTACTTTGGTTGAAGAGTATAAAGAGTTGGTTTAATCCAGCCAACCATTCTTCAGCCATACCCTTACTTCGGCTGAAGAGTACAAAGAGTTGGTTTAATCCAGCCAATCTTAGAATAAAATGTTTGGTTTATTCCGACTAAATATCCTGCAACTTGGGTCCTTATTCTGGGTTTAGGAAGGGTGTTGGTTTAATCCAGCCAACCTCTAAGTTGGTTTTTCCAGCCAACTTAGAATAAAATGTTTGGTTATTCCGACCAAACGTCCTGCAACCTGGATCTTTATCCTGGGCATAGGAAAGGTGTTGGTTTAATCCAGCCAACCTCTAAGTTGATTTTTTCCAGCCAACTTAGAATAAAATGTTTTATATGCCCTTAACTCACAAATTTACTAAAACAAATTCTTACAGAAGAAAACGTCTAACTGAAAAGAAAACTACTTGTTTTATTGAGAAAAGGAGAAATTACACAAAATTTTAATAGGAAAAAAGCTAAAAATAAAATAACTTGAGATTTGCAGTATTCCATGGCTTGGGAATTGCCTTGTCGTCCTTGTCTTCTAAGTGGTATGCCCTTTTGCCTGCTAATCCTACCACTTTATATGGGCCTTCCCAATTGGGCCCTAGCTTGCCGTCTCCTGGTACCAAGGTATTTCCCATAACGTTGCACAGTACCCAATCTCCGATCTTGAATTGCCTTGGATGAACCGTCTTGTTGTATTTCCTGGATAGCTCTTGTTAATATGAGGCAATGTGAACCAGTGCTCTTTCTCTTCTTTCTTCTGCAAGGTCGAGCTCTAATGCTATGGCTTCGCCATTCAAGTCTGGATCAAAATTTTCACTTCGAATTGTGGGGAGGCCAACTTCTAGTGAGATTACTGCCTCCATGCCATAGGCTAAGGAGAATGGCGTTTCTCCTGTTGATTACCGAGGTGTGGTGCGGTAAGCCCATAAAACATGAGGGAGCTCCTCTGCCCACTTACCTTTTGCTTTCTCTAACCTTTTCTTTAATCCATCCAAGACTACTTTGTTCGATGCTTCTGCCTGTTCGTTTGCTTAGGGATACGCCGGTGTAGAATTATAGAACTCTATCTTGTACTTTTCACAAAAGCCCCTGAAGATTCTGCCGTCGAACTGAGTGCTGTTGTCTGATATTAGTGCCTTTGGTATGCCAAATCGAGTGATGATATTCTGCCAGACAAACTTTTTCACATCTTTTTCCTTGATTGATGCCAAGGCTTCTACTTCCACCCACTTTGTGAAGTAGTCGGTTGCTGCAAGAAAGAACTTCCTGTTCCCTGGTGCTGTTGGAAGTGGTCCTACTATGTCCAATCCCCACAATGCGAAGGGCCATGGGCTAGTTAGAGGAGAAGTTCTCTGGCAGGTTGGTGTATTTGGTGTGCGAACTTCTGACACTTCTCGCACTTTTTGACATACTTTTCTGAATCCGCTTGCATGTATTGCCACCAATATCCTTGCGAAATTGCTCTGTATATTAGTGATCTTCCTCCTTGATGGCTTCCGCATACGCCCTCATGTATCTCGAATAAGAATGCTTCCACTTTGTTGGGATGAACAAACTTTAGGTAGGGTCCTGAGAACGACTTTTGTACAATGCTAGAGATGGGGAGAGCCAAAATCGCTGTGATTTTGCTTTTATCCTATTGGCCTCTTTCTTCTCTTCCGGTAAGATGCCGTCTTTTAAGAACAGGATGATGGGATCCATCTAGGAAGGGCCTGGCTCCGCGCAACATACCTCTTCTACTTCGGGGTCTTCAATGCTTGGTCTTGGTAGGTAGTCGATTAGCAATGGATGACGGATGGAAGTATCTGCCATTGAGGCAAAGCACCTTTCGCTGCTCCGCTCTTTGCTTTTCCTTCTCGCCGATTTGTTCTATCCTGACTACTTTAAATTTCTTGATCTCTGTTCTGACCAACTCTTGGTATTTGGCCATCCTGTCATCCTTTGCTTCGTAGTCGCCAGATATTTGGTTTACCACCAGCTGTGAGTCGCTGTAAACCATTAGCTCGGTGGCCTTCATGTAGAATGCCGATTTGAGTCCTGTAAGAAGCGCTTCATACTCCGCTTCGTTGTTTGATGTTGGGAAGCCAAGGTTGATTGCTTGCTCCACTACTAGGCCGTCTGGAGAGATGAGGACTACACCAAGCCCTGCTCCATGTCGGTTGGATGCTCCATCCACGAAGAGCTTCCACATCTCTCCAACGAACAACTTCCAACAAGTGGAGGGATCAGATGATGCCTTGGGATCTTCCATGTTGCTGGTGTTTTCTTCAAGGTCCATGCTTGCTGTCTGCCCCTTGCCATCTGATCGTGCCAAGTCTTTATTTGTCGATGAGTCTAGACTTGGTGTAGCATGGTTTGCTTCTTCTTTCCTTGCTTCGCTTTGGTCTACCTTGGGGTCTGACTGAATATCCTGCACTAGGGGTTGCGCTATTCCGGCGTCAACTTCCATCCCTAGTTCTGTTGTTTCAGTCAGGTCGACTCGGCAGATATGATGACTTCCTGGTGTGAATTCTGTGACAAAATCTGCCAAAGCTTGGGCCTTTATAGCGGTCCTGGGTTAGAAATTGATGTCATATTGTCCCAACTCTACTGCCCACTTCAAGATTCGCCCAGAAAAGTTCGCCCTTTCAAACAAAGCTTTTAATGGGAAGGCAGTGAGGACAACTATGGTGTGGGCGTGAAAGTAGTGCGACAACTTTCTTGAGGCCATCATTAAGGCCAATGCCAATTTTTCCAGTGGCAAGTATCTTGTTTCGGCACCCAGCAATGTCTTGCTGACATAAAAGATAGGCAGATGTTGGATTCCTTCCGCACGGACCAACACTGCGCTAATTAAATCTTGAACTGAAGATCATGCGGGAAGAGTTCCTCTCCAGGTACTTGGGTGACAAGCAGTGTGTCACGACCCAAACCCGCCCCCATAGGTTTGGCACCGTAACCGGCCAGTAATCCCTGGATTACCTACGGCCTCAGAAGACATTAACAAATATTAAGGGGCTGCAGAAGTAATATAGTAAAATAAACAAGGTCCAATGAGCTGTGATGACATACATGAGACAGAAAATTTAAAACTTATTTATATACATGATCATGCTAGTCAGATACACCCATATGTACAAAATATCTACATCAAACACTCCCAAGATCCGACAATACAAACACAACCATCAACTAGCATGAAGTACAAAACTGCCCAAACATCAGGCTTCAAGCGGAACCTCCTCGGGAGGCGCAACAGGTGGCTTGACCAAAACAAAACGAAACAGAGGGCCATCAACTCTGGCCAGGGTCTTGTGCCGGCTCACCTACATATATATAATAAACTGTGAGCAAAAGCCCAGTGAATAATAAACAGAGTAAAGGGTTTAATGAATGATGTCCATCACATAGTTAGAAATCAGAGTTTATCTCAGAAACATAATCTTATCAGAAACAGAGTCTTATGCATTTTCAGATTCCAAATCATTTTCGTAATCATTTTCATAATCATTTCCATATTCAGATTTTGCATCAGATCATATGTGGTACACCCATTAGCTAACTGATCAGATAGGTCCAAAGACCACAGACAGAGTTGGTACCAACAACCATAAAGGTCCATATCTTGCGCGCAAGTAGCCACGGTATTATAACCCCCGGGCGAGGGCCTTATGCCACGGTATTGTATCCCCCGGGCGAGGGCCTTATGAACTAAGGGTGCCACAATACATTTCAGAAAATTGGACATTCATTCATAACTCATAAAGTGGCATTTTAGAAAAACAGTTCATATCATATCAGTCAGGAAATACTTAAAGCTGAACATAACTTTACAAAGTTATTACTCACAGTGGGCGTTGATACAAGTAGACGAAGTCAAAGGGTCAACTGATTGCGGCATGTGACCTACATAACACATTACGGGTACACATTTTGAAACATGCCCTTCAATTGTACAGAACTCACTTCCATGATTCTAAGTGTATATCTAACCCCTTACCCTTAGTATGGAGTCCTAATCATGGCCTAGGAATGCCTAGGATGGAATGTGGATGCAAAAATGCTTTAGAAAACATTTTTCAAAAGTTGCTGAAAACAGGGGTCTCGCTCGAGCGAGCCTTCCTTCGCTCGAGCGAGATCTCAAAATCAAAGGATTCGCTCGAGCGAGCCCCTCTTCGCTCGAGTGGTCTGATGAAACAGTAAAAATACTGGATGTTGAAATTTTTCGCGCGACGGTCGCTCGATGCTCGCTCGAGCGAGCTCACCAAAATCAAGGGCTTCGCTCGAGCGAACCTTCCTTCGCTCGAGCGGTCTGATGAAACAGTAAAAATACTGGTTGCTGGAAATCTACGCGTGATGCTCGCTCGATGCTCGCTCGAGCGGAGCCCTAGACAAAAAGGTTCTCGCTCGAGCGAGGAATCCTTCGCTCGAGCAAGGAAGCAAAATCTGGAATTTCCAGATTTGTCTCCCAAGTTCGAACCAAGCATTCTACAACCCAAAACTCAACTTCTTGGGCCCAAATTCTGGAAAATCACTTTAAACACATAGTACATCAAGTTCCAAAAGCCAATTTATAAAATCATTGCCTAAGAGTGAGTCAATTTTGAGCATCATGTCCATAAATTTCCAAGAACCAAGTTTAAACACACATGCATGAATTCAACTTCACTTCAAAGCTTCAAAACATGGTCTAAGGCAACCTTTAACTCAGAAATTTGTTGACCTCAAAGGCTCTAGCAAAAATATGCACATGCATGTAGAAATTTAACACCCAACAACCTCAATTTCCATGAATGTGTACATGCATGTATGTTACACTACCCAATTCAACAATTCAAGCCAATTCTAGACTCCAATCTTCAATATGACATGAAAATATGCAAGAGCTAGTTTAATCACTAGAATGAGGGGATGAATTCTCACCTTTAAGCCTAGAATGTCAAGCTTAGAGGCTCTAACACACACACACCTCTTTAATCCCTTCCAAGATCAAGCCAAATCACTTGTTGAGTTAAAAGTTCCAATTCTACACTAATTTTTCCTTCCCCTCTCTCTTTAGTCGTTGGTCTCTCAAAATAGGCTGAAGGAGATGTTTTTGTTCAAGTGTATGAGACTCAAGAATAGGATTAAACCATGGCCACTCAATGGAAATTCTGTAATTAAGCTAGGTTCATTATTAAAATGTTATTTAATCAGATTTAAACATTCCAACTCGAATTTTAATTGACCCTACCATAAAATCACATAAAATCTAACGAGTCCAAAACACTAATCAATTTCAGAATCGGGCGCCGATAAGGCTTCCCATTTGCAGTTTAAAGTTTAAAATACAAACAGATATTCTGACACCGAACAGATAAAAACACATAAGTCATGCAATGCACATACAAATAAATTCCAGATTTTTCTCTTAATTATTATTAGACATAATTAAGTCCCAATTAGCGCTAAGCAGGGTCGGGGTTATTACACAGTGATGGAGAGGACATGTATTCTTTTAAGCTTTCCAGAGCACGGTCGCATTCTTCGTCCCACTCAAACTTGGATTTTAGTGCATGGAAGAATGGTCGTAGTCTGTCCGACGATCGGCTTATGAACTGGTTGAGCGTAGCTGCCATGCCGGTGAGATGCTGTACTTCTTTTACTGAGTTTGGTCTCTCCAAATCCTGGATTGCTTTTATCTGGGAGGGGTCTGCTTCGATACCCCGGTTGGTCACCAGGAAACTTAGGAATTTGCCAGATCCTACTCCAAACGCACACTTGGACGCATTGAGGCGCGACTTGTGTTTCTTCAGGATCTCAAACATCTCACCTAGGTCCTTAAGATGGTCGTTCTCATCCTTGCTTTTGACCACCATGTCGTCGATGTAAGCCTCCATCATTTTGCCTAACAATGGTTCAAACATTTTGGTGATTATCCGTTGGAATGTCGCCCCAGCGTTCTTTAGGCCAAAGGGCATGACATTGTAGCAATACAGTCCTCTTGGAGTTGTAAAGGATGTGACTTCCTGATCTGGTTCATGCATGGCGATTTGGTGGTAGCCTCTGTACGCCTCCAGAAAGCTAAGTCGGTTGTGCCCCGCCGTTAGGTCTACCAGTTGATCTATCCGTGGTAGAGGAAAACTATCTTTTGGACAAGCCTTGTTGGCTATTTTATAGTCAACGCAGACACGCCACTTGCCGTTCTTTTTCGGCACTATGACTGTGTTGGAGATCCATCTTGGGTAGTGTACCTCTCTGATTGCTCCTGCCTCCAGCAGGTTTTCTATTTCTTCCGCCACAATCTCGGCATGGTGGAGTGCCGATCTACGTGTGCGCTGAATGATTGGTCTGGCGGATGGGTGGACATTGAGTTGGTGACAGATGAAGTTGGGATCAATGCCTGGCATGTTGTATGGTGTCCAAGCGAACACTTCGATATTAGAGGTCAAAAATTCCAAGACCTCTAATCTCTTTGTGTTGGACAACGACAAACCGAGCAAAAAGAACTTATTCGGGTTCTTTTCATCTATTCTTACCTCTACCAAGTCTTCCACCGCTTTCTGATTAGCTGCTTTGCCGACATTTGCGAACAGTTCATTGCTCTCAGGTTCTTCCACTGAATGAACGTATCCTTTGGCGGCGCGGCTGCCATTTACCGTGACAAAGCATTGCTTGGACATAATCTGATCTCCATAAACCTCTTCAATTACACCGGTGTCGTTGGGGAACCGCATGACTTGGTGGTAGGATGACGCCACCGATCACATGGCATGCAGCCATGTTCTGCCCAAGATGATGTTATAAGTGGAAGGGACTTTCAATACCCAAAACTCCACTTGTTTCGTCACACTTCCCGCTTTGACTGGGAGGATTATTTTGCCGACGGGCCATTCTGGCATGGAGTTGAAGCCGATCAAGGGAGATACGGCAGGTGCCAAGTCTTTGTCCTGTAACTTCAATTGTTTAAATGTTTTATAGTACATGATTTCACATGAACTACCCTGGTCAATTAAAATCTGCTTGACGTCAAAATCCTTGACTCGGAGAGTGACGACCAAGGCATCATTGTGAGGGCAATATATCCTTACCAAGTCTTTATCCGAAAAAAATATGACGTTCGTGGCCTCCGTCTTTCCCTTCTTGATGGTAGGTTGGGCACTTAGAACCTCTCTTAAGTGCTCAGCCTTTTTGATTGATTCTCTGAGCTCGCATACACGCTCAGGTTCAAAGACTCCATGTATCACATTGATAATGCCTTGAGGTGGGGCGTCGATTGGCATTCCATTGGGGTTATTATGGTCCTAGGGAGCTGGTTGCGCCCCTTCTTCGATGTATTTATCTAGGTGGCCTGCTGCCACTAACTCCTCCAGGTGCTGTCTCAATGACGTGCAATTCTCAGTGCGGTACCCCTTTTCTTTGTGGAAGGTGCACCGTGATCTTTCGTCATAGTCCTTCTGAGCTTCCCCAAGCTTGGCTGGCCATCTAATGAAAGGCTTATCCCGTATTTCACTTAGAATTCGGTAGATCGGTTTCTTGAAGACCGTGGTTATGGCAGTGTGGACTCTCAACCATCTTTTATCCTGGTATTCTCCGTTGTCTCGCCTGCCTCGTCCGTTTTTGCTTAGACAGTCTACCGTGTTGACTTTTGCTGAGGCCTTCTTCTCTGGTACTGTGGTCATGCCAGATTTTGTTTTGGCACATGCGCCATCCTTTTCCACCCTGATGTGCTGATGCACTCTCTCCATCAGGGCTTCCATGGTGAGGGGTGATGTCATGGTGATTGAGTCCCTAAGTCTGTTCCCGACTGGAAGGCCTCTCTTGTATTGTGCAATGGCGAGATTGGTGGGACAGTCTCCAATCTGGTTGAAGGTCTCCCAGTAGCGACTATTGTAGGATCTTAAGGTCTCCTTATCGCCCATGTCGATGGAGAGCAGCTGATCGATCTCCACCGGGGTTTTGGTGTTCGTTCAGAACCTTGTGACGAACGCTTCCGCCAATTACGCCCAGGAGGCTATGCTGGAAGTTTTTTCGAACCAAGTCGCCTAGGTCGCCAAGGCTAGATGGGAAGAGGATGCACATTAAAGCCTCGTTTCGCAGATACCGCCATGACCGCGAAGTGGCTCAAGTGTGAGTAGGGGTCCGTCTTCCCCTCATATGTAGTGAATTTGGGCTGAAGGAAGCCTGATGGTAGGGGCGCGTTTTCAATTGCCGGAACGAACGGTGAGGTCTGCAGCCTTGCTAATGCCTTGTCCGTCGGTTCGTAGGCAGGGCGCGGAATTGGTATTCCAACCTCGACGCTTCCATGCGTCCGAGGAGCCAACCGTTGTAAGGTAGAAACCCTATGTGGATCGCGTGCCTTGGCATCCTCCTTCCATCGTGCCTTCTCTTCGAGCACGGTTCGTAAATCGGATGATCTGGGCAACT
This sequence comes from Camellia lanceoleosa, assembly GCA_025200525.1. Taxonomy (NCBI): domain Eukaryota; kingdom Viridiplantae; phylum Streptophyta; class Magnoliopsida; order Ericales; family Theaceae; genus Camellia; species Camellia lanceoleosa. The sequence goes on from CM045765.1 coordinate 37,681,234, forward strand.
CCGTCTGCCTGGATCTTGTTTGGTGAGTATATGAGGGCCAATACGTGCTTCTCTCAGTGTATGACCTCTCAGATCTCGTCCTCTCAGACCTGGAGTGACGAGTTCTGGAAGATCTAGATTGCGTATCGTTTGTCCTGAGGCTTCTAGTTTCTGCTTGAGAGGGTGTGGTATTCCTACTACGATCTTCCGAGTGGTGAGAGGGCGTCTTGTTTGTGTGCCCTTCTCCTGTCGTCACTCCTTTTCCCTTCACCTGGCGCTTTAGAAATTCCATGTCCGCCGCCATCCGACGTATCAACTCGTCTTGCTCTTTGACGCGATCCTCCAAAGCCTGAGGATCAATCCTCCGCCTTTGTCTCTCTGGACTTTGCGAACAAGAGTGATAGGGGCTGTTAGTCCGCCTTCTTCTCTTTGTATCCCTCATGGGATTCTGTCTTTGTGGTTCTAAATCCGCTATAGGAGGGATGAGTGGTAGACCTTCGCGCCTCGCACCTCCTTCTGGTGTTTGTCCGTCGATGGTGGACTGTGGCAAATCTTCGTTGTGCGCCATTGATTCTTAAGAGGAAAAGCTTGATCAAGAGGTTTTGTTCTTGTCTGAATTCTCACAGACGGCGCCAGTTGTACGAGAAAGAAATAAACCTTCTCGTATAATCCTGTCAATCAAGTCTGCGCTCCTCCGTACGTCGTCGTTTTATCACCTGAAAACACAAACGTGAGCTAGCCGGCGGGTGTGTGCCGGAAACCTCTTCGATGCCTAAGTCAGCAAACTAGACAAATAGACAAAAACTCTGTGTATTCAGGAATCAAAGTTGCGTTACCTCTCCGTAGGTGATGTTTGTGAGCTTTTATAGGTTTCGTGTGGCATAATCCAAGTAGGATTCTTACTTCTCTATGTAGAGTCCTCCTAGGATTCATACTCCTGAAAGATCATGCTTATCCTTCAACACCTCCCTCACTGCTTAAACCAAGTGAGATGGTTTTATTCTGACCGGACTACCATATGACCGAAATAACATTATCATGCTAGGCTAACTAAAGTGACCGATCTAACTGTTAGTTCGGCTTTCCTTTGCATTTCTCCTACCTCGGCTTCTCATGCCAAGACCGAGCTATCCATAGAAGAGTCTAAGCCGAACAAACCCAACACCAAGTCTTGAAAAGGACTCAGTATACCTTGGTTCCATACTCCATGACTGAACTAAATGTGGCGACCGAACTGTCCTTTTGTACTCTTCTGAACCAGGCTAAAACTAATGCCTTCTGGAACCGGACTAACTTCCAAGCCTCCCTCGGACCGGACTAATCTCTGGGCTTGAGATCGGACTAACTTTAAGCCTCTTCAAGATCGAAATAACTCATGGCCTTTTTACTCAGCCCTTCACACTGAGGCCCATAACGGCCCAGCTCGGCCTAATTTGTATATAAATTACCCTCTCATAAAAATTACTCTCTCAAACTCAACCCAAACTCAATCCATATTTCATAAAAATTTAAAAAATACACTTATTTAAATCATTTTAAGCAATCACATAATATATATGAAATATGACATGACACTACTCTTCAACCCATCAATAACTTCTCCTATCTCTCTCCTCCTTTATTTCTTTCTTCCTGCTGTCCATTCTTACTTTCTCTTTCTTTCTTTCTTTCTTTTTTAATTTATTTATTTTGTTTTCATTTTTTTTTTTTTTTTAAAGCATAACATGATACACATGAAATCATGGTACGAAATGACCGAATGCCATTTTGGCTTATGTTGACCTTTGTTACTTTCTCTCTCTTTTCTTATTTATTTATTTATTTTGTTTTCATTTTTTTAAAAAAAGAAATAACATGATACACATGGAAATCATGGTACAAAATGACCGAATGCCTTTTTGGCTTGAGACGACGTTGGTTGGCAGGATCCATCATGAAAAGTTAAACAAATAAGGAAGAGGAAAACTACTCTTACCCACGTGAGCTACTTTTGATAAAATTATAAAGTAATCAAAATAGTCTTCATAGTTTGAAAATGTTTTTTTTTTTTTATAAAAAAATCTATTTTAATCAAATAAATGAAAATAAAAATAAAAATTACTTATTATTTATATATATATATATATTGCTTTTTAGAAAAAAATTAATTTTTAATTTAAAATTAATTTTAATGTTTATTTTCAGGTGCTGCATGGTGTGGTTGGTGCAATTTAAAAACAAAATTATAAATCACGGATTAACAAATAATTAAATTACAATTTGGATGATTTGGACAATTTCAATTTGTTAATTGATCAAAGAAGGAATATTTATTCAAAAAATTTTTTTGCCTACTTCTGTTTTACGTAATCTAAACTATACAAAAAGATGTAGGGAAGGATAGGCGTGGGGCTATCTCCGCTAACTATATATATATTTTTAATAATTATGTGTTGGAACTAATTTAATTTTTTAAAAAAAATTCCACTTGTTCGACAAAATTGGGTTTATAATTTATTTTATTATTATTATTCTCTATCCTCATCTCGGCCATGCTAAATCAGAGACTTGTTGTGGTTTGGTATCTCAATTAACAAATTTTATTTTTTATTTTTTCAAAAATGAGTTTGATTTAGCATGGTCTTATATAGGCTTCTCTTTTTATTTTGATTTTGTAGATTCATCTCGACAAACTGAAGTCACTGATTTTTTTTTAAAATTTTAATCTTGATAAATTGTTATTTTTTCATTTTATTTATTTATTTATTTTAATTTGAGAATTTTAATCTCAATAAGGTTTATAATCAAAATAAAGGTTACAATTTGTATTCGATTGAGTTTTTATTCTTAATTACTTTAATCAAAATAAATACTAAAAAAATTTAATTTTGAAAAAATAATTTTGTTTCAAAAATAAAAATATATATATAATGATGAGTATTTTTATTTTTATTTATTTTACCAAACTCGCTTTATTTTTAAATATAATTTATAGGTTGTTTTGGATTATTTTATAATTTTTATCAAAAGAGACTCACATGAGAGTAGTTATTCTCTCCCTATATTTGTTTAGGCATTCATGGTGGTGGGCTCTTTGCTAATCAACGTCTCAAATTAAATAGGCGTTTGATCATTTCTTCGGTCGTTTCTTAGGTGTCCCTAGTATTATTAAACTGTGTTGTACGGGGGGTAAAATATCCTCTGCTTTTCGTACTTCTTGGACGTCAAGCTTCTTGCGACGGCATCTATCTCTGCAACACAAAAACGGTGAGCTGCCCGGCGGTGATGTGCCGAAAAGACCTTCCGACGATCAAGTCAGACCACTTGGGGGAGAAGAAAGCTATCAGAGAGAGAGAGAATATTTGATAGATTCAATTCGCTTACCCCTAGCATGCGTCTTCTTCCATATTTCTAGGCTGGCCATGCAGCCTCAAGATTGTGCGCGCACTAACTCTGCTGTCCTTCCCTGGACAGGTGGTAGTGCTCGCCTCTCATCACCTTACGTGTGTAAAGGCTTAGTCCTCCCACCAGTACACACAGAACTGTCCAACGGTATTGAGGCGTGTATGGAGCGGGTGTCCTCTCCCTCACGCCATTGGCCCAAGTGGCACACTCAACCGGAGTACCATGACCGGCCTGCTTCTTGTGGAGAATTGCCTCCCACAGACACATAACCGTCGCCGACCTATAATCTGGAATCAGGCGAGAGCCTAACCACCTCGGCCGAGCTATTATTGACCGGTTCGTTACGACCAACCGGTTGCGAGGCATGCCGGCCTCCAACCGTTCTACCTTTTTCTCAATCACCTGAAGCCACTTTATATCGACTGATCAGCCACGAAGCACGCTGAACCTCCATCGTTCTACATTCTTGACCACACGAAAAGCTGCCCATCTCGGCTGACCGGTTTGGCGCATACCGGCGCTAACCGCGTCTCAAGTCTAGCCCGGGCTACCATTCAACTCGGTCACAATCCGCCACACAGCCCCGCCCCATATGTGCAAGTCACAGCTCGGCTAGGCAAATCCGTGCCAGGTCGGTCAACGTTACGGCCGTGTGAGTTAGGCTGCTAGCCGCGCCAATGGAGAAGTTAGTTTCACATTTGTTATAAATCACGTCGACGATAATTTAGCTCGGTATCTTGTCGGTGCAAATCTCCCCTCTCATGTGCGATACACGAAAATTTATTTGTGAAATAAAAAATTAATTTTAAATCTTAATATTTTATGTATAAAAAATTTTAATAATTAAAAGTTAAATATAAATAGATTTGTTAATAGTTGATGAAAATTTTGTTACTGTGTGTGATCCTATATAAAAAGTTCATAAAAATATTTTTTTCCAAATTTAAAAACATATATATATATATATATATATATTCTCGATCTGAAATCAAATTCTCATTTGGGTTAATCAAATTTATTAAAAATTATGAATTTCACTTGTATCAAAATATTTTTTTCTAAAAAAAATAAAAACAGTAGAAAATTTTATAATGTACAAATTAAGATTTGATTATAACTCATAGTGTATTATTTTAGTTATTAATCGAAAAGGTCTTTGTTAATTTCTTATGTTTTTAGTTATGTGTAAAGTGGTGCACCGAATTTTTAAATTATGCTTCAAGTGGTGTTTGATTATGATAATTTCTTATAATATTTTTTGTAGGGATATATTTTCAGAGTACCAACACGTGGCATGGTGACGCCAACGTGTCAGCCGAGGTACTACGTGTCGTGGTAGTTATGCCGAGGTAATCTCGGGGTTGCCGAGATTATCTCCGAAGATATCGGAATCCGGGATAAACAGATAAAGGACAGGAGTCCTAGATTGGGAGAAGACTTCAGTTTGGGTAAAGATGAAACTCTTAGACAGTTTATCCTAATTTCACTGGGAGTTCCAGACTAGCAATAATCCTGAGTCCATTGGAGTTAGGCTTCTATTGGGACTAGGATTGTATTGGCTATAAAAGAGAGGCACCCCCATGGGTCTAAGGTACGTTTTTAATACTCAAGCTTATGAGTTGAATACTTGATTATCTTTGAGAGATATATTGACTTGATCGTCGGAGTGCCCCCAGGTGGAAGAACCACCGCCGGAGCCTTTTCTTTCACTGCAGGACAGCAAGGTGCCATCTATTCTACCTGTGTTCTACAACTGAATTCTTAGGGACAGCAGTGTGATCGGAAAATCACTCACATAATTTGGCGCCGTCTGTGGAAAAGAAAGACGAATAGATGGCCAGTAACGCACAAAACGAAAAGGTTGGGGACGACGCCCCCGCTGGGAATGACGGGCCTATTAACCTTGACGTCGGAGGAGACAACCACAACGAAGAAGCCCGTGGCCAGGGGCACGGGGGAAAAGACGTCGTCCAGGAGGGCGACACTTCAAAGAAAACAGACCAGGGCAGATACTACAATGAAGACAACCTCCAGGTATGGAGGGATAGGTGCCTACGAAGGGACGAGGAAGTAAAAGAATTAGCAGACAAGTTGGCCGACCTGCAGTCGGTCGTCAACTTCATGATGCAAAACAATGTCATGCAGCCACCATACCCACTGCAGGACACGCCAATCCCAGCAGCTAATACACAGAAGGGAGGAAGGAAAATAATTCCTGAAACACCACAACACTCCAGGAGCAAAAGGCACTCTCATCCGCCCTCTGAGGGGGTCGAGCGAGAGGAGCCCAGACGAGAGAGGTCGCAGAGGACGTATCATACGAAGGATCAGGAACACAGAGGACATCGGCACATTCCAGGGCAGGCACTCTGCTTTGACACAACCCATGGAGAAAGATCAAAACGGGCCCATCACGAGGCCGAGAGTAGTATGGCAAAGAGATCCAAAGTCCAAAGCTCGAGGGGAGGAGCAAAGAAGACCCGAGAAACTACCTCAAGATGAAGGAACAGAACACCGCCGAGGTAACCTCACAAGTCAAGCCGAGGACACCATTCTCGTAGAACGACAGATTTGAAGCACCAAAAGATTCAGCATGCCAAGGTTTCAAATATACGATGGTAAGTCAGACCCTAACTTCCACGTCGGACTATTTTTAAACTCAATGGCGTTATACAGTGGAAACAAGCCTTTACTCTGCAAAGTGTTCCCCTCGTCTTATGGGGAGATTGCATCGATTGGTTCCATAAATTACGAAGGAAGCGTAAAGACGTGGGAAGGCCCGCCGAGATGTTTGTGGCCGTGTTTGTAACAAGTTCTGACCATTAAGGGTGGACGCCCTAATGGCTTTGAAGATCAGCAAGGATGAAGGCCTTAAGGCCTACGCGAAAAGATACTACGAAGTGTTCAACCGAATACTTGAGTGCAACCAGGAGGTAGCGGTCGTGTCTTTCAAGAACGGCCTGAAAGAAGATTGTTCACTGCGGAAATCTCTGGCAAAAACATTGCCAAAAAGCATGGAAGAACTCATGGCGAGAATTGAAAAGTATGCCAGAGCCGAGGAAGATACGTCGGCCCACAAGGAAGTGAAACAGGAAAAGGGGAATGGCTCGCCAAAACGAGGCCGAAGTAACAACGGATTCAGCAAAACAGAGATAGAGTTGAGGGCAAAACAAGCAGTAACGACCGTGTTCCGAATTCCAATCCAGAAAGTCCTAGGAAAAATTCGGAGACAGCCCTACTTCAGAACACCAGCAAGGGAACCAGGGGAGTTTATGGGAAGAAACATGGACAGACATTGTTCGTATCACAATGAAAACGGACATACAACGCAAGGCTGTAGAGCCCTAAAGGCACATTTGGAAGATCTGGTAAGGCAAGGCCACCTGAGAGACCTTGTCGATGAAACTAGAACCAGAGAAGAACAGGCAAGATTGCCTCAGCTCCAAAGAAATTTCCGCCACCTCCAAGAACCTCGGGCAGAAGGTCCTCGGATAGTAAACGTAATTCACTCCAAGGTAAATGAAAACGACATCCGGGGGGAAACCCAAAGAGTAAAGCACTTGCGGTACGTAAATCAGGTCAGACAAAAACGACTTCGGCCTGAAGAGTGCCAAGGTCCGATGATAACCTTCACCGGGGCCGACCTAGAGATGGTCCAGCACCCACATAATGATGCATTGGTAGTATCTCTCCAGGTTGGGGAGTGCCAAGTGAAACGCATCCTGATAGATCCAGGCGGCTCCCTGTGACATCATGTACGTTAGATGTTACAAAGAACTAGGCCTTCACCCAGACGACATGGAACAATCGAACGGCCCGATGGTTGGCTTCAATGGAACGCCGACATGGCCACTGGGCGCTACAAACTTGGAAGTACAAGCAGGCACTAAGAAGATCAGGACCGAGTTCATCGTGATCGACACGCCTTCCCCTTACAATATCATATTGGAAAGGCCATGGTTGCATACGATGGGGGCAGTCCCCTCAACATTACACCAACTACTACGCTTCCCAACAGAACATGGGATTGAAGAGGTCAGAGGAGATCAACTGCAGGCAAAAAACTACTCCATGGCAGCAATGAAGACCACCTGCAACGTTCAAGAACCAACAAAGGCAGAGATCGAAGATGAGGACATGGAAGTCCTAGATGATGTCGGCAAGGAGCCGACCGAAAAGAGTGAGGAGTCACTAAAGAAAGTCCTCGTCCGGGAGGGCGACGAAGAACGCTTTTTTCTTCTCGGATCAGGCTTAGCCGAAGAAGAAGAGAAAGAACTGGAAGCCTTTTTAAGAACAAACATAGAGGTGTTCGCCTGGACACCTTATGAAATGCCTGGCATTGACCCCGAGGTCACATGTCACAGACTGAATGTCGACAGATCGGCAAAACCTGTGATACAGCGAGCTAGAAGACCGACGTTGATGCACGTCGAAGCAGTGGAGGAAGAAGTAGACAGACTCCTGGAAGCCAAGGCCATCAGAGAAGTCAATTATCCAACGTGGCTTTCAAATACAGTGGTGGTAAAGAAGAAAAATGGTAAATGGAAGGTTTGCGTAGATTTTACAAGCCTAAATAAAGCCTGCCCCAAAGAAAAGACAGCGTTCATCACCCCAAAAGGCTTGTACTCAAAAAAATGCAAATGATCTCCCTATCTTTGATGAACATATTGGTTATTATGTACCTGATGGTGTTAACACATTAATCTACACAATAGTTAGACATTTTATAGGAACTCCTACTAATATATATTCTCGCATACATGATCAACTTAGTACCTGACCTGTCCTACCTTAAGTGATTTTAGATGGTATAAAGATGTTTTTACCTCTAGAGTTATATTAAGAGAAGACTGTACTAAATCATTTTGGAAAGAAAAATTTATTAATGGATTGCCTGATTTATTTGCTCACAAAATTAGAGATGTTCTTAGTCAACCTACTGGAATAATTGAATATGATAATTTAACCTATGGTGATATAATTAGCACTATTCAAAAAGAAGGATTAAGAATGTGTATTGATCTTAAACTTAGTCAAAAAGCTCAAAAAGATAAGCACAAGGCTAAATATGAATTAGGAAATTTCTGTGAACAATATGGTTTACCTCCTGTAGCACCCTCTCGTAGGAAACCACATAAGCATAGTAAACATGGACACAAATATTCAAATAAATACAAAAATAACTATTCACCTTCTAAATCAAATGATAAATTTTATACTAAACCAAAAAAGAAATATTACAAGTCAAAATCACATCCAAAATCTAAATCTAATAAAGATATTACATGTTATAACTGTGGTCAAAAATGTCATTATTCTAATAAGTGTAAAGAGAAACAAAAATTAAAAGATAAAGTTAATCAACTTCAAATTAATGATGAATCAAAAAATCAATTATTTGAAATCTTTCAATTAAATCAATCTGTTAGTGATTCCTCTTCTGATAATCCGAATACTTCATCTGATTACCATTCAGGGTGATGCCTTTTGGGCTGAAGAACGCAGGAGCAACTTACCAAAGGCTGGTAACCAAAATGTTCAAGCACCTGATAGGCCAAACAGTCGAAGTTTACATTGATGACATGGTTGTAAAGACCAAAGAGCCTAAGAGTCATCTTGCCGACCTGAAAAAGGTATTTGAAATACTCAAAACATATCGGCTCCGACTCAACGCATCTACATGTGCGTTTGGAGTTGGATCAGGAAAGTTCCTAGGTTACCTGGTAACAAGAAGGGGAATAGAGGCCAGCCCAGATCAGATCAAGGCCATCCTAGATCTACAGAGCCCAACCTCGGCTAAATAGGTTCAAATGCTCACCTGAAGCGCCGCAGTCCTAAACAGGTTTATAAGCCGAAGCTCAGACAAATGCAAACCCTTCTTCAACTCGGTAAAAGGAGCAGACTTCCTATGGATCAAGAATGTGAGACTTTGGTCAACTAAAAAGTATCGACCACGGCTCCATCCTCTCAACACACAGGGAGGAGTTGTTTTTGTACTTAGCTGTATCAGAACACGCAGTAAGTGCAGTACTAATCCGAGAAGAGTAGGGAGAACAGAAGGCTATCTATTATGTAAGTAAAACCTTGGCCAACGCTGAAACGAGGTACTTACCACTGGAGAAGTTAATGCTGGCCTTGGTAATGGCCTCAAAAAAGTTGAATCACTACTTCCAGGCACACAAGATTGTGGTGCTAACAGAACACCCATTGAAATCCTTGTTGCAACAAGGAGACTTAACAGGAAGAATTGCAAGATGGGCAGTGGCCTTGGGCCAGTATGACCTAGAGTTCGTGCCCGATCAATTAAGGGCCAAGTTTTGGCCGACTTTGTGGTAGAATTTACGCCTGAATCCATCAAACCTCGGGCTCCGTTGAGCCAAAATGAACAAGATCCCACCAAGCAAGGAGAATCCCAGCTAAAGGCCAAGGAACAAAAAAAAAGAAAAGCTCAGACCCTGCAGCATCTACATCGGTGACTCATTCAGACTGTTCGTCGATGGAAGTTCAAACCGACAAGGAGCAGGGGCAGGAGTACTGCTGATATCCCTAGACGGTGAAATAATAGAGCAATCCATCTGTTTGGGGTTCAAGGCCTCAAACAATGAAGCAGAATACGAGGCATTAATTGCAGGACTAAAACTGGCAGCAGCAGCAGCAGAAGCAGATGAGGTAATAGTTTTTTGTGATTCACAGTTAATTGTTAACCAATCAATAAGAGAGTTTGCAGCCAGAGACGAGAGGATGTCGGCATATGCAAAAGAGGTTATCAGACTGGCCGAGCTATTTCAGAACTGTCGACTTCTTCAAGTAAGCCGAGATGATAACATCCACGCCGACGCGTTGGCCAACCTGGCAAGTTCAATACAGACTGGAAAAACAAGAACAATTATGATCGACTATATGTCGGACCCGAGCATAGAACCACGGAGCGCAAAGCAAGAAGCAATGTGTGTGGACATGGGGCCAAACTGGATGGCTGCAATTGTTGTATTCCTGAAAGAAGGAAAGCTGCCAGAAGATCGCAAGGAGGCACACAAAGTCAGATTGAAGTCAGCAAGATTTAGCCTGACTGCGGACGGACATCTCTACAGAAGGTCCTTCACTGGACCCCTTTTAAGGTGCGTACACCCTTTACAAGTTGAAGATTTTTTATATGAAATTCATGAAGGGATTTGTGGAAGCCACATTGGGGGCAGATCATTAGCCCATAGGGCCATTACCCAGGGGTATTGGTGGCCCTACATGCAAAAAGATGCAGAAGCATACGTAAAAAAGTGCGAACAATGCCAAAGGTTTGCACCCTTGATTCATCGACCAAATGCGACTGAACCCAAGATATCAAATTGGCCGTTTGCCCAATGGGGCATAAACCTGGTTGGACAACTTCCCCAAGCAACTGGGCAGAGAAAATACTTGTTGGTAGCAACAGATTATTTCACAAAATGGATAGAGGCAGAACCTCTTGCCAAAATCTGAGATGTGGACGTCAAAAATTTCATATGGAAAAACATTATTACCAGATTTGGCATTCCCAGAGCCACCATTGCCGACAACGGAACACAGTTCGACAGCAAGCTTATCAAAAACTTCTGTGCGAAATTCAAGATCAAGAATTACTTTTCAACACCAAGTTTCCCCCAAAGTAATGGGCAAGCAGAAGCGTCCAACAAAGTAATCATGGATGGAATAAAAAAGAGGCTGCAGGCAGCAAAAGAAAAGTGGGTAGACGAATTAGACGAATTACCCAATGTACTTTGGGCATATCGAACTACGCCGAGAAGATCAACAAGGAAATCCCCCTTTGCCATGGCCTATGGCACAAAAGCAGTAATTCCATTGGAAGTTGGCATCCCAGGGACCCGAACCCAGGGAGTTGAGAATGGGACTAATGACATACTCTTAGCCCGAGATCTGGATTTTTTAGAAGAGGGAAGAGAGAAGGCTGCAATTCAGCTTGCAGTATACCAACAACAGCTTGCCAGAGCTTACAACAAGAAGGTCAACCCAAGAGATTTTCAAGTCGGCGACTTAGTCTTAAGGAAAGTCGTCGGCAACAAGAAAGATCCCAGAGAGGGCAAGCTTGGCCCAAACTGGGAAGGACCATACAAAATTACTTCAGTATTAGGCAATGGAGCTTATCGGCTTGAAGATAATGAGGGCAAAGCACTGCCAAGACCTTGGAACACTTGTAATTTGAAATTTTTCTATCATTAAGATGTTCATTATTTTTGGCCGATGTCATCAATAAAATCTTTTCGAATTTCTTCAAGCACATATGATTGATTAAGATACTTAACATTGTTTCTGGAAGACATGAAAAATGAGAACCCAAGTGGAACTCAGGTTCACATTGGGGGCAGAGAAGATACAAAGTCTACCACTTGTTGAAATTTGTAGCAATTTACAAGTTGGTCAGACCGAATACAAAGTCTACCACTTGTTGAAATTTGTAGCAATTTACAAGTTGGTCAGGCCGAATACAAAGTCTACCACTTGTTGAAATTTGTAGCAATTTACAAGTTGGTCAGACCGAATACAAAGTCTACCACTTGTTGAAATTTGTAGCAATTTACAAGTTGGTCAAATCGATGCAAAGCTTACCACTTGTTGAAATTTGTAGAAATTTACAAGTTAAAGGTAAACTGAGATGGTTCCTTAACTTCACTTGTTGAAATTTGTAGTAAATTACAAGTTGAAGCCAAGCCGAGATTACTGTTTCTCTTCGCTTGTTGAAATTTGTAGCAATTTACAAGTCGAAGAGAAGCCGATGTTATTACTTACAGACTTATGGCAATCTACTGGTTGGCTAAACCAAAAAAGATGCTTAACACTTGTTGAAATTTGTAGCAATTTACAAGTTGAAATTAAGCCGACATATGATCATCTGTTGAAATTTGCAGCAATTTACAGGTTGAGGTAAAAGCTAAGTATATTGTTTAAACCCTTGTTGAAATTTGTAGCTATTTACAAGTAGATCACTGTTTAACACTTGTTATAACTTGAGAAAAGTTTACTGTATATGTTAGTCCTTGTTGAAATTTGTAGCAATTTACAAGTAGGTTAGAGTGAAATTACTGTTTACATATTTATTGCAACTTGAGAAAAGTTTGCAAAGTTTACATTGAAAGGTATATATATTATACTTGTTGAAATTTATGAGAAGATTGCAGGTCAGTATCTTGCTGAAGTAAAAACTTGCAGTTATTATACCCGAGGTATGTAACCCCGAGAAGATTATACAGATGAAGAATTATGAAGATCATGCAAAATATTCTAAGTATAAAGCCACACAGAAGCAATAAGAAGAAATTAAAGACTGAAGTATTCAAAGAAAAACGGTTGCAGTTGCATATCATTAAGGCACTATGACCTAGCAAAAGCTTACATTGTTCACAAGAAAGGCACATCAACCATAGAAGAAAACTTGCATTGTTCAAAAAACAAAGTACAAAAGACAAAAGAAAAAAAGCTATGCTTCTTCAGCCTCAGTAGATGGTTGGACAAGGGCCTCGAAGGACTCTGGGAGAACCACCTCGGCATCTTTCTCTACAGATTGTTGGGCTAATACCTCGGAGGATTCTGGAAGAACCACCTCGGCATCTTTTTCTGCTGCAATCTCGGCATCGATTTCTACAAGTGTCTTACTGAGACTTCTTTCAGCCAGGAGAAGGTCGGATGATAACTGCCCTGGCTCAGCCTCCTTGGACACCTCCTCAGTCTCATCATCTTGGGTTAAGTCCATGACTTGATCACCCTGAGATAGAGACTTGGACTCATTGGTATCCTTGGGCTTCCTTACCAAGGCTTCATCATCATTTTTGTCTTCATCCTCATCTTCAACCTGGGATTCAGATTCAGCTTCCTCCTCAGTCTGACTTGGAGGAGGAAATGGCAAAGGAATAGCTTCGGCCTTACGCCAGGGTGAATCAACAGGAAGATCAAGTTTTTGGGCTAAGGACATCCAACCAAGGGAAAAGCCCCTGTTGCATGCCTGCTTAACTTGTAACTTGTAATCTTCAGTGACATCGGCTACACCCTGGGCGTAAGCCTTTTCGTCGGCTTCTTTAATTTCAGCCGACTTCGTGGCCAAGGCTTCCGCGAGCTCCTTCTACCGAAATGCTTTCTCCTCAAGATCTTTCTTTTAAGCCTCGAGAACATTCTTAATGGCCTCTAAAGATTCAAATTTTTCTTCAAAGAAGTGTTTGGGCTTTAGTAGCAGCCTCGGCCTGATCCTCTAATTTCTTCATTTTTGCTTGAAGACCTTTATTTATCTTTTGAAGGCCTGCAAACTCCTTCTTCAAATCATTTAGTTTCTCCCTAGTCTCAAAGGATTGCATAGAGAAGGAGTGTGCATGCTGGACCGCCTAAAAGAAACACAGAAGCAAAAAGTTATTACAGAACTCTACAAGTGTGGAGAGATAAAGATAAGAACAAGTCAACAAGTAAAAGACACTTACTTGAACGCAACGTTGGAGCATGAAGGCGTAATTTTTAAACTCACTTGTCTCGGCGTTCTTTTCAAGATCGCCTGGGAGAAGGAGGGCTGTGCTCAGTGCAACGCCAATGTTTATGTCATCAGCGCTGTCACTAGCTAAAACTGGCTTGTTCTCCAGAGTGATTGCAGGTGTCCAAGGGACATTAGGCACTTTGGATTTTGAAGTTGTCCCAGAAGAAGACTTCGGCCTCTTTGATTTTTGTGACTCTGCTGGTTGAGTTTCAGCAGACCTTTTTGCCGAGGTGGAAGCATTCTTCATGTTCTCGGCCAGTTGAGAGATGAGCACAGCATCCTCGGCCTCAGCTTCAGTAACCTTGGACTTTGACTGAGCCTTTTTTATCCTTTTTGGTTTTGGTGGGGGCATCGTTTGGGCTGGAACGGCATCAACATCAACTGGTAGGTCGGCCAGGAGGTCTTGGGCGACGAGTCTTGGGCGAACCATTTCGGCTGTTTTAACAAGTCTACGTCGGCGTTTTTCCGTATTGGGACTAAGTATGGGGTCAAGTGGATGGTTGGTCATGGATCGGTTGATCCTGATCAGCCCGAGATGTGGATGCAGTTTGAGTTACTACAGTAGGAGAAGAGGAGCTCTTTTTCTTCCTCCTTGGAACGTCGGGCAAGGTAAATTTGTAGGAGGGGATGAAGTTCAGCAGGAGTGGAGCTTTGCGCTTTTGGATGGGAAGGTCCAGAAGCTTCTTTAGATCCTTACCAGGGAAATAAGACTGGCGAAAATCCTTGGGAGGCTTGCGAACGTCTGCAAAAAGAACACAACATCAGAAACAAATAAAAACTTTTAAAGACTTGAAAAAACAGAACAGCTAAGTAAATTGGCGTTGGGCTCTTACCCTTGCCCTCTTTTACTGTTCGGAGGAGAGGGAAGAGATGGACTTCTTCATCTGGACCAAATTCCCAGTTTCCAGAAGTGATAAGATAATCATCTCCAGCCCCTTTATTGGTGTCTGAGAGGTCGGCTACGATCTTAAATTCAGTAGATCTTGGCTTAAGGTAATATACAAAACCCTTCTCTTTCAGGTTAAGGGCGCACATAGTGTAACAATATTGAATGTCGGCGAGAGTAATCCTAACATTCTCCTGCCGAGCTAAAGTTATTATACCATTAAGTGTTCTATAGGAGTTGATGGTAAGTTGCATAGGGTTCAAGGTGTAGTAGTGAAGAACCTTACGAAAAAGGGGATTAAGTGGGAGCCGAAGTCCACACTCAACAAAAGCTACAACAGGGAAAGGTATGGTATCGTCTGTAGGCATAATGGAATCATCATCCCCAGCTAGCCTAAGGTGAACATCAGCAAGAATAGAGAATTCTTGCCTAAAAAATTCAAGTTTGGTTGGGGTATTTACCCTATGTCTCCACATGCCCATTGTGTCAATCTAAGTGTAGAAGGCTGGGTTTCAGAAGAGGGTTAATCCGGAAGGGTTGCAAAAACCTCGCCACTTAACTGGGAAAATACAGTAAGGCTTTGTTTTTTCCTAAAAGTCGAGGGTTCTATAAACAAATCCCAAACCTAAAACTATGAAGACAAAGATCAAGGGCACGGATCTGGAAAAAACACAAAAGGCAGAAAACAAAGGCGAATTTCAGATTCAAGAGCAAACAATGGGTTATTAGAAAAACGAAGATTACAAAGGGTTGGGAGCCAAGAACAGTGGTGAAATAGTACAAAGTGTTCGTGACATGTACGAAATCATAAAATAAGATACATTCAGGTGAGTAATTCATAGATTAAATGCTGGAGCAGAATAATACAAACAGGAAATTCCAGAAACAATCAAGAACTGGGAGAGAAGGGCCAGTTGCTTACCAGATGAAGTGGCGCCGAAATGAAATTCGCCGAGGACCCATTTACGAGAGGTGAGCTTCACGAGAACGGAAAAGGAAGACTGTTGCAGAGTCAAAGCTCGAAACAATGGCAGACTCAAAGGAGAAAAAGCTTTGAGAGAAAGAGAAAGCAAAGTAATTGAGTGCGAAAGTGAAGAAACGAAGGAGAGAGGCAACAGTTTTGTCAAAAATGAGAAACGGCGGCAGAACAGGAGCATTGAATGCGCCTGGGTTAACGCATGCGTCAGACGGCGCATACAGGAAAAAACGTGGTTTACAAACACGTCGCAGGCACGAGCCAATAGGAATGAAACACGTGAATAAAGCGGTTGAAAAGTGATGCATGACAGCTCATGCGTATAGGAGAGTTCATTCAAATTCTTGCTCTTGAAAGAAGATATGTCGGCTTAAAGAGAATGATCTCGGCTACATAATTTTTTGTGCCGACGTACTGAAAAGAACTGAACAATATAGGTTCCATCACCTCAGAATGCCGAGGTAATAGAACCTAGGGGGCAGTTGTGGGGATATATTTTCAGAGTACCAACACGTGGCATGGTGACGCCGACGTGTCAGCCGAGGTACCACGTGTCGTGGTAGTTATGCCGAGGTAATCTCGGGGATGCCTGTAACCACGCCCGCGGGGAGCCTCGCTACAGCTCGGACTCGATTTTGTTGTTGCGGTTCTAAATCTCGAACCAAAGAGTCCAAATCCGGCAAATCGTTTTGAAGGAAAACAGATTTTTTTGAAAGAAGTGCCAAACATGGACTGCTTCGCCAGATACAGAGTCGCCACCTAAATATTTTTAAATGGGAAATTTAGGAAACCCTGACTCGGTGCCGAAAGGCCACGCGTCCGTCATCACCAAAGTTGGCTCGGGAACTTGGGTACGATTAGGGAAGGTCACATCGTGAGCACCCCCTCTCGCCCGGTCAAAGACCGGCCTCTACTAATCATGATATCTGATTTTGAAAAACATTGTATGCTCTTATTCCGGTTATTAGCCTAGGTTACTATGTGATGCTCGCAAAGAAACAAGTATAGATCGGGCCGTCAATTGGAACTAAACATCTCATGTTTGTTTGTGAAAGATGGTTTGCTACCCGCAGGTAGGCTTAAAATACAGATTTTGCCCCAATCTAGTGGGCTTAACAATCTATTGATGATTTGCTCCTATTCAGATAACTCAACCTCCACCCACAGGCATTCAAGGCATTACACATAAGCATTTAGCCTCATGGTAAGCATGCTATCATGGCAACACTCACACGCATGCAAGGATGCTAAAGCATAAAACTCACCGAGTACTCCAAGCCAAAACAGAAATGATTAGAAATCATGCATGATCCTAGGTATACGTAAATGCCTAATGCAACACATGCAAGAATGCAAACTATAGCAAGCTCGGCTATTCTAAATATGGCATATGAAATGCTACAACTAACACGTATTCAATTTGGAATTGAAAATACAATGCGCTTTGTATGATGCATTTGAGCAAGGCAGCAAAACAGATGAATGATGCAAACATGTCATACTATATGCTAATTGAAGTATGCCCTATATCTAACCATTCAAAGCGGTAAATAAAAGGGAGAAAGAAATGGGGTTGGAAGACATACATCACACTCACACACCCTTATTACATTTATGCCCTCGCCAGAGGGTCCTAATAAATAATAATACGTACCAATAAAAGAATATACAAATCAAATAATACAGATTCTAATTAATTAACAAATTAATTACAAAAGAATTGAGATCGGGCGTGCAAGCCGTGGACCCGCCGCTTCGTGGATAGTATATATACGGGTCGCCGCGCAGAAATCCACCGATGCCCCGATTAGCCTCGCTTGCGCTTTTCCTCGAATTGCGTGCGATTCCTAAAGTCGATAATTCTTCGCTTTTGCCGCAACGGAGAGCAGAAAGGGCATAGCGAGGTATTTCACAAATATATGCATGTCTCGATCCTCGCGCTACCAATCACGCATATCGATGCATGATGGCCGTGGAGCAGATGTGCACAAGTCAATATTGGTATGTATACACATGAATGCTACGAAAATGGGATGTTTCAAAATGCGTGCCCACCCGCACGCAAACCGAGGCGATGCCGAAGATGAAAATCGGATAAAACCGGCGTTCGCGCGTGCCCACAGGCGCCCAAACCGAGACGAAACCAAAATGGAGATCAGATGAAACTGGAGTGCCTCGAAATGCGTGCACCCGGGCACGCAAACCGAGGCGATGATGTACGATGCAAAATCGGATAAAACCGAAGTGCCTCGAAATGCGTGCACACGAACACGCAAACCGAGGCAATAATGTAATGAGAAAAACGGATGAAACCAAAGTGCCTCGAAAAGCGTGTCCACAGGCGCGCAAACCAAGGCGATGATGAAAGATGAAAGACGGATAAATGGCAGTTTTCGGCGCGCGTGCCACAGCGCAAACCGAGGCGATGATGAAAGATGAAAATCGGATAAATCGGCGCCTCAAACGCGTGCCCACAGCGCCGCAAATCGAGGCGACGATGAAAGAATGAAAATCGGATAAATCGGCGCTCGGCGCGTGCCACGAGCGCAAATCGAGGCGATGATGAAATGCAAATCGGATAAATGGGCAAACCAAACAGCGCCGCAAATCGAGGCGATGATGAAATGCAATGAAATGGCATACGGAATGCCGATGGACTTACACCAACATGGGAGAGCCTCAACCACACTCACATAGGAGGCCGTCGGATAAAAACGAAGTGCCTCGAAATGCGTGCACACGGGCACGCAAACCGAGGCAATGCAAAAATGATACAAATGGCACGGGAAATGATATGCAAGCATGGTAATGAAATTTCAGCACCTAAATAAAGGGGAAAAACAGCCCCGAAACAAATCGAAACGACACCCGAAGCATGCATTCATCCCGAAAGTGCGAAATTAAGCCCCGAAATGGCCTATAGCCATGCTATACATGCAAAATATGATCATGGCAGCAAGAAAAGTAGCAAGGCAGTCCCAAATATGGCATTTTTTCAGTAATAAACATGGCCAAAATGCAAGCATAGATATGGCAACAAAAGCTCGCAAGAATACGGTAAAAGAGAGGATTTTCAAAGCAAGTAGTATATAGAAAATTCAAATAGAAAAATTTTCTTCTACAACATGAAATAGGGCCCAAAAATAAGCATATATGCAGAAGATGGAAGCCTCTAAATCATAAGACAATTATGCTAGAAATAGAAGGCAAAAATGAAGCCACAAGAGGGTATAACCTAAGACATGCAATCTATACACCAAATGACCAAACCTTCTTCATGAAACATGTAAAGGGGGTCAAAATAAGACTAAAACCAGTATGGGTCGAAGTCCTAAAACCAAACACAAATAGGTCAAAAATTGCATGCAAAAAGTGGCACACTTGATGAAATTTGAAGGAGGTGATAGATACAAAGGCCAAATGAAGTTGAGCCTATCTACAATGTTGTAGAGGGGCTCATTTTAAGCACAAAATCAGTAGGGTCGGACCCCAAAACCAACACAAATAGGTCAATTTTAGCATGCAAAAATGTTACCAACTTGAGGAATATTGAAGGAACTAGTGTATACAAACACCAAATGAGGTTGGGCCCTTCTACAAAGTTGTAGAGGGGCTCATTTTAAGCACAAAAGCAGTAGGGGTCGGAGCCCCAATTCTCAACCAATTAAAGGATAGAAAAGGATCAAGAAAATGCCCTAAAAGTTGGTTTTGAATACTCACCCTTGAAGACTTGTCTTTCTTTGCTTGGCTTGATTTGTGGCTTGTCAACCTCTGAAATCCAATTCCTTGCTGCTGGAATCGAAGTTGGAATGGTGAGGCTTAGGGTTGATGAAGGAATCAAGCAAGAACTTGGAGCTTTTTTGGAGTTTTTAGCTATGGAGATGGAGGTTTTTGCCTTGGTGTTCTTGAAGAGATTTTTTCCAACCTTGAAGAAGGAGGGGGAGGGGCCTTCAAATAGGCAAGAAAATAGGGTGTAAAAGGGGAGGGAAAGCATCCAATCTTTCCCTCCTGAAATGTCCCCCGGATGAGGGAGACACTTTGAAAAGCAAATGACAAATGAACAGCCGAAAGCGTAAGTCCGCCTGGCCAGTAAGTTTTGCTCAAGGTGGCCGGCCAGCCACCCACCATGGCCGGCCAGCCACCTCCCATGGCCGGCCAGCCACCTCAAAAAAAAAAACAACTTCAAAAATTCTGGCCGACCACCAAACACAAGTGTCCTCCCATGTGTGTAGAATAAGGCCCCAGGGTCGGAATTTGGCAACACTGAACCAGGAGCCACAACATAGAGCTTGAAGGAGAGGCCCAAAAATGAAAGGCACAATTTTTGGCCGACCACCATACCAAAGTGTCCTCCTAGATGTGTGCAACAAGGTTCCAAGGCCGGAAATTGGCAACACTGAAGCAGGAGTCGCAACATAGAGCTTGAAGGAGAGGCCCAAAAATGAAACTCACAGCTTCGCCGACCAAGAGTTGGTAGGGTCCTCCAGTGTCCCTCATCACGATATGTAACTTTGGTTGGAAGAAAATACCCCAAGGTGTTCAACATTGGCCCGGTGAGCAAAACGGGCTCCGGAGGAGCGAAACCGGTTATCTCGATAATTGCTGGCCTCCCACCCCCAGGATCTTCCCGATGTTGAAACAGAGGTACCGCCAAGTTTGAACAAAACTAATGAGAAATGAACGTCGGGCCAAAACCGAGCAAATCGGGATCCCGAAATGGGTCATGCCGGAAGTGGTGTTCGGGCAATGTGGGTATCCGCGACCCCAGTGTCCTCTCGAATGACAAAACAGAGGTACCGCCAAAAACCGGAGAAGATGGATAAATGAATGTCGGGACCAAAACCGCCGGTTTGGGGTCCCAAAACCTATGAGCACCGAAGTGGCATACGGCCACGGCGGGCATCGGGGCCCCAGGTTCTCGAAATATCAAAACAGAGGTCTCGCCAAAAACCGGAGAAGGCCGATGCAATGAATGCTCGGGGCCCAAATCACGCAGCCGGTCCCGAATGGGTCGCCGCACCTAAGTGGTGTTCGCCGCTAAGTGGGCATCAGGCCCCAATGTTCTCTAATACTAAAAGAGGTCTCCGCCAAAAACCGGAGAAGTTGGAGATGGTTGGGCGGTCCCGAGCCGAGACACACAGCCTAACGGCCCCGAGAACCGGGAACCGGGCCCCGAAACGGGCAAAATGGCCTACGGCCACGAAATGTAGCTCACGGCCACCGGGAGATAGTCTATAAGACCACTCCCTTCCTCGAAAGAAAACAGAGAAAACGAGTCCGTTCGCAAACCGAGACAAGGTAGAGAAGAGGGTTCAAGTCCGGAGGCAGTGCGCCACGACTCGAGACTTTGAACGAGCACAAGATGCAACATCACCGAAAGTGCTCAATCACGACGCTCGAAGTCTTAAGGTCGGTCAAAAATGGGTGTCTACAGCTTGCCCTCTTTGACGTAACTCGAAGTCAAGAAGTGACGGGAGTGAATGTCAAAGCCCAGAGATCGACCCATTTTGACAAGGTCAAGACTTAGACGATCATACGAGATAAACAGATATGTGCATGAGTGGGGCCAAATGCAAAGTGATAGGCGCGCCGATTGATGCAAAGAAGTCAGTAATGAAGCGGTATTGACAAATAGATGCAATAGCTTTAAGCAAGGATGCAAAGCAAACAACTACATTTCATACAGTTAGGAATGCGAGAATCATTCAATTCTCGCCGCCTCACACGGAGAAGATACGATACGCGCGATTCGATTCGTCGCACCTTTCAAATGAACCGTACATACAATATCGCGGCTCGCAAAATAGAGAAATGAAACAAGAACAATATGCCGACAACATATATTCTATGTGATTCCTATGATTCCAAAAGTTCGACACACAGCGTCTGCCGATAATGCAACGTAACGCGAGGAAAGGTAATGCGCGACAACGCACGCCAAGCACGTAAAGTTCGGTATATCAAGAAATCATGCATGATAATGCAAAACAATCACGAGAATGCTAATTAGGAGCCAAATAATGACAAATGAGCACAAATCAGATGCCCGTTGTTGCACAATAACGAGTTGGGAAATGCGATTCCTACGATTTAAGAACTCGATCACGGCCTCGATTTACATTCCGGAGGTCACGACATGATTAAAATGGATACACTCGATTTCGATGAATAACGATGAGACACATGTCAATAATTGCAATTAAAGTTTCAATGAGCAATTCGCTGTAGTGTATTTTTCTTCAACTTTTCGTCCCGGAGCTCCGATTTTCCTCAAAATTTGCAGAGAGGTAGGGAGGGAGGGGAAGGTGGTCGGCCAGCCCTTTGCCCTAGGAGAGGCCATCGGCCAGGCCAAAAGTGGAGGGCTGCCAGCTGTGTTAGGTGGTCGGCCACCACCGCCTAAAAGCAGGGGCAAATGGTCATTTTGGCATTTTCTATATATATGCACCCCATTGCCTCCAAATCACACCCAAAGTTGCAAAATTCTTCCTCTTGCTCTCTAGGCCACTTTCTCTCAGATCTCAGATTTTATACGCTGGCCCCTACCCTCCCACGCAGTTGTTTTCACGAAATCTTTCAGATTTAAGCACTTTGAAGCGACTAAATTTCGACTTTGGGGCTTCTCTTCTCACTTTCACCACTTGAGGTAATTTTGTTTCAATATTTGGAAAATTTTCCTGGGTTGACTTTTGTTGACTTTTTTCATTTCCTAGAGTTGACTTTTGTTGACTTTTTCCAATTTTGGCCCACTTTGCTCATTTTTGCTCCCCTTGCGATTTCTCGCAATGGCGTGTCATTTTCCTCACGACGGAGGTTTTCCTGCGTCTGAGATGATTTTGACTTTATGGTATTTCACGGGTTCGCCTTTCTTTCCCGGACGATATGCTCCCATGGTTCATAGGCTTCCATGAGCCACTTTCCGTTATTTTACCGATTTTAACGATCGAAAGCACCGGATCTTCTCTACGAGTCGAGCAAAGACCTCTCCTATGATGCAGAGGTATTTTATTATTCGCATCTTTCGTGCATTCTCAGACCTTTGCCATGCTTAGACACACGCTTTAGCTTACTTACACAAAGACTTGTATTTCGAGCATGTGACTTAGCCACTTGAATTTCATGAACACTTGGCGATCGAATAATTGTGAACGACAAAGGCACCTTAGTTAGAAATTGAGCACGCAGCCCTAACATTGATTCACTGAAGACACAGCCTGAAGTTGAAAATGAGCACACAGCACATACTGACCAAGAGTAGGACACGTAGTCTCCAAAACTCAGATTTTCTGAACACACAGCCCTAAACTTGAAGCACCGAACACACAGCCCAGATTTGAAGTGAACACACAGTCCGCTGATGTTGAGTAGAACATACCGCCCCAAACTTGAAGCAAACGCACAGTCCACTGATGTTGAGTAGGACACGCAGTCCCAATTTGAAGCGAACACACAGCCCACTGATGTTGAGTAGAACACATGGTCCCAATTTGAAGCGAACACACAGCCCACTGATGTTGAGTAGAACACGCAGTCCCAAACTTGAAGCGAACACACAGCCCACTGATGTTGAGTAGAACACACGGTCCCAATTTGAAGCGAACACACAAATTCTAATCGATGTTGAGTAGAACACGATCCCAAACTTGAAGCGAACACACGTACCCATCGATGTTGAGTAGAACACACGTCCCCAATTTGAAGCGAACACACACCCAATCGATGTTGAGTAGAACACACAGTCCCAATTTGAAGCGAACACACAGCCCACTGATGTTGAGTAGAACACACAGTCCCAATTTGAAGCGAACACACAGCCCACTGATGTTGAGTAGAACACACGGTCCCAATTTGAAGCGAACACACAGCCCACTGATGTTGAGTAGAACACACAGTCCCAAACTTGAAGCGAACACACAGCCCACTGATGTTGAGTAGAACACACGGTCCCAATTTGAAGCGAACACACAGCCCACTGATGTTGAGTAGAACACACGGTCCCAATTTGAAGCGAACACACAGCCCACTGATGTTGAGTAGAACACACGGTCCCAATTTGAAGCGAACACACAGCCCACTGATGTTGAGTAGAACACACAGTCCCAAACTCAGATGTACACGCAGCCCAAATACCAAATTTACTGAACACGCAGCTCGTTCTCACTTCATTTGCACACAGCTCATTTTCGCTTTATTTGCACACAGCTCATTTTCACTTCATTTGCTGATCCATGCATTGATTCTAAATGCAGGTTCGTTCTCGGACAGTGCGAGGGTATGGCTCCGGCGCCGCAAGGGAATGGTATTTTGAGCTTCCGGAAGCTGTCCGGGGATTGGTCGACCTTGCAGGATTTGGGCCATTCTGCAGAGGGTTATCTCGTTGCCTCATTAGTAGGACCCTATTTGCAGCTTTAGCGGAGAGGTGGTGGGACACTACCAATTCCTTCCATTTTTCTGCGACGGGGGACATGACCATGACCCCACTGGATTTCGCTATGCTCACCGGCCTAGACTTAGGCGGTAGGCCCATTCCCTATGACGAGGATATGGGTGAGTGGCAGTCGCCTCGATGCATTTGTTGGGGACACACCTCAGAGACAGAGGTTCTGGAGAGTCCGATACTCCGGTTTGCTTCCTATTTCCTAAGGCCACAGATGGAGCCCGAGACTCTCGAGGAGGCGAGCAAGACGCCTGTGGTTTCCTATGTACCTCCTCGGTACCACCTTGTTCGCCGATAGAGGAACATGGTAGGGTTGTACTTATCGAGCGCCTAGTGGACCTATCACAGTGAGCCAAGAGGATTGGGCGCTGGCCTGGCTACCCTTTACTGCTACATGAGCGCAGTCTCTCGCACACGAGGGGACTTACTTGGCGGCTACTGGAGAGCCTGGGAGGTACATTCCGTCCTCTTGATTTTTCATTTTGCTCCTCGTTACTTGTTCACTGCACACACACGGCGCACTTTGCATTCTGTATTCTGCCTTTAGCACTTTGTACTCACACTCAGATTGTTTTCTCACTGTGGGTGTATGTATACTTCCCCACATTGGCCCCGGAGATGGAGGTGGTGGGACCTCCTATGACTCCATTTTCTTTAATGTTTGAGGGAGAGCATCTGGCGAGGCCTCGAGAGACTCTCTCCTCTCTGCGACGATACTTTGATACTGTTCGAGCGACAGAGGTATTGCTTGAACTCTCGCCTTTTATTTTTATCTTTGATCCGCTCAGATATCCGATTGACCGATTTGTATATCGTTATCCACAGACGCTCGCGCACTTTGGGCGCCTTTGACGAGCTCGAGACTCGAGACTCGAGCGCCGAGTTGTTGTCAGATAGATTCCTCGCCGAGGGACCACCGCGTGGTTTGGTTCTCGGGAGCGCCATGCCGATATGGGGCGATTCTCGTGACACTCGCCAGGCTCCGCACACCATGCGGATCGCCGATAGATTATCCCCGAGGAGGTCGAGCAAGATATGCAGGCGTTGACGCTTTGTTGCATCATCTCGATGGGAACCACGCCACCTACCGCCGATATATTTGATGCCCCGCTGACGGAGTGCGGCTCCCAGACGGACCTCATCGTGCACCGTCTTTCGAAGTCGCCCATGCTACAGATATCCTTCTTCTAGCAGGTGGCGCAGTCCAGAGGTGGGGGCGCTCGATCCCCAATCCCTCCGCCTCTTGATCATCCAGGCCGCATGCCGATCGAAAGGACGAACCGGCGATTTGGGGACGCTTACCGATTCCGAGAGCCTCCTCGCCGATCACAGATATGTTAGAGACCCCGACCGCCCCAGATGTTTTTTCAAATTTTGATTTATCACCAAATATTTGAACATTGATTCCGCATCGATAATTTCAAGATTTGTATTTGCGTTCGTTGAATATACGGACGAAGCCGCCGATGCCGGGCCTCATTCGAGGGCATGATCTACGGAGGAGACGCAGATGAGCATCGCGGGTGGAGGTATCGCCCATTTTCCCTGTACTAGCATGTTTCTGATGATACTCCGGTTTTAGACCTTCTGCTATATTGATAGACTGTGTAGAGCACATCTGACACACACCCTTTTCACATTCTGCATTTACACCTGCTTTTTATGCTTGAACTGATGTATTGCACTTTGCATCTTCAGATGCCTCCCGTATATGCTTCCTCACGGGCCAGGCCGCCGGGGCCCTCTCAGAGAGGTCGAGGTGCTAGACCTACCCGAGGTACAGGGACTGGAGGAGCTGGACCATCCAGGTCTCATCGAGGAGCTGGCGAAGGAGGGTCGTCTCGCAGACGCAGGGCACCCATCGTCGAGGATGACGAGGAGGAGATCGCAGATCATGTGTCAGCGGCGTCTCCTGGAGAGGGAGGCCCTGGTCTTGGTTCCGAGAGCGGAGAAGCTCGAGGGGATCCGGAGGATGACAGCTCCGATCCAGATGGTGATGATGATGTAGAGATTATCCCGCAGAAAAGGATGAGGGGGCCTCCCCCTTCTCGGTCCCGAGGGCACTGATGTTATTTCCTGCTTTATTCTACTTTTTAGTTGGTAGTTTGCAGCACTTTGCACATTTGTTAGGCAGTTTTATTTTCTGTAAAATTTGTACCTTTATTTTTGTAAGACATGATGAAATGAAACAGCTTTTGAAAAGATGTTGTATTTGAAATTCTCAGCATCGCATTATTTTGCACAAAATGGAATTGAATGGAAATGCCTCATGTATTTACCTAGTTAGGTGGGGAACCGACGCAACAAAGCAAAACAAAACGACTCACTAAGAAATAAAACAGAATCTTAGCGAGTTTACAACTCGATAAACAAAGTACAATAATGTTAAGGACTCAATAGACAAGACTTAACGAAATTGTGTAATCAAAAGGTAACAACTCAAAACGCAAAACGCGACAGCTCGACAAAACTTACAACTCAATAAGCAAAAACAACGACTTGATAAGCAAAAATATAACACGATGTACTTCGGATGGACTATCTGGATAATGGAGTGTATCCAAAATTGATAGGCCTGGATGCTTTCTACTGCCGGGAGACAATCGACGGTAGGAGTCCACACCGCTATAGGTAATATTTCCCACCCAAGCTCACTTGTATTTGCTTACATCACTGACCCTCTGCTCGACTTTTTCGCAAAAACCTTATCTTACTTTTTCTCTCGTCACAAGATCTCTATTCTTTATTCTCTCATTTTTCATCCCTCCCCGTGATATAGTTGATGGGAAGTTGCAAGTTGTGGACTCTGTTCGCCTATTCAAATTTCATGGTTACTTTTCTAAGAACGCTTAGTTAATGCTCCCGGCGAGAGCCGGTGGTTCAATGGATGCGAACTTGTCGCCAGATCGCATTGCATGGCGCCGCCCCGCTTAATCTTTTCAAATGATGAGTTACGTGAAGTTCCAGATACCGGGATCCGCCTGATCGGCTTGACTCATCAGATATTTTATCTCCCATTCCAGACTCGCGCTTGTTCGGTCATACAAGCCGGGCCTAAGTTGGCATCAAGCTTTGACTAGCTCGAGGGGCGCAGGACACCTGACTAGACTATGCCCCAGATTTATTGCTTTATTAGTACTTTCAAAGTTTTCTAGCGTGAGCATAATGAAAAACAACTTCAATTGTATGCAAGAGCAAAAGAACTTTGTTTTGAAATTAATGAAATTGGAGGTTGTGGTACTGGAAAATCCGCTTTTGGTCCAAAAATGGTCTTAGTTGTGAAAAGATTAATTTGAACAAAGTCAACTTTTATGAAAACTTTTCAAAACTATTTTCGATATGGATCAGAACTGGACACGCCTGAAATCTGCCACTGAGACACACAACCCCGAATCCTAGCAACTGGAAAGTTGCCCCTAGTCTAAAAAAGGTGCTTCGGCAAAATGTGGCAACGGAAAGTTGCCCCTAGTCTGAATGATGCCGCGACACTTCATTGCAACGGAAAGTTGCCCCTAGTTTGAATAGCACTGTACCGGAGATCGTAGTGAATGCTGATGAATAAAGATGACTGAGGTGATCAAAATGGACTAAGTTGATCGGGGAAAAGATTGTGACTGAACTTCAAGATGAAGCTGCCTACGTATCCCAAAGATGGGAATCAAGTCTTACGTAGTTCAGGTTAGGTTCGCTCGAGTGTTTTTGCTCTCCTTTTGCGCTCTAACTTTTGCCAAGGCCGCCCTTTGCGGGTTTTCAACCTTGCGAGCTCAGTTTTTATAATTTTCAAATTTTCTATGCTCTGAGTTTTGCCTAGGTCGTCCCTTTGGGTTTTGCGCCTAGCGAGCCTCTCAGGGGTAATGTTTCTTCAACCTGTCCATATTGATCGGTTGGGAAAACTCCAAGCCATCTAGATCCATCAGAACCACAGCTCCACCTGACCAGATTGACTTGATGATGTAGGGACCAGTCCAATTGGGTCTGAACTTGCCCCTTGGGTCGTGGATGGGAGCTCGGTTGTCTTTGAGTACCAAATCTCCTTCTTTCAAGTTCCTGGACTTAACCTTCTTGTTGAAAGCCCGGGCGATTCTGCGTTGATAACCCTGAACGTGGTACAGTGCTTTCAATCTCCTTTCATCAAAAAGCATGAGTTCTTCAAACCTGCTTTGCTGCCAATCCGCTTCGGCTATCTGGCACTCGGCCAATACTCGCAATGATGGGACCTCGATCTCAATTGGTAGAACGGCCTCCATCCCATAGACTAATGAGTACGGAGTCGCCCCAGTAGAAGTTCTCGATCAAGTCCTCAGAGCCCCAGAGAGAAAACGGCAACTTATCGCGCCAGTCCCTGTAGGTTTCCACCATCTTCTGTAATGTGCGCTTGATATTCTTGGTGGCGGCCTCAACTGCCCCGTTGGTTTGCGGCCGGTAAGTAGACGACTTATGAAAAGCCACGTTGTATTTCTCCAACAAGTCAACCCCCTCCTTCTTGAAGTGGGAACCATTGTCCGAAACTATTTCATTCGACTCAGAGCTTACGATGATGTTGTTTCGGCGAATTTTGCAACGGTGAAGCTTTCAATATCGCATAAGATTGGGCCTCAACCCACTTTGTGAAGTAATCTATCGCTACGAGGATGAACTCATGCCCATTTGACCCTTTCGGGCGTGATTTGCCCGATCACATCAATTCCCCATGTAAAAAGGCCATGGCGGTCATGTTGTACAGCTTTGACGGCGGAATATTCATGCGATTTGCATGAATCTGACATTTGTGGCATCGCCTGACGAAACCGATACAATCCTCCTCCATGGTGGACCAATAATAACCTTGTCTAAGGATCTTTCTAGCCAACATCACCCCATTCATATGTGCACCGATTCACCCCGTGGATGGCTTCCATCGACGCTTGACTCTTCAAAGATCAACACACGCTTATGCATTCCCAGATGACCTCTTCTATACGCTTTACCCCGCAGATGATGAACCGGATCGACATTCTTCCGATTGCCCTCTTGTCTTTGGCACTTACCGGCGGGTATGTTTCGCTTTCCAAAAGTTCCGATATGTCGTAATACCAGGTGTTCGCCCGAACTTCATCTATGGTCGCAATCGACTCATAGGCAAAAGCGAATTTCGTCGATAATGACCGGACGATTCGGACTCCACGTGGGATGTCTATCATGGATGATAGAGTTGCTAAAGCGCCTGCGAACTTGTTGTTCTCTTAGTAGATGAGTAAAACTTAACTTTTCAAACCGAGGAATCAAGAAATCCAAGGTCCCGTGATACATCATCATATTTTCTTCTTTTACTTTCCGGTCTCCTTTAGCTTGAGACACAACAAGATTCGAATCTCCGATGACGCCCAAATTGCCTTGCCCTTAATTCCGTGGTCGCTTCCATACCAAAGAATGCACGCCAGATTCTCGCCGTTATTTGAGACTTTGAAACGGAGTTTGAAGGCTAGAGGATACGGAGTTGTCGGGTGCTATCAGCAACACTCCTTTACCATCCCCATGTTGATTTGACGCTCCGTCAAAGTACATTGTCCAACTTTTCTCGCCGATATGCAGAATTGCTTCATCTGGGAATAGGTACTCAACCGCTTCATCCCTCAACCGATGGTCGGCAAGGAACTCACATCGCTTCCGCTTCTTTTACCGACTTGCGTCACATATGTAAGATCAAATTCGAGAGCAACAAGAACCAACGAGCTAGCCTACCCGTAAGCCGGTTTCTAAAAGATATTTGATGGGATCAAGTCGCGAAACCAAGATTACAGAGTGAGCTAACAAGTAGTGCCAAGAACTTCTCGTAGCCCATACCAGAGCTAGACAAGCCTTTTTCCAAATGGCAGATACCGGTCTCATACTCTAGCATTTTCTTGCTCAAATAGTAGATGGCTTTCTCCACCCTATCTTCTCGATTCTTGTGCAAGCATGCAACCATTGTGGTTTCAACATCGACAGTACAAAATCAACGCTTCGATTCGTGGTGATAAAACGGGTGGGTTCTCAGAGATATTCTTTAACTGCTCAAACGCAGCTTGGCACCTACCGTCCCATTGAAATTTCTTGCCTTTCTTCGAAGACCAAAAAGTGGTTCACAAGTCAAGGTTAGTTTTGAAATAAACCGCCTTATGAATTGCACTTTACCCGTAAAGCCTCGCACCTCTTTTTCATCTTTGGTGGTGGCATTTCTAAGATGGCCTTGATTTTGGAAGGGTCGACCTCGATGCCCCTTTGTGTAATCGTAAACCCCAAAGATTTTTCCCATCGTAACACCAAACGCACATTTCGAGGGTTTAACCGCAACTCAATTTCGATCCTTTGGAAAAACTTGCCCAAGGCGTGTAGTGGCCCTCTTTCTTTGGACTTGACAATCATGTCGCCCACGCACACCTCAACCTCTTTGTGGATCATATCATGTAGTATTGTGGTCGCGTCTGCTGATAAGTAGCCCCAAAGATTCTTCAACCCAAACGGCATGACCCGATAGCGATATGTTCCCCACGGGTGGTGAATGTAGTCTTCTCTCTCTTCCGTGCCATCACGATCCGTTATAGCCCGAGAAGCCATCCATGAACGAGAGCAAGGCATGCCCCGGCCAGAAGTCCACTAGCTCATCAATGTGTGGCAGGAAAGTCGCCCTTCGACTGCTCATTAAATCCTCAAGTCTACGCACACCCGGATCTTGCCATCTTTCTTCTAAGCACCGCACTATGTTGGCCAACCAAGTGGGATATTCGATACTAGCAGAAGCCCACAATTTGCTTGGTAACCTCTTCTTTGATCTTGAGAGCCCAATCCGGCGGATCCTTCGAAGCTTCGCTAATAGGTCGGGCCTCGGGTCAAGGGGGATCCGATGTCGCATAATCTCAGATCGATTCTGCATGTCTTCGTGAGGACCACGCGAAAACATCTTTGAAATCTTTTAATAAAGCGACTAAGCGCCGCGTTCCTCCGAAGACAACGTGGACCCGATCTCGACCAAATGGGTCCTCCTCAAGACTAATATTCACGAAATGATTTCATCCGTTAAAGGCTTAACAAATCTCTCTGCTCTTGCTCAATTAAACGTTGTAAACCGGAGGCACTTCGTCCTCGCTGCTTTGATCAAATTTTGGAAAGTCAGAGTTAATGCAATAAATTAGGGGCACAGAAAAGTACTCGGAAACCACATTCACCTCATTCTCATTAAGTTCATCCAGATCATCCAATTCATCGGTTACAACAGACTCAAAAGAAAAGGAAAAAGACGACCTGGACAAGACTCTGGCATCCGGGTTAACATCCCCAGGAGTACCAGACTCAGACTCAGTCGAGCCGAACCCGATTCGACTCAAGACTTCGGTGGAATCAGATTCCGCCACTACCGACCCGAATCGCCGGATAAGAATCCTCCTCATCGCCAAATGAGAGAGGGTGCGATCGACAAGTCCAAGATAGTCAGCTGTTGTCTGGCAACTGCTTTCATCTCCAATCATGGAAACCGCGACGTTATTCCCCAAGCAATCCTGGTCGATCGGAGGATCAGAGAGGAGACATGCCAGTGCTACCCCCATTTCCAATTCAGTGCCCTCAGGACTCACTGCCTTATTCTCGCTTCGATCTCGCTTGTTGGGTCTGTCGCTTTGAGAACGCTATCCGGATAGTTGCAGTCGAAGAAGATTTCGAAACTGCACGCGCTTCCTCCGCTTCAACCATGGTTCTCGGAAGCCGCAAGATGGAAAATCTTCCCCCTCCCAGACGAAGCGTCCGTTCAGGGTACCCCAGATGGGCCTATGCATTAGATCAAAAGGCTTCCCAGCCTGCTTCGCCCCGCCGGGCCATTTCTTTCCTTTCTCGTCCTTTCTTTGGTAGGCAGATAACCTAATCCAAAGGTGTGTGGATTATGTGGTACTTCGCCAACGCCATGACACCTTTCCGCCGCTTCTTCCCAATCCCATCCTGTGGATATGTCAGAGCTTGTTCATGAGGTAGACGGCTGAGCGCCGACATACAAACCCTCATTCACACCATTATGTTTTGTACCACCCGCCTCACCAAAGTAAATCCCGATATAAACATATCCTCCATGCCGTGTTCAATCTCCAGATCGGCGAGATACCTCCGGAGGGGATGGATTGATGAGTTCCCAAAAACAATGGCTACTCCTTTCCAAAGGGGTATTTCACCATTTGATGTAGAGTAGATGAGACGTTTCACCGATGCAACCAGTGGTCGCCCCAAAAGCATGTTGAAAGATGCAGGACCTCCAAGACATGAAAATCTATTTCGTGTTGTCCAGCCCAATCTTGGTTTGGATTCTCACCGTCCCCGTGACATCCTCGCTTGTATTATCATACGCCTGACATTTGAGTAGTCGGTGTGAAGTCCGCAGTTTAACCCAATCGCATAGGCCGCTCGCCGACAAACATTGATAGCGGACCGGTGTCAACAAGAACCACCGAATCCATTTGTCCCTGATTCTACAGAGATGTAGAGAGGTCTGTTATGGTCCACGCCTCAGCGGCAATTCTTGTCCAGAAGGTCAATGCCGGGAACCTCCTCCCGGAAGACCAAACCAACTAGTTGTTCCGGCGTAGTTTCGATGGAAAGTTTCGCTCATCCATGGCAGATAAGACAACGGCAGCACCTCGGCCATAAGCAATTCCCCAAATGGAGATGTCTGCTTGTATTTTCTTTAGTCGCTTCAAGATGCCTCTTCTTCCGCTTTGCTTCTTCTTCGCTTTCCGCCTCCTTATCTTTCCCTCGATGCCTCGGGTTGATCAAGGTGTGGAGGCTTGAAATACCGCCCACCCTAGTCATGTGGTCTACCTCCTCGAGGTACTGTGCATCGTCTGGCACACCGCCAGCCTTCGCCTCAGGTGGGCAAGATACAAGTCGTCATCTTCCCACCACATTCCATTAGCGTCTAGCAGGCATCTGTCTGGTTCTGGCTTGTTTGTGCTTTCAGATTCATTCCTCATGCTCACAAAGATGTTCACTTCGTGCCCAAAGACTCTCGGCTCCTCATGGTTCTTGCTTTTCTGCCTCTCAGAGGCCCATCTCTTTCTTGTTCCTCCAAAGAACAACCGGCGGTTCTCAAAATGTTTCGTTCTTGAGCGAAATTCTTCGTACCGGCGCTCTCCGGCAATGTAATCTGATCCTCCGCCCTTCCGGCCACAAATGGTACAATATCAGGCTGATCATCCAACCACCCGACGACTCCGACTCATCTTTGAACCAGCTTAATCGATGCATCCCCGATTCCTCGCCAGAATTGAAGGTTAGCGAAGTCCTCTTCCACCACAACAAACCATCCCCACGATTCAAGCTTGTCCCCCTGAGCATACACAACTCGCCTCTTCCCAAGAACCCCATACTCAAATTTTAGACTGCTCATCGACAAGATATATCCACTGGATCATAAGCTCTGCCAAATAGATTCTCAGATAGCTCCACCCCAGACTCAGCTTCGCCTCCTCGTAAGCTTGCCCCGTTCCATTCCCGGTGATCACCACCTTTGCCTCAGTTGGGGAGGTGTCCAACACGCAGTCAAGCTGCCGGGAAGGACCACCTCGCTTGGGTAAGTGGGAGGGAGTTATGTAGATATCGATCGTAAGATGCGCCCCCAGTGCGGATAAGGTTGACTCTTTTTGGTGGATCTTGGTTGTGTTTGGGGAGTGGGTTGTTTGTGACGTTGGGTCCTTGAGGAGGTAGAATGATGTTCTTGTCAATGAGGTCCTGAATCTCATGACGCAGCCTGTAACATTGGTCGGTGTCATGACCATGCTGCTGGTGGTATTGGCAATATTTGGCTGGGTTATGGGAAGGGGGGAGTGGATTCGGTAGAGGCCTCGGTTCCAAGGGTTTCAGGTGCCCCTTTCTGACTAGAACCCCGAGGACTTTAGACAAAGGCATATAGAGTGGGGAGAAGGTTCGTTGACCCCTGGGTTGGTATCTTGGGCCTTGAGTCTTGCCTCCAGAGGCATCGAAAAAGGTGTGGCCGGACCTTGGTTGGGAAGGGGAGTGGTGGTGACCATTCCGACCTCTGAGGTTCTTGTATTGGCAGAGCCACTCGGGCCTGCATTGGTATTCCGATTAAATGTTCTTCGGGGCTGATCCCGATCTTGGTCAAACAGACCCTGTTTCATTGCATCCTCTATCTGCATCCCCATATCATGCAGATCTGCGAAGGTGGGGAAAGGGATCAAAATCATCTTCTTCATTAATGCCGGGATTGCGACAATCATCCGAATTTGATCTCTATCATTGGCCTCAAGGTCATCATCGATGCCTTGGCTCTCCACCGGTGACGAAATCGTAAAAAGACTCTTTAGGCTCCTCGCCGTCGCCTCGAGATCACGAGTCGTGACCTCGACGGCGTGTTGTATGAATATTGTGCAAGGAAGGCCTCAGCCATCTCATCCCAGTTTGTTTTCACATCATCATCGAGTTTTGAGTACCAAGTGGGTGCCACACCCGACAGGGTTCGACCGAACAAAGAAAGCTTTTGCGGTCGGGTTAGGCCCATTGGTCTTAAGACGTCCGAGAACAGCCGGAGGTGGACCATAGGATCCTCAGACCCATCAAAGCGATCGATCTGGGGCATTTTAAATCTGTCGGGCAGAGTCACGGCCACATCAGTATAGCCGTCTTCAATATTTGGGATGGCCTTCGCCCCTTGAGACTTCTTAAAGAGCTTCCAACTTGCTCAATTTCAGAGTCGTCTCTACCTCGAACTCAAATGGAGAGTCCGTGCTTAGGGTAATGTTTTTGGACAATAGGTAGAAGCGGGCGAGCCCGGCTGGATGACCTGTGTCCTCTTGAACGCTTGGGGGTTGGCGAATGTTCTGCTGATTCGGAGGGTATTCAGGCGGACATTTTGAGGGTTTGAGGGGCATTCTCGCCGCAGTAGTTGTTCGTAATGGGGCCCCGTGGAGGAGGAGCTCGATTTGAAGCAGACGCGTTCATTGCTAATCTGTGATCAACTCGCATCATTGGGCCATGACAATGCCCGTTGTCGAGAATTCGCCAAGCGGATAGCATCATCTTGCATTTGCTTCATGCTTTACCATCCGGGCGATCAACGCTTATTGTTGGGTTCTCGTTGTTCCATCAAAATCGCAAGGGTGTTCTACAGCGAAGGGGAATCTCAACCCGACTATCTGTCTCTAAAGTAGACCGCATCAATAATCTTCGCTCGATGGATCGCGTTTCTGTCTCCTTCTAAAAACCGGTAGCGAATGGAACACCGATGTCCGCCAACTAAATCCTAGGATCAGTTGAGTCAGCGACCTCGTGTCCAGATTGCTTGGGGGTATCGACGGTTCGAAGCAATTGTGCTACAAACCGCCCTAGCAAAAGGATAAATAAAAGCTAAAAAGAAATAAATAACCGTAAATAAAACGGGCAAAGATAACACTTAAATTGAATACACCACACACACGGGTATACAAACGGGCAGATAACGGCTTAAATTGAATACACCACACGGGTATACAAACGCAAAGATAACGGCTTAAATTGAATACACCACACACACGGGTATGCAACAACACACGCTTGGTAAGTCGTTATACATCGCCTCAAATACCGTCGATATTCTCAGATTATCGTTTCGATAAATCAATCGATATCCGCAGACAACCGATTCTCAACATCGATAATGCCCGCAGCTCGATTCCCAAATTCAAAAACGATGCCCGCAGTTCGATGCCCAAACTCATATTGATACATGCATTCTCAGAGGCACACTCTAACAAGCACATAGCGGATAAGTGAGAGCCAAAACACCCCTATGTTGGGGTAGGGTTTCGCCCTATTTTGTCAGAACTAGGGTTTCACTACGCACGCATGACTTCAAACAACCTATATCGGGTAAGCAACCCGTCCTAGTTTGGAATGGTCACTATGGATCCGAATATGCACTAGGTCGAATGGTCAAAGGGTGCCCCTTGAAACCGGGTTTGTGTTCCATATCGGCAGAGTTCAGAATCTGCAAGCCTTATGGACATGCCTTGACAAGACAAGCCTCCGCAAACCGCCAGAATAGCAGATGGCAAACACGGTGTCCTAGGCGCACCAATGCAAATGCAATGTAAAGAAACACACATGTCTACTCAAACGCAGATATCACGAGTTCGAGTCAAGTTCTCTAAATCACAAGCAGAGTCGCCAGAAATCAGAATAACGCTCATGGGAGCCTCGCTATACTGACTCGATTTTGTTGTTATGTTCTAAATCTCGAACCAAAGAGTCCAAATCCGGCAAATCGTTTTGAAGGAAAACAGATTTTTTTGAAAGAAGTGCCAAACATGGACTGCTTTGCCAGATAACAGAGTCGCCACCTAAATATTTTTAAAATGGGAAATTTAGGAAACCCTGACTCGGTGCCAAAAGGCCACGCGTCCGTCATCACCAAAGTTGGCTCGGGAACTTGGGTACGATTAGGGAAGGTCACATCGTGAGCACCCCCTCTCGCCCGGTCAAAGACCGGCCTCTACTAATCATGATATCTGATTTTGAAAAACATTGTATGCTCTTATTCCGGTTATTAGCCTAGGTTACTATGTGATGCTCGCAGCAAACAAGTATAGACTGGGCCGTCTGAATTGGAACTAAACATCTCATGTTTGTTTGTGAAAGATGGTTTGCTACCCGCAGGTAGGCTTAAAATACAGATTTTGCCACAATCTAGTGGGCTTAACAAACAATTGATGAATTGCTCCAATTCAGATAACTCAACCTCCACCCACAGGCATTCAAGGCATTACACATAAGCATTTAGCCTCATGGTAAGCATGCTATCATGGCAACACTCACACGCATGCAAGGATGCTAAAGCATAAAACTCACCGAGTACTCCAAGCCAAAACAGAAAATGATTAGAAATCATGCATGATCCTAGGTATACAGAAATGCCTAATGCAACACATGCAAGAATGCAAACTATAGCAGGCTCGGCTATTCTAAATATGGCATATGAAATGCTACAACTAACACGTATTCAATTTGGAATTGAAAATACAATGCAGTTTGTATGATGCGCCGAGCCCGATGCATGCAATACAGATGAATGATGCAAACATGCTGTCATGCTGTATGCTAATTGAAACATGCCCTATATCTAACCATTCAAAGCGGTAAATAAAAGGGAGAAAGAAATAGGGGTTGAAGACATACATCACACTCACACACCCTTATTACATTTATGCTCGCCAGAGGGTCCTAATAAATAATAATACAATCTTAATAAAAGAATATACAAATCCGAATAATACTGATTCTAATTAATTAACAAATTAATTACAAAAGAATTGAGATCGGGCGTGCAAGCCGTGGACCGCCGCTTCGTGGATAGTATATCTTTGTCGCGGCGCAGAAATCCACCGATGCCCCGATTATTTCGCTTGCGCTTTTCCTCGAATTATGCGTGCGATTCCTAAAGTCGATAATTCTTCGTTTTTGCCGCAACGGAGAGCAGAAAAGGGCATAGCGAAGTATTTCACAAATATATGCATGTCTCGATCCTCGCGCCACCAATCACGCATATCGATACATGATGGCCGAAGAGCAGATTTGCACAACTCAATATTGGGATGAATACACATGAATGCTACGTAAAAATGGGATGTTCAAACGCGTGCCCACGCGCACGCAAACCGAGGCGATGCCGAAGATGAAAATCGGATAAAACCGGCGCCTCGGCGCGTGCCCACAGCGCCCAAACCGAGACGAAACCAAAATGGAGATCGATGAATCGAGTGCTCGAAATGCGTGCACCCGCACGCAAACCGAGGCGATGATGTACGATGCAAAATCGATAAAACCGGCGTTCGAAATGCGTGCACACGAACACGCAAACCGAGGCAATAATGTAATGAGAAAAACGGATGAAACCGAAGTGCCTCGAAGTGCGTGCCCACAGGCGCGCAAACCGAGGCGATGATGAAAGATGAAAGACGGATAAACCGGCTCGGCGCGTGCCCACAGCGCGCAAACCGAGGCGATGATGAAAGATGAAAATCGGATAACCGGCAGCAAACGCTGCGGCTACAGCGCGCAAATCGAGGCGACGATGAAAGAATGAAAATCGGATAAATGCAAGTGGCGCGAAGCCGTGTACAGCGCCAAATCGAGGCGATGATGCAAATGCAACGGATAAAGCGTTCAAACGCTGCCTCGACAGCGCGCAAATCGAGGCGATGGAATGCAATGAAATGGCATACGGAATGCCGGATGGACTTACACCAACATGGGAGAGCCTCAACCACACTCACATAGGAGGCCGCGGATAAAACGGAGTTTCGAAATGCGTGCACATTGGCACGCAAAACCGAGGCAATGCAAAAATGATACAAATGGCACGGGAAATGATATGCAAGCATGGTAATGAAATTTCAGCACCTAAATAAAGGGGAAAAACAGCCCCGAAACAAATCGAAACGACACCCGAAGCATGCATTCATCCCGAAAGTGCGAAATTAAGCCCCGAAATGGCCTATAGCCATGCTATACATGCAAAATATGATCATGGAAGCAAGAACAGTAGCAAGGCAGTCCCAAATATGGCATTTTTTCAGTAATAAACATGGCCAAAATGCAAGCATAGATATGGCAACAAAAGCTCGCAAGAATACGGTAAAAGAGAGGATTTTCAAAGCAAGTAGTATATAGAAAATTCAAATATAAAAATTTTATTCTACAACATGAAAGAGGGCCAAAAAATAAGCATATATGCAGAAGATGGCAGCCTCTAAATCATAAGAAAAATATGCTAGAAATAGAAGGCAAAAATGAAGCCACAAGAGGGTATAACCTAAGACATGCAATCTATACACCAAATGACCAAACCTTCTTCATGAAACATGTAAAGGGGGTCAAAATAAGACTAAAACCAGTAGGTGTCGAAGTCCTAAAACCAAACACAAATAGGTCAAAAATTGCATGCAAAAAGTGGCACACTTGATGAAATTTGAAGGAGGTGATAGATACAAAGGCCAAATGAAGTTGAGCCTATCTACAATGTTGTAGAGGGGCTCATTTTAAGAACAAAATAAGTAGGGGTCGGACCCCCAAAAACCAACACAAATAGGTCAATTTTAGCATGCAAAAATGTTACCAACTTGAGGAATATTGAAGGAACTAGTGTATACAAACACCAAATGAGGTTGGGCCCTTCTACAAAGTTGTAGAGGGGCTCATTTTAAGCACAAAAGCAGTAGGGGTCGGAGCCCCAATTCTCAACCAATTAAAGGATAGAAAAGGATCAAGAAAATGCCCTAAAAGTTGGTTTTGAATACTCACCCTTGAAGACTTGTCTTTCTTTGCTTCTTGGCTTGGATTTGTGGCTTGTCAACCTCTGAAATCCAATTCCTTGCTGCTGGAATCGAAGTTGGAATGGTGAGGCTTAGGGTTGATGAAGGAATCAAGCAAGAACTTGGAGCTTTTTTGGAGTTTTTAGCTATGGAGATGGAGGTTTTTGCCTTGGTGTTCTTGAAGAGATTTTTTCCAACCTTGAAGAAGGAGGGGGAGGGGCCTTCAAATAGGCAAGAAAATGGGGTGTAAAAGGGGAGGGAAAGCATCCAATCTTTCCCTCCTGAAATGTCCCCTGATGAGGGAGACACTTTGAAAAGCAAATGACAAATTGAACAGCCGAGCAAGTCTGCCGCCAGTAGTTTGCTCAAGGTGGCCGGGCCACCACCACCATGGCCACCATGGCCGCCACCACCTCAAAAAAAACAACTTCAAAATTTCGCCGACCACCAAACACAAGTGTCCTCCCATGTGTGTAGAATAAGGCCCTGTGGTCGAATTTGGCAACACCGAACCAGAGCCACAACATAGAGCTTGAAGGAGAGGCCCAAAAATGAAAGGCACAATTTCGCCGACCACCATACCAAAGTGTCCTCCTAGATGTGTGCAACAAGGTTCCAAGGCCTAAATTGGCAACATCAAGGTGAGTCACAACATAGAGCTTGAAGGAGAGGCCCAAAATGAAACTCACAGCTTCGCCGACCAAGAGTTGGTAGGGTCCTCCTGTGTCCCTCATCAGATATGTAACTTTGGTTGGAAGAAAATACCCTCAAGGTGTTCAACATTGGCCCTGGCGAGCAAAACGGGCTCCGAGGAGCGAAACCGTTATCTGGGATAATTGCTGGCCTCCCACCCCCAAAGGATCTTCCCGATGTTGAAACAGAGGTACCGCCAAGTTTGAACAAAACTAATGAGAAATGAACGTCAGGCCAAACCGAGCAAATCGATCCCGAAATGGGTCATGGTGCCTAAGTGGTGTTCGGCAATAAGTGGGTATCCGCGACCCAGGTCCTCTCGAATGACAAAACAGAGGTACCGCCAAAAACCGGAGAAGATGGATGCGAAATGAATGCTCGGGACCAAAACCGCTTTGGGGTCCCAAAACCGGCTATGAGCACCGAAGTGGCATACGGCCACGTGGGCATCGAGGCCCTGTGGTTCTCGAAATATCAAACAGAGGTCTCGCCAAAACCGGAGAAGGCCGATGCAAATGAATGCTCGGCCCAAATCACGCAGCCGGTCCCGAAATGGGTCGCCGCACCTAAGTGGTGTTCGTCGCTAAGTGGGCATCGGGGCCCCAGTGTTCCTAATACTAAACAGAGGTCTCCGCCAAAACCGGAGAAGTCGGAGATGGTTGGGCGGTCCCGAGCCGAGACACACTTTAACGGCCCGAAAACCGAACCGGCCCCGAACGGCAAAATGGCCTCTGCCACGAAAAGTAGCTCACGGCCACCGGAGATAGTCTACAAGACCACTCCCTTCCTGAAAGAAAACAGAGAAAACGAAGTCCAGTTCGCAAACCGAGACAAGGTAGAGAAGAGGGTTCAAGTCCGGAGGCGTATGCGGCCACGACTCTGAGACTTCGGAACGAGCACAGTATGCAACATCACCGAGTGCTCAATCAGCGACGTCTGAGTCTTAAGGTCGGTCAAAAATGGGGTGTCTACAATGCCGAGGTAATCTCGGGGTTGCCGAGGTTATCTCCGAAGATATCGGAATCCAGGATAAACAGATAAAGGACAGGAGTCCTAGATTGGGAGAAGACTTCAGTTTGGGTAAAGATGAAACTCTTAGACAGTTTATCCTAATTTCACTGAGAGTTCCTGTCACGACCCAAACCCGCCCCTATAGGTTTGGCACCGTAACCGGCCAGTAATCCGAGGATTACCTACAGCCTTTGAACAGATTAACAAAATATTAGGGGCTAGCGGAAGCAAATAATAATATACAACGTCCATTGAGCTGTGCAGACTTATATGAGACAGAAAAATTTTAAACTTTTTATATACATATATACACATCATCTTCACGTCATAATATATAAATACAGATTAGGCAGGAAGGGACTTAGTCCCTTTTTTTTTTTTTTTTTTTTTAATATTCATGACTAGAAAAACCAAACAAGAAACATGACTTAAACTTTAAATTACATAACGACAACACTTAACATATCCGGAACCTTCACGGGAGGCACATAGGTTGGCTGACAGAACAGATTCTAGACAGATGCCTCTAAGCCTGGTCACACGCCTGATCACCTACATACATAAATAATACAGTAAGCCAAAGCCTAGTGAATAATAACAGAGTAAAGGGTTTAATGAATGATGTCCATCACAGAGTTAGAAATCAGAGTTTATATTAGAAACACAATCTTATCTGAAATAGAGTCTTATGCATATACAGATTTTCCAATCAGAAATAGATTCAGATACATGCTCATATTCATACTCAAATTCATGTTCAGATTTTGTATAAGATCATATGTGGTACACCCGTTAGCTATCAAATCAGGTAGGTCTAAAGACCACAACAGGTAGGTCTGAAGACCACATCAGGTAGGTCCGAAGACCACAACAGGTAGGTCCGAAGACCACAAACAAAGTTGGTACCAACAGCCACGGTATTGTTACCCCCGGGCGGGGGCCATCTGGACTAAGGGTGCCACAAATACTTTTCAGAAAACTAGACATTCATTCATTCATTTCCAACATATCATAGCTTTTCAAGAACCAATCATTTCGCATCATAGTATACTGAAAATACATAACATTGAACATATCTTTACAAAGTTATTACTCACAGAGGGCTGCAGAGGCAAATCAGACAAACTGGATATATCAGATAAATCGGGCAGACAATGACGGGTAACCTACACAAACATATGACATATACACATTGAAATACAACATTACTCCCTTGATTAAACTTTTCCTTTCTAGTCTTTATAGTCCGAAGTTCTGCTACATTTATTCTTTCTCATTTAAATAAACCGGGTTCTTATTTCACATATTCCTTCATTACCAAGTCCCTTTTTTCCAAATAGATTGATCCTATACTTGGCTTCTTAAATAATTACCACAAGATCAACGATTCATTCTTTAACTAACTAATCTATGTTGATTAGTAGCTTATTATTCTTTATTAAGTCATAAATTCCTTAGAACATTATTCACATGCATGAAATTGACATCAAAATTACTAGTTTTATATCCTTATAAATTTTCCAACTAGTTTCCATAATCTTGAACTTAGCTTAATTTATAACCCCAATTTAATTCATAACCATAGATGTCCCAAAATATGTTTAATTTAAATAAAATCTCAAATTACAAGTATGGGTTAAAATCTAATTATTAAATCAACACTTTATCTAGCATTAGGATTAATTCTAATTTTCGATAAACTTGATGTTTATAAAACATTTCATTTTTCTCTTCAAAATATGAGATTAAATTAATCCAAATCTTTCAAAATCCATGATGTATGCAATACAAATAGATCCAATTTTATATTAATAACAAAATCAACTTAATCATGAATTACACAAATCAATCTCTTAGAAAATCAACTTAACTCAATTTCTAACCAAATATATAATTCATAATCATGGGTGTTCTAAAATGTATTTAGATTGAATAAAACTTTTCAATTCAATTACATGCATGGATTAAACAAATTCCTAATTTTCATTATAAAATCAAAACTTTAGGATTAGTTCCCAAATATCCATAGACTTAATTTTAGTTCCAAATCATCATTTCCTTACCAATTTCCTTCTAATTCCATAAAATCGATTTCTAACTCTTTTCTATCTCCTTAAATTATGAAATTGAAATTATAAAACTCCTGGAAAAATATTTGCATGTGTGAAATCATAATCAAAATCAAACCATCTACATCAAAATCCCTTTTATTCCAAAATTAAGCTCAAATGTTCATGAATTAATTCTTTAATTTCTCTAAATTACATGCATGCAACCATAAGATTCAAATTCATATAAAAATAATTAATTTCTAAATTAATTTCCATAATCACTAACCTAACCCATTTGCATGGACCAAATCTTTAATAAACCTTGTTGCATGTAATTTATAGAACCCAATTTATGAATGATTCTCAAAATCAAACTCAAACATAACAAATTTAAAGAACTATAATTCATATTTTCAACCTAATTTGATTAAACATGCAAGACCCAATTTCTATGAATTTATATAATTAATTCTCAACTAAAATCTTGAAAATTCACAATGCATGTAAGAATAAACCAAAAATATGTGAAGGATGAAAAATATCAAACCAAAATAATTAATTTCTAATTTAATTTCCATGATCATGAATCTAATTTAATTTCATCCTCTTTTTGTTAATTTCCTTTTTATTTACATAAAATTGAACCCATTTGTTCTTAAATTAAATTTTTACATGAATTTCTTGCTAGAATTAGGCTTAGATTTCTTACCTAGGACTTCAATTTGCCTTCAAATTTCTTAGGTGTTGAGCCTTCTCTCCCCAAAAGCTTTCTCTCTCGGCTGCTTCCCAGCCCAAAGCAAAAATGAATTCAAAGAATTACACTTGTCTCTTGAGCTCACCAACATATAAACATACATGCTTCTCTTGTTGCCACCACATTGCACACGTGCACACTTCTAAGCTTTCCAACACATCACATGCACACACACACAATCAGATTCCTTTGCACACCCACTTGGGTTTCTCAGCACATCCATACTTCATTTACACCCATAAATTTACACCTTTCAATTTGTGATTAAAATTAACTGAATTAGGCAACACTTAGTCCTAATCAATTTCAATTAGCACATCATTAAATTAATTATGACTAATCATAAATCTCTCATAATTTAATTGATCTAATTGACTTCCATTAGAGCCTAATTAAATATATTTAAATTTGTCAGTTCAAAATCAGATCTTTAATCAATAGCCCAAAAGGCTCCAATTATTAAATCGAACCTATTGCCATCATCAATTTTG
Source organism: Camellia lanceoleosa (assembly GCA_025200525.1). Lineage (NCBI taxonomy): Eukaryota > Viridiplantae > Streptophyta > Magnoliopsida > Ericales > Theaceae > Camellia > Camellia lanceoleosa. The sequence continues at coordinate 37,725,702 of CM045765.1, forward strand.
ATTTCCCAAATCATTTAGCCCTTCAATTTCTGATAAGACTCCAAGTTTCCGTCAATTAATTTACATATTCAAATTGGTCACCCCATAACTAAATTTAATTCGCAATAATCACAATCCTCAATCCTCATAATTTAATCAACTCCAATTAGGACCTAATTAATCGAATCTCAATTCCACTAAATTGAATCGAATATTTAATTAAACTCCCAAATGGATCCATAATTAAGATTAAATTGATTTAACTTCCCAACTTCACTTCCTTAAGCCATTTGGACCCTTAATTTCTAATTTCAAAATAAACCTTCAATCAAATCATATACGAGTCAGATTTCACAATTCTCATAAATCCCAAATTAAATTATAATACTCGGCGATTAAACTTCAAATCCTCTTACTTAATCAAGTATTAATCATTATACATGATGGGGGCGTTACAGTTCCAGACTAGCAATAATCCTGAGTCCATTGGAGTTAGGCTCCTATTGGGACTAGGATTGTATTGGCTATAAAAGAGAGGCACCCTCATAGGTCTAAGGTACGTTTTTAATACTCAAGCTTGTGAGTTGAATACTTGATTATCTTTGAGAGATATATTGACTTGATCGTCGGAGTGCTCCCGGGTGGAAGAACCACCGCCGGAGCCTTTTCTTTCACTGCAGGACAGCAAGGTGCCATCTATTCTGCCTGTGTTCTACAACTGAATTCCTAGGGACAGCAGTGTGATCGGAAAATCACTCACACATTTTTATATGACAATATTTAAGTATTTTATTACACGAAAAAAGTGCTTAAGGTAGATTGACTTAAAGGTAAAATTTATGCTTATGTCAGTAAGATCGTAGTAGTTATTCATATTGATGCATAACAAATTACAAATTCAAATCATAAACAATGTCTACAAGGGGAATCAAACCCAAAATCTCTTTGGGCAGGAATTTATTTTTAAAATAAAATTTTGAGTTTGAGTTTTAATACTTTATGTGTAGAAAAATTTAATAATTAAAAGCCAAATATAAACAAATTTGCTAATGGCTTATGAAAAATTTTCTCATCGTGTGTGATCTTATGTAAAAAGCTCATAAAAACAATTTCTTTCAAAATTCTTAAAATAAATAAATAAAATGTAATTTTCAACCTAAAATTAAATCTTCATTTATGTCCATCAAATTTACTAAAAATCATGAATTTCACTTGTATCAAAATAATTTTTTTTTTTTTTTTGAAAAAACAAAGAGTAAAAACATTGAAAATTTCTATAATATACAAATTATGACTTGATTGTAACTCATGGTGTATTATTATGGTTATTAATCAAAAAGGTCTTTGCTAATTTATTATGTTTTTAGTTATGTCTAGAGTGTATGTTGTTATTTTTTAATATAAATATTTTTCATATTCTCTTAAAAAAAAATAAAAAGGTTGTACATTGAGTCTTTAATTATGCTTCAAGTGTTGTTTGGTTATGATCTATGATAATATTTTTATATGACAATATTTAAGTATCTTATTACACAAAAATATGCTTAAGGTGGGTTAACTTAAAGGTAGGATTTATGCTTATATCAGTAAAATCATGAAACATATTGATACATAAAAAATTACGAATTCAAATCATAAACAATGTCTTCAAACGGAATCAGGCACAAAATTTCTATAACCTTAATAATTTCAATTCTCAAAGGGTTTTGATTAATTATATGACACATCATAATAATTGTAAATTTTTTATCTTAGCCAAATTATTTTTGTATATCTTTTCTAACAAAGTTCATGAATGTGCATTATTAGTAATACTATAAATTTAAAATTTTTATTTAAAAATTATTCCAAAAAAAAATCAATAGGTGCCTTAAATATACACAATCATTTTCGATGAATCATTATTCTTTAAAATAACACTCACACTATTTATCATTTAACATTTGTCAATTTATCTTCTAAAAACTCAAAAAATAAATAAATAAATAAATAAATATTGAGTTCCATTATTTTAATCAATCATATCAATTTGGACACTACACATGTATGTAAATCACTTCTACAAATATGATATCTAACATAAAATTACAATAGAGTTAACTTTAATTAATGTAATGATATTTTATATTATAACATGTGTTACAAAAGAATAATATTAATTTAAATTTAAATTATTTATTTTAATAATCTTAATCTTATTGTTCTATAAAAATGTTATTTGAACACTTATATATAATAAATTTAGTTAAATTATTAGTGTATTTTGATTCTTTTAGTTATATTGTGGTATAAAAGTGTAATTATCATATAATAATTTTATATGATATATATTAAATTAGAAGATATTAAAAATAAGGGAAAATCGGTCTAAGGTCCCTATCAAACTTTTAGTAATGGATTAGGTCCACGATATATTCTTTTGTAGTCTAAGGTCCCTCACCCCCGTACCCTTATATTACACCTGCACTCTCATAGCTAGAGAGGATAACTAAGTCAGGAACATAAAGGTCTGAATTTGATTCTCGTTGGTCGAAACCCCAAGAAACTCAAGGAGGTTTTGGAGTCGATCGGAGCCAAATTCGGAAAAACCCTGATCAAGACTATGGTTGTTGATTTCTCTGGAGATTTGAATGAAGGAGTTAATCGGATTCGTGAAACCATTGAAGGTCTGGATGTTGGAGTTCTGATCAATAATGTTAGAGTTTCCTAGACTGCAAAATGTCCAGTTGGTGTCCCCGGCAACGCCGTCTGTGGCAGCTGAACAGCACTCACCACCTCTTGAAACGCCGCTACGCTACAAGCGTCCATCCAAGCGACCCAAACTCCCCTTGGGTTTGGGATCCTCTTTTCCCTCAAAACCTGCAACAACTCCCCATCATTTTGAACCAAATTTCACTACCAACTATGCTGTTCCTTCCCAAGAAGAGGATTAATCTGTTCTTCAACATTTTCAAATTAATAGAATTGTCACTCTTATGTATGGAACATTCTCCTCTTTCTCATAAATGCTATTTGTTATCCTCATGAAAGCATCACTCTTATCCTGTTGTCATAACTATATTGGTTAATATGGAAGATATAAAACCACAATAAAGGAAGAAGACAAACAAAAATGAATATAAATTGATTGTGAAGTTCAGTTTTTTTAGCATCAAGATAAGTGACTACTGTAAGGATTATTTATTTTATAAACACTGTTATTATACTGCATTGATTTTAGTGGAATAAAAATTCAGAGAAATTAACCAGAGAATTTTTCTGGACCAACTCAGAGAAAATTCAGACCAACCAAACCAAAGAATTTCTCTGGACCAACCCAATCCAGAGAAAATTCAGTTCAGACCAAAAAAAGTCCAACAACCTAGAGAAAATTCAGACCAACCAAACCAGTTATATATATACACATCCAGAACCATGCCTCGTTCCTCTCTTTCAATTCACTAGCATAAAAACCCATACATATACATACATATATTTATGTAGACCTTTTATGTACGATGGGAATCATCACAGTAGGTTTGGGGAATATAACAGTGGGCATTTATTGTAAACAGAAAATTCAGAACATAAACCTTACACTTCAGATCATTTACCATGTGTATTATCAAGAAATCAAGACAAAATGACATACCTGAATCCATTGATGAACGGTTAAATGGAAGCGTGATTATCAATAAACTCTTTGTTATTGATTATGTTATTGCCTTCTAATCCTTTCCCCTTTGGTGCCTTATGTTTCTCCTTGAAAGGATTTAGAAACATGGCAGTGTTCTTTTTTCCACTTGGGAAGGAATAGGGACCATAACCTTTTAACGATTGTAATTGGTTTTCAAAACTGAAAGGTTGTGGAAGTTCAAAAGGAATGAAAACCAACTTTAACCAATATGTTTTAATTTTTATTTCTGCCCCTCATAGAAATAGAAATTATACAACTAGTATCTACACATTAGGTCCATAACACATATACCCTTAAGCCTATTAACTAAATTGAATCACTTAAATTGTAGGCTTCTTATAAATGATAACACCACATTTAATTATGTGGTCCCATTGAGACATTATCTAACAATCTCCCACTGGACCACATATGTATCCTGAAAAATGTGCTTAACTTTAGTGAGCTCAGAAATTTGTTATCATAACTTGAGGGTATCCAAACAATCTTGTCCATTAACTATATTAATATAGGATCAAAGCGGTCTTCGTTACATCAATCGTAACTCGACCATTAATACAGCTAAATGACATAGATCAATCATGGATGCATAGCATGGAAATTACATGTGATGTGATCTATACATGCCTATTTCCAACTGGTCCTACTTAACTTTATTGAGATCAATACTTCACAATACGTAATAGAGCGTAATAAACTGAATATTTCATTTCTGCAGAAATTAATCTAATTACATAGATAAAACTCAAGGCTGACATAAAGCAGTAATATAAATACAAACTCCCACTAAACCAGAATGTTCTCAAATAGAACAACACCCATCTGAGCAGTGTGCTCATAAAAGACCTTGGGTGGTAGTCCCTTCGTAAGTGGATCCGCTATCATGGAGTTTGTCCCAATGTGCTCTATGAAAATCTGTCCACTCTGCACTCTTTCTTTTACAACTAGGAACTTGATATCAATATGCTTTGATTTTGTCGAGCTCCTGTTGTTATTGGAATATAAAACTGCAGACTTATTGTCACAATATAACTTAAGTGGTCTTTCAGTGCCTTCCAAAATACGCAATCCAGTGACAAAATTCCGCAGCCATATCTCTTGGTTTGATGCCTCATAACATGCTACAAATTCTGCGGCCATGGTATGACAACATCTCAAGATACCTAGCACAACATTAATACCAAGCCTTTGGGTAGTGATATTAACTGTAAGTGGTATTCTTGTTGTAATGATCAAACATTGACAATAAGTTATGTCAAATAACAAATCTATCTTTTGATGGATTTATTATTCACATTAGGTTTTCTTGACAATTGGCACATGTTTATCACCACAAAATGTGTGTGTAATTCTGCCAAGTCTTAATAATGTCTTTGGACCGATAAATACCCGCATGAGATACACAGACATGAACATCAAAACATTCCATATAAAACAATCTAGACAAGAGAGATCACTTTTGTGACATCTTGTTTGAATTGACTTATATTGAGAATGTTAGAAAATTAAATTTCTGTAGACGTTGTATGAAATTACATTAAATTTAAAGATTTCTAAATTTGTGACCCCGTATAAGTTATATAATCTGCAGCAATCCCAATTATATACATACATATATAAATACATGATGTTCATCCATTTGAGAGAAAAAAAAAAAAAAAAAAACTGCCCACCGAATCATTTTACAATTCCAGAAAACAGATTGCCATTTTCATAGAACAAAACAGGAAAAAACAGAATTTACATCCATAAGAAAATTCAGAATCTAATTCCAGGAAACTAAATAGAATGAATAAAGCATATCAATTCTGATAAGACACATGATATGCATGCTCTGATACTAATTGTAAACATAAATTTCAAAACATAAACCTTACACTTCGGATCATTTACCATGTGTATTATCAAGAAATCAAGACAAAATGATATACATGAATCCATTAATGAACGGTTAAACGGAAGCGTGATTATCAATAAATTCTTTGTTATTGATTATGTTATTGCCTTCTAATCCTTTCCCCTTTGGTGCTTTATGTTTCTCCTTGAGAGGATTTAGAAACATGGCAGTGTTCTTTTTTCCACTTGGGAAGGAATAGGGACCATAACCTTTTAAAGGTTGTAATTGGTTTTCAAAACTGAAAGGTTGTGGAAGTTCAAAAAGAATGAAAACCAACTTTAACCAATATGTTTTAATTTCTATTTCTGCCCCTCATAGAAATAGAAATTATACAACTAGTATCTACACATTAGGTCCATAACACATATACCCTTAAGCCTATTAACTAAATTGAATCACTTAAATTGTAGGCTTCTTATAAATGATAACACCACATTTAATTATGTGGTCCCATTGAGACATTATCTAACATTTATGTCTACTGGTTAATGAAAAACTCTTTCACTGTGGGCAGAAATTGAATAATGAAAATATTTATTTTGATGATGAAAGCATAAGAATGAAAATATTGAGGAATTTTCTCTAGACTAATTTTCTCTATATCAATTTTATCTGGACAAATATATTACACAAAGTCAGAGAAATTTTTTGGGAATAGAGCCAAAGAAATTTGTGAAGTCAAAGAAATTTCTTGGATCAATGTACAATAACCAAGGTTTGTTCATAAAATACAACTCTGCAAATAGAGAGAATTTCTTTAATCTGTTTGGTTTGGATAGAGTTTCTCTGGTTTTGGACCAGAGAAATTTATGGTTTTGTTAATAAAGATTGTATTGTTGGCTTACATAATACATAAAGTCAGAGAAATTGACAATGTGCAAAGGATTGGGACATAAACTTAAGACAAGGGGAAAAAACTGTAAGAGAGAAAGAGTACTAATCAATACCAAACAAAATCATGGGCATTTTGCATGCTAAAAGTAGCAACAGATCTGGAAATTTTCTTAGTGATATAGTAAAAAGAACAAAGTACTACCTAATGTCCATAAGACCATGTGATTGCATATGGTCAGGATAGTCAGTTAATGCATCAGAGAAATTCTAGGAAGGATTGGGCCAGAAAAATTCTGAGAAGAATTGGAGCAAAGAAATTCAAAATTTCTCTGGACTCAACCAATGCATTAGAGAAATACTGAGAAATTCTGGGAAGAATTGGGCCAGAGAAATTTTGAGAATAATTAGACTTTCCAGAGAAATTTGGTCTGAAATTTCTCTAGACCAATTTTCTCTGGACTGAAATTTCTCTGGATCAAAGTTGAGGGACCTTAGACATTATGAAAATATTGAATGTCCTTTATGCTATACAACCTTAATATCAAGGACCTTAAAAAAAAAAAAAAAAAAAAACCCTAAAAATAATAGTTAAATTAGAAAGAGCATTAGTAATATAAAATTAAAAGTGATTCTAATTATTTAATTTAATTTTTAGGGCAAATTACACTAACGATCCCTATAGTTTAGGGCATGTGTCACTTTGATCCCTAAATTTTCAATTATGACACATTTGACCTTGAATTTTGAATGTTGTTTCAAATAAGAATAATAGAAGATACTATTGCTCAATTTTAAGGACAAAGTTATCAATTTAATAAAATATAAACTAATTTGACAAAAATAAATGTCAAAAAAATATTTTTGAATTTTTAAAAATTATTTCTACCTACCAAAGATAAAATTAATAAATCTTTTACACATTTATTTATTTATTTTACCAAATTAATTTTTATTGTGTGTTTGAGATAAATTTAAACTAGTACAATACACATGTAAATCATGCTATAAATATTATATATGATTTCTGGAATCTTTTATCATTTTAAAAATCATATGTGGTTTGAGATAAATTTAAACTAATACGATACACATGTAAATCACATAAGGTATAATGGAGAAATTATTGATAAATTTAAACTAGCACGATACACATGTAAATCATGTCACGTATAAGGAAGAAGTTATCGGTTGGTCAGAGGCACCACCACGTGGCGCTCCACATGCATTGTGATTGATGGAAGGGGTGAAGGTCATAATCTTGTATTGGATAATTAAGGAATATGAAAAGGCATGGGAGTTTGTATTTGGCCTGAGGTATGGTCACGTGGTGCCCCAAATAATTTTCCCCTACAAGGGCACTTCAAAATGATGTTACTTCGAAATGAAATTTTATTTTGATCTTTTCTACCAAACAATGGATGATCCCAGATGGAGTTGGGTCAGTTGGCTTCCCATTCACCGTTCTTCTAAATTTAGGCAGTTTAAAAAAAATGTAATAACATCCATCCTCTCAGACCATCGAAATCGCCCATTCTGTAGTGAATCAATTTGGGCCATTCATTTTTTATGAGTTGAATGAATGTTTACCCAACCCTATTATCTTCTTTTTTTAATTTCTCAATCCACTTATAATACTTTAATTTCCTGTATTTCTATAAAATTCACCCTCAAATCCTTTCATTAGAAATCCATGCATACAATCGAAACCTAAAAGTCATTAGGAAGTCCTATTCTATTAAATAATTTTGCATGTTTGAAATGGCTGATCCATTTGATCAAATAATACATCAGACGAAGAGGCCCACTACTGTCACTGGTGGCACAAATGCATGTGCTTGTCTCTTATTTAACAACAGAACTCCATCATCTCTATAAATAGTCCCTTCATATAGAGATAGTGAGACAGATTGTATTATAGTCTTTAGAAGAACTAATCACTATGAGTTCCTTCATAGTGAATGCACACTCTTTGACATCAAATTCTTCTCAGTTTCTTCTCGATGTCCGTTTAATCCAAAAAAAAAACAACCTAATTTCCCCTTCCATTATATTTCAATCACACAAGAAAAGTTTATACCTGAGGAACATTGTGAGGACCCCTGAGGCAGCTCTTGTTGAGGTACAGTCAATAAAAGTTGTGGAAGAAAAACCTTTGATGTTGAACATGAAAGCAACAGTGACTGTGAGGAACAGTAGGAAGGTTGGTATAATGGACATGATACTCAGTCGGTTCGATGGTTTCATTTACCCTGCAGCAGCAGAAAAAGGTGTTGTTCTACAGCTTGTGAGCACCGAACTAGATCCAAGTATGTAAACCTACTAACATCAAATTTTCCTTCTTTCTGTTCTGTTTAAAAAGCTAACATGTTTTTTTTTTTTTTTACTGAAGAGACAATGGAGCCAAAGCTGAGCCAAAAAGCTGTATTAGACTTGTCGAAGAGCCTAAAAGTTGGAACGAAGCAGAACACTTACCAGGTTGAATTTAAGGTTGAGTCTGATTTTGGGGTGCCAGGAGCCATCACAGTGTATAACAAATATCCAAAGGAGTTCTTCTTGGTGAGCATCTCCTTCGAAAGGTTTGTTCATTTTGCCTGCAACTCTTGGGTTCAACCGGCGAATGTTCGTTCCAACAAAAGGATCTTCTTCACTAACAAGGTAGAATCCAAGTGTCCATCATCCCATTGATCCATTAACCATGATAATATTTTTAGTTTTAGTGTTAGTTTTTCAAAACATAAAATAAAATTATACTTCAATAAGTATCATTGAGTTATGAATTACAGAGCTATCATAAATTGGTGATGCATACCAATTCATACAAGAGAGCAAATAGCTCTTTCACAGAGTCTTAAAAGGATAATCTTTCAGCGTGCGCCACAGAAACAATGTAACTGTTCAATATTTTGGATGTACAAACATTTAAACTAAAAAGTTGTCAATGGTTAGATTGCATCAGATGTGTATATACAATTCAAACATTTATCTAACATCAAAACAAATTCTCCACAAGAAATGATTCATTGGCTAAAAAAGTAGAGTTGTAACCTTTCTTGGCTTTGACAGGTATATTTACCATGTACAACACCATTGGGACTGAACGAGGTAAGAGCTAAGGAATTACAGGAATTGAGGGGTGATGGAAAGGGACTCAGGTTGCCGTCAGACAGAATATATGACTATGATATGTATAACGATCTAGGAAATCCAGATAAAGGAACTGAATATTCAAGACCAACACTCGGAGGTCAAGAGAACCCACATCCCAGACGTTGCCGGACGGGACGTCCATCCACAAAAACTGGTGAGCATAACTCAAAGGCTCTATAGCTTTATATGGTTTAAACATCATGAACATCAAAACACTATCTTCTTCTCTTCTTTGTTTTTTACTTTTTTTCTTGGTTTGAACCATCTGTGTCAATAATATCTAAAGCTTTATCCAGGTCTTAAGCTCATGCAAAAATTTTCACATACTAAACATTGGGCATGATCAACTAGTGCAATCTATCTATTTTCAGATTTCACAACAAATAGAAGAAACTGAACCTCAAATGCATAACGATATGATTATTTATCGTTTGGCATGTCACAGACATGAATGCAGAAAGCCCAGTGGAGGGATTCAAGTCCATATATGTGCCAAGAGATGAAGAATTGGAGGATCCTAAGCAGGAAGCACTCTTAGCAGGAAAGTTAAAAGGAACACTTCGTAATATAGTTCCTTCTTTAATAGCATCCATCCATACTGAAAATGATGTTTTTAAGGAGTTTTCTGAGATTAACAGTCTATACAAAAGCCAACCAGTTCTTAAAAAGAAGTTCCAGGATAAATTTCTTAATAAACTTGTGTTGACAAAGGTTCTCGGTAATATTCAAGAGTTCTTAGAAGAAATTGTCAAGTTTAATCCTCCAAAGAGCTTCACCAGTAAGTGCTAAATTGAGTTTGCTTCTTCCAAATTCATTATCATAACAACTTTTATGTTTTCTTCCCTAAATTGGACATAATAAATTTTTGGGGAAAAAAACCTGTCATTAAATTTAGGGGACACATCCTGGTTACGGGACGATGAATTCGGTCGACAAGCTGTGGCAGGAATAAACCCTTTGAACATAGAGAAGCTGAAGGTATGTAGAAGAAAGGATTTTCCTAATTCTGTTTTTTTGTTTTCTGTTTTCATTTTTGGAAAACACAAGGGTTTCTTTCTTTTCTTTTTATTTTATAATAAATAAAATATTCTATTTCAAATTTTCAAATAGGTGTTTCCACCAGTAAGCAAACTTGATCCCTCAGTCTATGGTCCACAAGAATCAGCACTGAGAGAAGAACATATTATTGGTCATCTCTGTGGAATGTCCATACAACAGGTATGACAAAGTCCTCTCTTTATTTGAATGAGAGCAACATATGTTAGCTTCTATTATATGCATGTCAAATGTCAAAAAAAAAAGTGGGCAAAAGGACATTCTTGTGGAAGGATAAAAACAGGGTTTAAAATTTCAAAAAAAAAAGAAAAACTTGAACCATAACACCAATTCAGCCATGAAGCATGATCCTAACTTTACTATAACCCATTATTTTTATTTTTATTTTAAATGAATTGACAAAAAATTGAAGTATTTGCCAGTGCTGCTCCTCTTATCCACGTGAACACATCCTTTAGCATCTTATTTATAAATAACATTGCAACAAACTTCATAAATCAATCACATTTATTAAATCACGACATAAAATACTCACAACATTAAATGCTATTTTCTTGATGATCATCTTTTTTTTTCTTTTTTTTTTTTTTTTACCAGGCATTAGATGAGAACAAGCTGTTCATATTGGATTACCACGATATATATCTTCCATTTCTCAACAGAATAAATGCTCTTGATGATCGGAAAGCTTATGGAACCCGAACAATCTTCTTTTTGACCCCAAAAGGAACTTTAAAGCCTATTGCAATTGAGCTGAGTCTCCCGCAAATGGATTCAACTTCCCCATCGAAGCAAGTTCTCACCCCTCCAATTGATGCCACCACCAATTGGCTTTGGCAACTTGCCAAAGCCCATGTTAGTTCCAATGATTCCGGGGTTCACCAACTTGTTAATCACTGGTAAGGCAAACCGTTCCCAGGACTACTAAGTTTCATATTGGTCAACTGTAGAGATTCTGTATAGTTTCATGAAAAACTTTTCATGAAAATAATCATGAAAGTTTTGTGACCCTTGGATTACACTTAGAATAAGGCACCACACACTAATCAAGGTAATCAAAAGATCATAAATCTTTCATGATCATTTTCATAAAAAAAAATTCATAATTCCTAACTTTTCTCTTTTTTCTTAGGCTATACAATAACTCGCACAAAGCCACATATTCCCACCCCAACCACCATTTTTATTTTTATTTTTATTTTTATTTTTTTCTTTTAAAAAAAATATTGTTTGAGGTCAAATTTAGTTTACAAAAAAAAAAAAAAAAAAAAAAGGAAATAGTTTTCAAAATTCACTAAATTCCATGGAAAAAAAGTGATTCCCTAATTCTGTAAACAATTTTTAATTCTTTGCCTCCCCCCAAGCCACTGGTAATCCCCCCTCCAATTACCCTCTTCACTTGTTTCTAAATCAAGTTATTTGAAATCATGAGTACTAACCATATTTTATGTTTTCGTTTTTAACAAAAATAAATATAAATATGTTTCGTATTTTCTACAAACAAAAACAATAAACTGTAAACGAACCCATTTTTAAGTTTTGTTTGTCACATAGACCCTAGAGTTGGAGAGAGGATTGCCCCAGTAACAAGGTTTTAAAAAGTAGCCGAAACAGTTACGTAACAACGTTACGTAACAGTTGTGGTGGTTACCGCCACCCGTTACGGCCACTTTTGTAGTGTGATTGAGATTCACAGGTGTGTCGGCCGTGGCTGTATAGCGGCATTAAATAACGGCTATATGACTGTGTTACATAGCTTCGATCTGCTTCTTTCAAAAGAATTCAAAAAAAAAAAGTTAAAAATGGGAGAAGAGGGATAGAGAGAAGAGGGAAGATAGAGGAGCAAGAGATATAGAGAGAGAGAGAGAAGAGAGGAGATGGAGAACATGTTATTGATTTGTTGAAGCTGTAAGACCTATGCTATTCTATTCCGCTGCTATCACTCAACCATTTTGCTTATGTGTATCTATTTATATATTATTTGAAAATAAAATTAATAATAAGTGTGGTCATTATCTATTTGGCTTGGTTAAAATATGTATATATATACATATATGTAAGCTCTTATTTATTTTTTTACTCTTGTCATTATTTATCTTATATATAATAGTTAGTGATTGATTTTTTGTACAATATAAAGTCCTTAATTATTAAAATAAAATATAAAAAACTCAGTTTATAGTGATTTAAAAATATGAAATATATTGGATCATACTTAAAAATTTACAAAAATTTATCAATGTTTATTTTAAACCCAATAAATATGATCATGGAAAAAAAAATATGCGTATCGGTAAGTTTTTTTCAAATTGTGTGAAAAATAAAAAAATTCACGGTTCTGGTTACCGCAACTGTTACACTACAACCTTTACATCTTGCAACCGCAACCGCTTTTCAATTGGCTTTGGCAACTTGCCCATGTTATTAGTTCCAATGATTCTGGGGTTCACCAACTTGTTAATCACTGGTAAGGCAAACCGTTCCCAGGACTACCAAGTTTCATATTGGTCAACTATAGAGATACTGTATAGTTTTTATTTTTTGGTTCTAATTTTTTCTTAGGCTATACAATAACTCGCACAAAGCCACATATTCCCAACCCAACCACCATTTTTATTTTTATTTTTTTCTTTTAAAAAAAATATTGTTTGGGGTCAAATTTAGTTTACAAAAAAAAAAAAAAAGGAAATAGTTTTCAAAATTCACTAAATTCCATGGAAAAAAAGTGATTCCCTAATTCTGTAAGCAATTTTTAATTCTTTGCCTCCCCCCAAGCCACTGGTAATCCCCCCCTCCAATTACCCTCTTCACTTGTTTCTAAATCAAGTTATTTGAAATCATGTGTACTAACCATATTTTATGATTTCGTTTTTAACAAAAATAAATATAAATATGTTTCGTATTTTCTACAAACAAAAACAATAAACTGTAAACAAACTGATCATATAACTGATAATCCAACACTCAACAGGTTAAGAACCCATGCATGCATGGAACCATTCATAATAGCTGCTCACCGGCAGTTGAGTGTGATGCACCCCATCTTCAAGCTTCTTGATCCCCACATGCGATATACGATGAAGATAAATGCGATGGCTCGTGAGACACTCATTAATGCGGGAGGGTCCATTGAACACTTCTTTACCGCAGGCAAATATTGCATGGAGATTTCTTGCGCTGCCTACCAAGATCGCTGGCGCTTTGACCTCGAGGGCCTTCCAGCAGATCTAATAAGAAGGTTTTTTTTTAATTTATCAAACTCCCATTTTTTTTTCTTCTCTGATTTGTAATAATTTATCAAATGATTAGTTAAACTAATTAAATTCTATACAGAGGGGTGGCAACACCAGACCCAACACAACCTCATGGACTAAGATTATTTATTGAGGACTACCCTTATGCAAATGATGGCCTCCTTATCTGGTCTGCTATAGAAAATCTGGTTTCTGACTATGTAAATTATTACTACCCAGAGGCAAATTTGATCCACACTGACATGGAGCTGCAGGCCTGGTACAATGAGTCCATTAATGTGGGCCATGCAGATGTTCGAGATGCTACTTGGTGGCCCACGCTGTCTACTCCACATGATCTAACCAAAATTCTCACCACCATCATATGGCTTGCATCTGCACAACATGCTGCACTCAACTTTGGGCAGTATCCCTATGGCGGTTATGTTCCAAACCGCTCACCACTAATGAGACGACTAGTGCCGCAACAAGAAGATCCTGACTGGGAAAATTTTGTTGCTGACCCACAAGGGTATTTCTTAACATCGTTGCCAAGTATGTTCCAAGCAACACAATTTATGGCTCTGATTGAAATAATATCAACACATTCACCAGATGAGCAGTATGTTGGAGAGAGACAAAACTCTTCAACTTGGTCAGATGATCCTCAAATTACAGAGGCATTCTATAGATTTTCAATGGAGATCAAAAAGATTGAAAAGAACATCGAAAAGAGAAATTCAGATCCAAGCCTCACAAACAGATGTGGTGCTGGAATTTCACCATATGAGCTGCTCATGCCAAGCTCAGGACCTGGGGTTACTTGTAAAGGGGTGCCTAATAGTATAACTGTGTGAGTAGCATAAATGAAGCATTATCTTATCTTCAGAAGTCACAACTATTTCATGCAATTCGTTAGCATGGATATTGCAAATTCAATGACACTATACTTAAAAACAAAATAATTGAAGAAAAAACATGAATGTACAGATGATAAATTATATATTAGTAGAAAAAGTATAAGGCCAGAATGCAGAAGAGATAAGTCTGCCAAAAGAGTAAATGGCAAGGCAGTGAAAACCCAATCCTACTAAAAATAAACAATAAACAGGACAAAGATCAAGAACCAAAACAATATAAAAAATACAAGGCTTCAATTTGGGCTTTGAAACTGCCAAGGTAAACCAATGTTATAACACTTACTTCAATGGAAAATACTGCAAACATTTGATCATCATCTACTCCTATGGTTCATTTAAAGAATTTCCATCTTTCATATGTTAAAGCAAAAGCACAGTTCCAGAAAAAGACCATTCATAGAATATTTTTTTAAATATTTTTTTTCTGATAGGTAAAAGAAATCTGCTAGTAGTGTTGCCAATGTACATGCGTGTTTTCATTGTAAAACTAACACAATAATTTCATCTTCGCTGATACAACACTGCACCAAAACAAAAAAATAAAAAAACAAAACAAAACAAAACAAAAGGAAAGCAAGAAAGATAGAAGAAGACCAACACTGGCATTCTAGCCGTTGGCTGAAAGTACGGCGAGCTTAAAGCATAATGTGATTCGAGGTGGACACCAGCCCCGTGATCCGCCTAGTTAATCCATATCAGTTCCCATTTTTAACAGTATGGAATTGACATTTAAACAGATAAGACTAAATTGAGATGTACTTGATTATTGTTATTATTATTATTATTATATGAATATGCATATATATTTATTATTTTTTTCATTTTATGAAATTTATTTTTAGTGTAAATTATACCATATCCCTATAATTTAAGCAAAGTTTTACTTTAATCTTCGTAATTTCAATTTGACAATTTGACCCCTACATTTTCAATTTTATTGTAATGTGGTCCCTCTGTTATTCGTTATTAACATTATGAACGGAAGATGAAATCATGTGCAAAATAAGGAGGACCAAAGTAGAATTCAAATGTCCCTATAGTTTTGCAAGTATTCTTTTTCCATTCCATATTCTAACAAAAAAGTGATGGAAGGAGCACATTGCAACAAAATTGAAACAAAAACCAATGATTTATAGCATTATCCAATAACATATCATAAGTATCAACTAGTTCATTTCACCAGCTTCCAAAATCTAATACACTCATCAACACAAAGAAAAAGAACATAGAAAAACTGAAATAAGAATTTACAAGTCCAATTGGGGAGCATGAGGGATTTCAAAACATCAAAATGGGCTACCACATATGAGGAAAATGCAGTAACCCATGTTAACGACAATTATTAGGAACTTGATTATATATACAACAAAAAATGGATAAATTTGAGAATTCCCAAAATCTGTAGTGAGTTGAAACACAACTACAACACTTTAACTTGCACATATTCCCAGCCCTGTCAAACAGGGGAGGAAAATAAAATTAAAAATTTGGCTAGACAATTTTTAGCTTGAACTTCTGTCCCTACTACCAGCAGCAACCTTGCGGTGATGCTTTGAGCTGGATTTCTTTTCTCTCCCACGCTTTGTTGGGATCTTCCTAATTGCAGTAGTTTCAATTCCTTGTGTTAAAATCTCAGGTGACGTTTTATTTGTCAATTTGTCGATAGGTGGTGGTGGTGGTGGTGGTGGATGAACAACAGCAATAGTACCACCAGGAGGGGGAGGAGCCCAGTGCTCTAGAATATCTCTATGGTACCCCTGCACACAGTTAAAAATTAACAACATAATGAGAGAGAGAGAGAGAGAGAGAGGAACGTGAGAATTTTTAAGACAAATTTGGGAATGTGGACTCTTTATGGGACAAAATTTGAAGTTTGGAATCCTCTTGGGTTTCGATCTCCTCCATTGCAAGGGATTCACTTTATTTATAGTTTTTCTTCTTGGTTTTTTTTTTTTCCGGGGCTTGCTTCGATCAGTAATTTTTGGTTTTTCTCAGAGGACATCTTCTTGTCCTCTCTTGCATTCCTTTCATCTTTTTTAATAAATATACTTTTGTTGCTGATCAAGAGAGAGAGAAATTAGAACTGAAATATCTCCCAAATTCCATAAAAGGAAAGAATATTGGTCCCAAATTATTTGAATTGCACAGATGTAGTCTACTAGCAACCAAAATAGGAAAATGATAGCTTGAAACCTAAGAAGCACAAACACTTCCATAAAGGAAGCGTGGCGTGCTGAACACCCTCATGGAACACAATACTTCACAAACACTTCTAAAAGCCCATCTGACACTTCTTTAACATGTTTTAATTAAAATTTTAAATTAGTTTTAAATTTCAAAATTTTCTTTTTCATTACATTTGAATAAACTATTCATATATCCAACATATAATAAATTTATATAAATAAAAAATTTTAACATGTCCCATGTGTATCATGTCCTATATTTTGTTAAAATTATAGTGTCATATCATGTGTCCATGTCTATGCTACTTAGCTTGGAACTATGGTCATATACAAATAAACAAATTAAATTAAAGATTAAAAAAAAAAGTTTTTAAGAAAACAAAATATGACTTCAGTGAAGCAAATAGAAGAAATCGAAAAGGTTGTATGGGATGCAAAAATTATGTCTAAGAGGAAGAACTAGAGGGCCTTGAGAAGAAATGCTTATGGATCCTCATGATTATTAGTGTGTTGTTCTCCCCCAATAATTTAGACATAAAAAATCAAAATCAAGCATGAGACCATGGAAGAAAATGAGAATCATCGCTATAATTCATCTTAGAGTGGACATGTCCATATTACTATTATCACTTAGGCCTAGAGTTGTCAATAATCGACCTCATTCATGATTATAAGATTCCAATGTAAAATGGTGCTTCTCCATGTATGGAGTGTGTATAGTGTATAAACAAAACGGTGTGTCTCAGATTTTCTACAACATCCACAAGTCCTTGATAAATCCACAAAGTTCGGAACCTTAGAAGAAGGCAATACAAAAAATATAATTATGTATCTATCAAGTATGAACACTTTTATAAAGGAGGCATGTCGTGTCAAACACAACACTTTGCGGACACACTTAAAAAGAATGTCCGACACTTCTAACGTAAATTCATAATACACTTCACCAATAGTTCTTCAACCATCTAAACACAACCTATGTGATGAATGTATTCATAGTAACAATGTTTTGTAGTCTTTATAATGCAACTTATTCAATCTATATCATAATTGCACGAAATGAGAGTGGGAGCAGGAACAAGAGCCGAGCGTGACCACCTAAGGAAATCGTAAATTGAAAATTATTTTATTGATAATATTTTAAATTCATCTATATATATTTTTTATTTTTAATTGACATATATATTATAAATATAAAAAAAAATATAAAAAAATTATATGTTAAAATATTCTAATTATATACTTTTATTAGATTTTTTTAACCAAAAAAAATTATTTATTTTCTTAAAAAAATAAAATAAATTTATTTTGTTAAAATTGTTGAGAGAGAGAGAGAGAGAAGACGTTGATCAAATCGAGAGAGAAGACTGAGAGAAGAGGAGGACAAGGAGATCGGTCGAGAGAGAAGAAGAGTCGATTGAGAGATGAGACGAGACGAGATCGATCGAGGGAGAGATGAGACAAGATTGATCGAGGAAGAGAAAAAGAGTCACGAGATTGAGATCGAGATCGAGATCGAGAGATCGAGAGGAAGAGAAAAAAACAGATTCGTGATTAGATTCGTGTTTCTCTCGCATCGAACTCGCGAATCAACTTACTTTGAAGTAGGGGTGAGCATGGTCCGGATTGGATCGGATTTGGGTAAAACCAAGACCAATCCGTTATCTACGGTTCCTGAAAAATTAGAACCAATCCAATCCGTTTAAATCATGGAACCAATCCGAACCAATCCATTTAAATATGGATTGGATCGGTTTAGGACCACGGATTCACATAATTAAATAACAAAAATATATATAACACTTTAATTTCATAAAAATATAAATATAGCGTTATATTAGTTTCACAATAGTAACATGTTTTTCTATAATAGTGACATACTATTCTAGAATTTAAACAACCATAAGTATTTAGACAATTACAAATTAAAATTAAAAACTAACAAGCAAAAGTAATAAAAGAAGATATTATACAATTTTATGTTTGAGTTTAGATTTTGTATAAAATAAAAGAAGATACTATGGGGGAGGATATATAATAAAAATATAGACTATTTGTATACGGTTCGGATTGGTTCCAATCCGGAACCATGGGGTTCAATCCAGAACCAATCCGTGGACTACAGATTTTTAATTCTTCAATCCGGAACCGAATCACGGATTCAAAAAATCAATCCAAACATATTAAATTGAACTGAACTGGATCGAATTACGAATTTCACAAATTTCTTGCTCAGCCCTAAAAAGTAGCAATGGTCAACATAAGCCAAAAAGGCATTCGGTCATTTCGTACCATGATTTCCATGGGTATCATGTTGTGTTTTAAAAAAAAAAAAAAAGTGAAAACAAAATAAATAAAAAAAGAAAGTAAGAGAAAGTAAGAAAGGACAGAGGAAGAAAGAAATAACAAAAATGCTTAGGACCTCTAATTTAGAGGTACCACTAGTGATGTGACAGTGGGTCTCCCACTGCCACAGCCAATCATGTGTCTTGATTTTTTTTATTTTATTTTTTTTTTCTTTTCCACCTTATTAGAAGTGGGTTTAAAGATGTCTTTTTAGAAGTCTCTAGCATTGTTGAAAAAATAAAAGAGGAGAGAGATAGGAGAAGTTATTGATGGGTTGAAGAGTAGTGTAATGTGATATTTCATATATATTATGATTTGTGAAGATAATATAATTTATGATTTTATGTTAAATGATTGAAGAATATAAAGAGAATAAAGTTTACGATTTTGAATAGATTAATTAAAAAATATGAAAAAAAATAAAAATTTATAATTAGCTTAAAATATGATCACATGATATATTGTTATGTTTTAAAAAAAAAAAAAAAGTGAAACAAAATAAATAAATAAATAAATAAATAAAGAGAAAGTAAGAAAGGACAGGAGAAAGAAATAAAGGAGGAGAGAGATAGGAGAAGTTATTGATGAGTTGAAGAGTAGCGTAACGTAATGGTTTATGAAAAATTTTTGGGAGTATTAAAAAATGATTATTAAAAGGTGCACTAATGATAGGGTAGTAGATCTTGTCCATTTTTTATGTCTTGTATTTATTTTGTTTTAGTTTTTTTTGTCATTCTTAATGTATTAATGTTATTAGTGATATATGTTTTAGTGATTTAAATCATTATTGATATTTTATATATATTATGATTTGTGAAGAGAATAAAATTTATAATTTTATATTAGATGATTAAAGAATATAAAAAGAATAAAATTTATAATTTTAAATTGATTAATTAAAAAATATAAAAATTTATAATTGACGTAAAATATGATCACATGATATATTCATAACTAACCAATCATTTTTCAAGATAGAGGACACTGACAGAAAATGAAAGAAAGAAAAGGGTGGTGAGTGGCGCGTGAAAACCATTTTTTCACCCACCTTTGTAATTGAAGTTGTTTCATTCATTTGTTTTGTAATTTACAAAAAGATTCCCACTGATTTATAATATAATTTCTCAACTCTCACTGATAAGTAATTGCCCCACGTTTAAAAGCACACAATTTTCTTATTTGATTTTTAAAATGATGAGAGATTTCAAAATTATTTTAGTCTATTGTCAAAACAGTTCAAATAAAAAATAACAGTAAGAGATGAATTTAATAAATAATCTATAATCTTATAATATCTTTTTATCTTTTTTTCATTACATCACCTCTCTATTTTTTTGCACATATTTTCGTAAAAAGATAAAAAGTATACTTATTTAAGTTATTCCAAACAACCCCTTAATGATATACTATAAAAAATATAATACAATGAGAATGTCTTTTGAGAATTATTATAAAAATTTGATGATATACTATAAAAATGTAATATAATATTACCAAACCTGAAAAAAAGAAATGCCTTATCCTTAAACAAGAGCAAGACACAATAATACAATGGGAACGCCATATTTTTAACAATAGAGATGTAACGTCGCTTTTAATACATCAGTATTTCATGTAACATTAGGGGTGACACATAAAACACGTGTAATTTAAATAAATAAATAAAAAATAAAAAATAAAAAGTTAATATTATAATATGTATGTTGGTTAAGTAATAAGAGTCTTCTTAATAAAACTGAAAGTTTTGGTTCAAGCCTTATTTACCTTTTGTGTAATTTTTTTTTAAATAGAAAAATCTGTCACGTGGAATAAAGAAAAGACTTGGACACTAAGTCGAGCATCACTTAATAATAGTATAGATAGATACATCACTTAATAATAGTCTGAGCCAGGCTATCTCGCTCGGTCTCCACCGTCTCCTGCGCAGCCTTGAGTTTCACTATCTCGGCCGCTTAGGCCTTATTCTTCGCGATGGCATCTCGAAGACTCTGCCGCACGGCGATCATACGCTCGTGGGCGAGGTAGTTCTTTTGCGCGGCCTGCAAACAAATGTGAGATCATGAGTATCAAAACAACTGAGCAAAAATCGAGCAATGACTTGAACAGAGAATGGAAAACGTACCAACACTATCGACTTGGCTGTCGAGCGAAGCACTTTCAGATCGGACAGCTCATCGCGCTTCTTCATGTCCGCTGGAAGGATTAGCCCCTTGGTCATGTTGAAACCAAGGGAATAATCCTTGTCAACATAAACCGAATCAGCAGACGAGACTGCCTGGCCCTTGTATTTGATCTCGGGCGCCCAGACCGGAGGAGTGGCTGGGCTCTTGGATGTGCCGGTCAATGGTTGCTCGGTCTGGTCCCCGAGCTCGGCAGAGGCATGATCAGGGGAGTCTCCATCTACCAGATGCGGCCCAGTTTGTTCTTTCCTCGGCCGCTTCTTCAATCGGCCAGCTGGTTGCGCGCTGGCAAGCGCCAGCACAGCCCCTTCTTGTTGCCCGGCTGGTGTGGAGGAAGTCCCCGTAGCTTCGGCCTCGAGTCGCTTTCGCCTGCGATCATCGATTTGATGGCTCGAATTTTAGCCATTTCTTGCTCGGCTGTTAGTGGGACTAGTTTGATCGGCGGAAGGTTAGGGTTAAGCTCTGGGGAAGGAGCTCGAAGGAAGTCGATGACGCAACTTTTGCGCGGTGCTTGGTAGTGGTAGGTCGGTTCGAAGCCGAGCAGTTTTGAAGACTCCCTTTCCTCGGCCGGATGGCGCAGCAGGACTCTGATGGCCTCCTGGTTAGCACGGTGGTAGTCTATTGCTAGGTGCTTATCTGCAAAAAGAAAACAAGTGTTAGACCGACGAAAAAAGAAACCAATGCAGGGATAAGATAGTGCGGTTGGCCGAGCTACTCACCAGCATTGTCGAAATCCTTCCTAATGTACCAGCCCGGTATGGGCGCCTCGGTGTCCTCGTAATTACCGGATACCCAGAGGAAGTCATCGTCATTGGTTTCTTTGTCTGGGTTGCCTTCGATGAGTTTTGCTCGGCCCTTCTTTGCTTTGAGGTACCAGCAGAACCCACCTTTATTTTTACTAAGGCTATATTGGTGGAATATTTCAGCGAGACCGAGGTTGAGACCGAGCCTCCTGTTCAGCTCGGCGACCCCGTTTATTATTTTGTATGTATTGTTTGACACTTGGGTTGGACAAAGCCTTGTCTGCCTCAAAAATTCGCAGATCAAGGGCTGGACCGGGAAGCGAAGTCCTCCCTCTACTATGGATACAACCGTGAAGGGGCACCGGTCTAGGTCACCCCACGGGGTATCACCTTTCTTGGCCAGCTCTAGGATGATGTTGTTTGGAATGTGGTACTCCCTACGAAACTCTGCTAATGCGCCGGGCGAGCTCACCATGAAACGGTACTTCCCCATCTATCTCGGTTTTATTTGATGATTTAATTTGTATCTCGGTTAAAAATGTTGGTGTATTCGCTCGGACTTTGAGCTTCACCAGTGATGGTTCTAGACTGGCCTGGTCGGCCCTAGTTCGTTCTGCATTGTTGAAAAATAAGCCCAAGGGTTAGCACGACAGAAATTGCACAGCTCGTATTGGAACTCTTAGCTCGGAGAAAGATTTTAGGGTGTTTGGCCGGTCTAGCCCCTATCTCGGCTCGGCAGAATGGCTGTGTTAGCCTTCTTGATGTGGTTCTGATTCTATTTTCCGATCGGTCAAGGCAAGCTTTAGCTCAGTTCAATCCTATTTACAGGTTTAATTGGGTATTTAGCTCGGTCGCACTCTCAGCGAGAAGCCACAAACCAGTTTTTGCTCAGCGGGGGTTCAAACTATGGATCTAAATGAGCGTCGAACTGTTCATCCCAGAAGTGGGGCAAATCCGTTCGAACCAAGGAGGAACAAGGGGCATGGAGGCCCCTTCCATCCCTACAGTTTCCATTTACCCTAGGGTGTACAGGTTCTACACATGAAAGGCAACACCCATGGCCCCAAGCAGAGGGCACGAAGAACAATAGGCAAAAAAAAAATGAAATGAAAAATGATGGATGAACGAAGAACAAAAGCACAGAAAGTCGAAGAACGAATATGACGATATGGAAATGTAAAATGCAGTAAAGGGGTAGGGAACTCACCAAAAACAGATGTGAAGCAAGGTGGGCTCACGAGCATGGATGTAGCTTTAGGGACGGCAAAAATAGACGAAGACAAGCTTGGAATGTTGGAGAGACTAGGGTTTTGGCTCAGTGGAGAGATGAACAGTTAGAGTCTAAATAACCCTTCGTTTGTGCATAAAAAGGGGAGAAAATCCAAACGGCGGCAGCCGTTTGAATTCTACGCATGAAAGATGAAAAAACTGACTAATGCGGCGGACCAATGGCGTGAGAATCAGCCCGCTGGTAATCGGGCGCAATTAGAGGGCTGTGAGCTCGGCCATGGAGATAATCCCAATCACGATTAGTTCGGATGAGATTAAGGGACAATTGAGAGGGGAGATTTGCATCGTTAGTACGGCCGAGCTACGGTGGCACGAGTCGTGACGGACCTCATGGCGCCGCGCTATCCCTTCCGCTAACACGGCCCGTGGATCGGTTTCGCACAGTCAAGGAGATCGTCCGACCAAGCGTGGACTAAGGCCCAACCGAGCTGAGGCTAAGTAGACGTTTGGCAGAGCGCGTAGTGGCGTGTGGCAACCGAGCTAAGGGCCCGGGCTAGACCGAGGACGCGGCGAGGGCCGGCATGCCTCTAGCCGGTCAGCCGAGATAGACCTCGGGCGGCCGAGGATGAAGAAAGAACGGGGGGAAGCCGGTATGCCTTGCAGCCGGCTAACAAGGACGCGCCGGTCAACCAGGAAAGACAGTCGTGAGCAGCCTGGCCGTGAGAATCAACCATCTGCCCCTTCGCCAAGGGACAGTTCGGCGGTTCATAGCTCGGTTGTGAGCTTGTGGTAATTTCCCACAAGGGATAGGCCGGTCGTGGTATTCTGGTTAAGTGTGCCACATGGGTCAATGGCGTGAGGAAGAGGAAATCTGCTCCAGGCACGCGCCAATACCGTTTGGCAGTTCTGCATATACTGGTTGGAGGACAAAACCTTTACACGCGTAAGGTGGTGAGAGGCGAGCACTGCATCCTGTCTATGGAAGGACAACAGAGGTGGTACGCGCACGATCTTGAGGCTACATGGCCAGCCTAGAAAATAGTGGAGGAAGATGAACGTTAGATGTATGCAACTTGAAACCATTTTCGCCATCTGAAATACTCTCTCTCTAACAGTCCCTCTCTTCTTCCGCAAGTGGTTTGACTTGATCGTCGGAGGGTCTATCCGGCACACCACCGCCGGGTAGCTCACCGTTTCTGTGTTGCCAGGTTAGACGCCGTCAAGAAAAGCTTGGAGTACAAGGAGTACAGAAAGCAGAAGATATTTCGCCCCGTACAAATAGTATATGTTAGGTTTTTATTCTTGGCAACCCCGTTTGACAAAACTCCTTTCAGATGTATTTATTTTCGCACTTTTATTTCAGTGAGGCTATGAGTTTATTATATGCAAATCCAAACCCGAATCGAGCCATGCAGAGAAGTTTTGTGATGTTAATGCTTTCAAGATTGCCACTATTTGATTATTACGGGTCGAATGACCGGTCACCATGGTAAGCAAAATTCAAAATTGCATTCAAAATTGCATGTCAGCCGTTGCTCGCTCGAGCTAAGGCTTGCTCGCTCGAGCCAAGGAATGCTCGCTCGAGCGAAGGATTGCGTCCATACAAAAACCTGAAAGAAGTGATCGGTCGCTCGAGCCAAGGATCCGTCGCTCGAGCCAAGGCACTAGTAGAAATCATGAAAATTACTCTCCTCGCTCGAGCCAGGAAAGCTTCGCTCGAGCGAGCCTCAGAATCCGAATTTCTTAAGGAGTTTGTTTTCTTCCCAATCTAGGATTACTTTTGGTTCTCTATAAATATTTGGTTTTCTCCCAAAACTAAGTAATTGATTGAAGTCCTCCAGATCTTCTTTTTGGTTCTTAAAAGTTTATATCTGGGGATATTTTGCTATTTTTCTTTGATGTTTTTTGAGTGTTCAACTCATGGTTTAAAGAGAGTACATCAAAGGTTTGTTTGTTATACACAAAAGAGAGAGAGAGAGTTGTTCTTCAGTTGTGAATTCTGAAGAATTCGAGCCTGAAACTTTGGTGGAATCCGGAGTGGCTCATCAGAAAGACAATTCCGTGCTGAAGATAGGGTTAGAAGAGGCACATAGAGGTTGGTTCAATTAGGTGTTGTGAATTCGCTAGATAATTGAGAGTATACCTGTGTAATTCCTTTAAATCTTTTTAGTGGATTGTTCTTGTGGCTGTTGCCCGTGGTTTTTTGATCACAATTAGAAGGTGTCCAATTGTGGTTTTTCCACGTAAAATCTTTGTGTCTCTTTGTCTTGATTGTTTGATTGGGATTGTTATATTTTGCTTAAAATTGGTACATAATCACAAATCAACATCTAGGGTTTCTAGATTTTTCAGTATAGATAGATACATCACTAAAATGTCCCATGGGTTTTTGTTTATTTTCTTACTAGCAATATAATTATAATTATATTTCATTTTAAATCACTTATCTTTAATTTATAAACTCTCAAAAGAGTATTTTAGTCATTAAATTCAATTTGGGTACAACTTGGGTGGGCTCAATTCGATCAACACAAGCTCAACCTGATTTTGTTTTAAGGCCTGGAGAAAAATGTTTAAAATACCATTTCATAAAATTTCTAAAATACCATTTTTGTTAATTTTAATGACTAAAATACCATTTTTCTGTTAGTTTTACTTAACGAAAATAGACAAATGATTTAAATAAAAAATAAATCAAAAAATTAGAGTTTAAATTGATAAAATAAAAAACTCAGAGTTTATTCTGTTACGAATGTCAAATTTTGAGAATTTTTTATTTTTTTTGTAATTTTTTCTCCATTTTAATATGCGTTACATGTTGTGACATTGGGGTTGTTTGGTATAAATTTTAAGAGGTGATTATGATTTATTTTAATTTGAGAATATGTGTCAAATTGTTTAATATAATTTTTACTTATAATTTATTAGATAGAAATAACTTAAATATGTTTAAAAAATTAATTATTTAAAAATTAAAAAACTAATGCTTTTAACTTCTACTTTATGATGTTATTAAATTTTAGTTTAAAAGAACTTACAGTAACCCTAAATTAGTGGTGGTTCGTGACTTGTACACAATTTTCTCATTTCATTTTCAGAAGAGAAATGTTAAGGTTTATGAAATTTTTTTCATAAAATGATCATAAAAGATTTGTGACTCTTAGATTACCATAGTTAGTGTGTTATGCTTTATTCTCAGTGTAATTAAAAAGTCACAAATCTTTTATGATCATTTTCATGAAAGATTTTTTATGATACTTAGCATTACTGTTTTCAAAATGATGAAATGTTTTTAAACCCAAAAATCAGAATGATGTGGACTTCAATGCTGAGTGATTATCACTGATGGAGAAAAAAGAGTGGATGGGTCTCAAAATGTCAAAAACTGGGCCCATTATTTTACTCTTTGCGGATGATTTGGTCTTTGTTTGCTAAGGTTGACAGTGCGAACTGCACCATCATTTTGGAAGTGCTAAATGAGTTTAGTAAAATCTCTGGGCTTAGAGTGGACGTTCACAAATCCAACATGTTTATTTATCCTAACATTGAAAGGAGGAGAGCTAAAGCTCTGCGCAATCTGTGTGGTATTCCATTGACCCAAAATTTCGGGAAATACCTTGGAGTTCCCTTGCTTCACACCAGGGTTAGTAAAAATCATTTCGACTCCATTTTGGTACTTTCTCTCTATTTATTTATTTATTTTGTATTCATTTAAAAAAAAAAATAAGGCACCGTTTGGATAGATGGTTTGGGAGTTTTTTTTTGACTATTTTAGTCACAAAAGATAAAATATGTTATTTTAGTCACAACAAATAAAACATCATATTCAACCCATAATCATTACACTCTTCTCTCACAAAAAAAAAAAAATCAAAAAGTCAAAAAGGCCTTTCCAAACTAAACTTTTTAGCCCAAGCTAAAATAGTAAAAAAAGTCCAAAAAATCAAAAAACCAACCCACTTCCGAAACGAAGTCTAATATGATACACATGAAAATCATGGTACAAAATGACGATCCTCGGCTGCACAAGTCTGCCGTCATCCTTGCGGCACCCCCAAAACGACGTCGTTTTGGAGGAAATTTTAATTTAAAAAAAAAAAAAAAGGCAAAACAAAACTAGAGGGGAAGAAGAGAGAGAGGACGGAGGGGGACCAAAATCAAACCCACCCTAACTCTTTACACAAACCCAAATCAAGCGCAAAATCTTCCAAGGATTCAACCACGAGACCTTCTACATGGACGGTAGCCTCTCCTCTCTCCTCCACCCAGACCAGTTCCGCCGCGAGTGCTTCACCCAGTAACGAGACATAAAAGCCATGGACCCAATCGAGCTCCTCGGAATCTTACCCACTTGCCACTTTGGCAAGTTTTGCTCCAAGAAATTCCTCTCCATCATCTATCCCAAGATGGAGAAAACTTTGTTTGCTTGGTCCGGCCGGATCTGGGGCCGCCACGGCTGCTCCTTCGACCTCGCTACCTTTCGAGGCCACTGCGCCACCGACGACTATGGCGGCGCCCTCTTCTGCAATGGCCTCGGCAACTCCCTTCCTGCCACCCTAGCCGAAATCACCCTTGGCGTCGAATAAGACTTCTATGACGTCAGCCGAGTCAACGATGGTTTGCTCAGATCTTCTCCCTTCTTCTCTCCTCTTCTTCCTCCCTTCTTTTCCTCCTTTGGTTTTTCCTCTGGTTCTGTTTTGCTTTTTGTTCTTTTTTTTTTTTTTTTAAATTGAAATTTCTCCCAAAACGACGTTGTTTTTAGGGTGCCACAAGGATGGCGACAGGCTTGTGCGGCCGAGGATCTAGACTCTAAAATGACCGAATGCCTTTTTGGCTTGTGACGTTGATTAGCAGGACCATCATGAAAAGTTAAACAAATAAGGGAGAGAAAAACTACTCTCACCCACATGAGCTACTTTTGATAAAATTATAAAGTAAGTCAAAATAACCTTCATAGTTTGAAAATGTTTTTTTTTTAAAAAAAAAAAAATTCTATTTTAATCAAATAAATGAAAATAAAAATTACTTATTATTTTTTATATTTTTTTTATTTTTAGAAAAAATTAATTTTTAATTTAAAAATAATTTTAATGTTTATTTTCAGGTGATGCACGGTGTGGTTGGTGCAATTTAAAGGCAAAATTATAAATCACGGATTAACAAATAATCAAATTACAATTTGGATGGTTTGGACAATTTCAATTTGTTAATTGATCAAAGAAGGAATATTTATTCAAAAATATTTTTTACGTACTTATATTTTACGTAATCCAAATTATACAAAAAGATGTAGGGAAGGATAGGGGTGGGGCTATTCCCGCTAACTATATATATATTTTTAATAATTAGGTGTTGGAGCTAATTTAATTTTTTTAAAAAAATTCCACTTGTTCAACAATATTGGGTTTATAATTTATTTTATTATTATTATTCTCTATCCTCATCTCGGCCATGCTAAATCAGAGACTTGTTGTGGTTTGGTATCTTAATTAACAAATTTTATTTTTTATTTTTTCAAAAAAAAGTTTGATTTAGCATGGTCTTATATAGGCTTCTCTTTTTATTTTGATTTTGTAGATTCATCTCGACAAACTGAAGTCACTGATTTTTTTTTTTTTTAAATTTTAATCTTGATAAATTGTTATTTTTTTGTTTTATTTATTTATTTATTTATTTTAATTTGAAAAGTTTAATCTCAATAAAGTTTATAATCAAAACTAAAGTTTACAATTCGTATTCGATTGAGTTTTTATTCTTCTTTACTTTAATCAAAATAAATACTAAATTAATTTAATTTTAAAAAATTAATTTTGTTTCAAAAATAAAAAAATATATAAAATGATGAGTATTTTTATTTTTATTTATTTTACCAAACTCACTTTATTTTTAAATATAATTTATAGGTTGTTTTGGATTATTTTATAATTTTTATCAAAAGAGACTCACGTGAGAGTAGGTATTCTCTCCCTATATTTGTTTAGGCATTTATGGTGGGCTCTTGCTAATCAACGTGTCTAATTAAATAGGCGTTTGATCATTTCTTCGGTAGTTTCTTAGGTGTTCGTAGCATTATTAAACTGTGCGATCCATGAAAATTTATTTTTAAAATAAAAAATTAATTTTGAGTCCTAATATTTTATGTATAAAAAATTTTAATAATTAAAAGTTAAATATAAATAAATTTGTTAATAGTTGATAAAAATTTTGTTACTATGTGATCCTATGTAAAAGGCTCATAAAAATATTTTTTCCAAAGTTAGAAATATATATATATATTCTCGATCTGAAATCAAATTCTCATTCGTGTTAATCAAATTTATCAAAAATTATGTATTTCAATTGTATCAAAATATTTTTTTTTAAAAAAAATAAAAACAGTAGAAAATTCTATAATGTACAAGTTAAGATTTGATTATAACTCATAGTGTATTATTTTAGTTATTAATTGAAAAAGTCTTTGCTAATTTCTTATGTTTTTAGTTATGTATAAAGTGGTGCATTGGATCTTTAATTATGCTTCAAATGGTGTTTGATTATGATTTCTTATAATATTTTTATATAACAATAATTAAGTATTTTATTACACGAAAAAAGTGCTTAAGGTGGATTGACTTAAAGGTAAAATTTATGCTTATATTAGTAAGATCGTAATAGTTATTCACATTGATACATAACAAATTACAAATCCAAATCATAAACAATGTCTACAAGGGGAATCAAACCCAAAATCTCTATGGGCAGGAATTTATTTTTAAGATGAAAATTTGATTTTGAGTTTTAATACTTTATGTGTAGAAAAATTTAATAATTAAAAGCCAAATATAAACAAATTTGCTAATGGCTTATGGAAAATTTTCTCACCGTGTGTGATCTTATGTAAAAAACTCATAAAAACAATTTCTTTCAAAATTCTTAAACTAGATAGGGCAAATTACAAACACCCCTCTCAAGGTTTGGTAAAAATACAGATTCCCCCTTGAGGTTTGAGAAATTACATCCTGTCCCCTGAGGTTTATATTTCCATAACAAATTACCCCCTGAGGTTTTTATTTTTATACAGATTCCCCATAATTTCTCCTAATTTGTTATGAAAATTTGACCTTCAAGGGGTAATTTGTAATTTCTCAAACCTTAGGGGGAATCTGTATTTTCACCAAATCTCGATGGGGTGTTTGTAATTTGCCCAAATAAACAAATAAAATGTATTCTCAACCTAAAATTAAATCTTCATTTATGTCAATCAAATTTACTAAAAATCATGAATTTCACTTGTATCAAAATATTTTTTTTCTGAAAAAACAAAGAGTAAAAACATTGAAAATTTCTATAATATACAAATTATGATGTGGTTGTAACTCATGGTGTATTATTATGGTATTAATCGAAAAGATCTTTGCTAATTTATTATGTTTTTAGTCATGTGCAAAGTGTATGTTGTTATTTAAAATTTTTATTTAAAAATTATTTCAAAAAAATCAATAGGTGCCTTAAATATATACAATCATTTTCGACGAATCATTATTCTTTAAAATAATACTCCACACTATTTATCATTTAACATTTGTCAATTTATCTTCTAAAAACTCAAAAGAAGAAGAAGAAGAGAGAGTATTGAGTTCCATTATTTTAATTAATCAATATCAATTTGGACGCTACACATGTATGTAAATCACTTCTACAAATATGATATCTGACATAAAATTACAATAGAGTTAACTTTAATTAATGTAATGATATTTTATACTATAACATGTGTTACAAAAGAATAATATTAATTTAAATTTAAATTATTTATTTTAATAATCTTGATCTTATCGTTCTATAAGAATGTTATTTGAATACTTATATATAATAAATTTAGTCAAATTATTAGTTTTTTTTTTATACTTTTAGTTATATTGTGGTATAAAAGTGTAATTATCATATAATAATTTTATATGATATATATTAAATTAGAAGATATTAAAAATAATAGTTAAATTAGAAAGAGCATTAGTAATATAAAACTAAAAGTGATTCTAATTATTTAATTTAATTTTTCGGGCAAATTACACTAACAGTCCCTATAGTTTGGGACATGTGTCACTTTGATCCCTGATTTTTCAATTATGACACATTTGGCTTTAAATTTTGAATCTTGTTCCAAATAAGAATAATAGAAGATACTATTGCTCAATTTTAAGGATAAAGTTGTCAATTTGATAAAATATAAACTAATTTGATAAAAATAAATGTCAAAAAAATATTTTTGAATTTTTAAAAATTATTTCTACCTACCAAAGATAAAATTAATAAATATTTTACACATTTATTTATTTATTTATTTTATCAAATTAATTTTTAGTGTGGATGTGAAATAAATTTAAACTAGTACAATACACGTGTAAATCATGCTATAAATATTACACATGATTTCTGGAATCTTTTATCATTTTAAAAATCACAAGTGGTTTTGAGATAAATATAAATTAATACGCTACACATGTAGACCACGTTAGGTATAAGGGAGAAGTTATTGATAAATTTAAACTAGTGCTTGAGATAAATTTAAATTAATACGATACACGTGTAGTTCACGTTAGGTATAAGGGAAAAGTTATTGATAAATTTAAACTAGTACGATACATAGGGCCGGCCCTAGCATAAGGGAGAAGTTTTTATTTGAATTTTTAAAATTTTTATAAATATAAATAGAAAACTGAAAATGTAAGTGTTACCAAACGGCACCTTATCATTTTAATCATAAATTTTTTATTAAAAAAATATATATATTAGACGGGCCCTCATTTTCATAATTTGCCTTAGGCCCCACATATTTGAGGGCCGGCCATACACATGTAAATCATGCCACGTATAAGGAAAAAGTTATCGGTTGGTCAAGGGCACCACCATGTGACGCTTCACATGCATTGTGATTGATGGAAGGGGGTGAAGGTCATAATCTTGTATTGGATAATTAGAGAATATGAAAAGGCATGAGAGTTTGTATTTAGCCTGAGATATAGTCACGTGGTGCCCCAAATAATTTTCCCCTATAAGGACACTTCAAAATGATATTACTTTGAAATGAAATTTTATTTTAATCTTTTCTACCAAACAATGGATGATCCCAAATAGAGTTAGGTCAGTTGGCTTCCCATTCACCATCCTTCTAAATTTAGGTAGTTTAAAAAAAATGTATCAACATCCATCCTCTCAGACCATCGAAACCACCCATTCTGTGGTGAATCAATTTGAGCCATTCATTTTTTATGAGTCGAATGAATGTTTACCTAACCCTATTATCTTCTTTTTTTAGTTTCTCAATCCACTTATAATACTTTAATTTCCTGTATTTCTATAAAATTCACCCTCAAATCCTTTCATTGGAAATCCATGCATACAATCGAAACCTAAAAGTCATTAGGAAGTCCTATTCTATTAAATAATTTTGCATGTTTGAAATGTCTAATCCATTTGATCAACTAATACATCAGACTAAGATGCCCACTACTGTCACTGGTGGCACAAATGCATGTGCTTGTCTATTATTTAACAACAGAACTCCATCATCTCTATAAATAGTCCCTTCATATAGAGATGGTGAGACAGTTTGTATTATATTCTTTAGAAGAACTAATCACTATATGAGTTCCTTCATAGTGAATGCACACTCTTTGACATCAAAATCTTCTCAGTTTCTTCTCGATGTCCGTTTAATCCAACAAAAAAACAACCTAATTTCCCCTTCCATTATATTTCAATCACACAAGAAAAGTTTATACCTGAGGAACATTGTGAGGACCCCTGAGGCAGCTCTTGTTGAGGCACAGTCAATAAAAGTTGTGGAAGAAAAACCTTTGATGTTGAACATGAAAGCAACAGTGACTGTGAGGAACAGTAGGAAGGTTGGTATAATGGACATGATACTCAGTCGGTTCGATGGTTTCATTTACCCTGCAGCAGCAGAAAAAGGTGTTGTTCTACAGCTTGTGAGCACTGAACTAGATCCAAGTATGTAAACCTACTAACATCAAATTTTCCTTCTTTCTGTTCTGTTTAAAAAGCTAACATGTTTTTTGTACTGAAGAGACAATGGAGCCAAAGCTGAGCAAAGAAGCTGTATTAGACTTGTCGAAGAGCCTAAAAGTTGGAACGAAGCAGAACACTTACCAGGTTGAATTTAAGGTTGAGTCTGATTTTGGGGTGCCTGGAGCCATCACAGTGTATAACAAATATCCAAAGGAGTTCTTCTTGGTGAGCATCTCCTTCGAAAGGTTTGTTCATTTTGCCTGCAACTCTTGGGTTCAACCGGCAAATGTTCATTCCAACAAAAGGATCTTCTTCACTAACAAGGTAGAATCCAAGTGTCCATCATCCCATTGATCCATTAACCATGATAATATTTTTAGTTTTAGTTTTTCAAAACATAAAATAACATTATACTTCAATAAGTATCATTTAGTTATGAATTACAGAGCTATCATAAATTGGTGTTGCATACCAATTCATACAAGCAGCAAATAGCTCTTTCACGGAATCTTAAAATGATAATCTTTCAGCGAGCGCCACAGAAACAATGTAACTGTTCAATATTTTGGATGTACAACCATTTAAACTAAAAAGTTGTCAATGGTTAGATTGCATCAGATGTGTATATACAATTCAAACATGTATCTAACATCAAAACAAATTCTCCACAAGAAATGATTCATTGGCTTAAAAAGTAAAGTTGTAACCTTTCTTGGATTTGACAGGCATATTTACCATGTACAACACCATTGGGACTGAACAAGGTAAGAGCTAAGGAATTACAGGAATTGAGGGGTGATGGAAAGGGACTCAGGTTGCCGTCCGACAGAATATATGACTATGATATGTATAATGATCTAGGAAATCCAGATAAAGGAACTGAATATTCAAGACCAACACTTGGAGGTCAAGAGAACCCGCATCCCAGACGTTGCCGGACAGGACGTCCATCCACAAAAACTGGTGAGGATAACTCAAAGGCTCTATGGCTTTATATGGTTTAAACATCATGAACATCAAAACACTATCTTCTTCTCTTCTTCTTGTTTTTTACTTTTTTTCTTGGTTTGAACCATCTGTGTCAATAATATCTAAAGCTTTATCCAGGTCTTAAGCTCATGCAAAATTTTTAACGTACTAAACATTGGGTATGATCAACTAGTGCAATCTATCTATTTTCAGATTTCACAACAAATAGCACAAACTGAACCTCAAATGCATAATGATATGATTATTTATCGTTTGGCATGTCACAGACATGAATGCAGAAAGCCCAATGGAGGGATTCGAGTCCATATATGTGCCAAGAGATGAAGCATTGGAGGATCCTAAGCAGGAAGCACTCTTAGCAGGAAAGTTAAAAGGAACACTTCGTAATATAGTTCCTTCTTTAATAGCATCCATCCATACTGAAAATGGTGTTTTTAAGGAGTTTTCTGAGATTAACAGTCTATACAAAAGCCAACCAGTTCTTAAAAAGAAGTCCCAGGATAAATTTCTTAATAAACTTGTGTTGACAAAGGTTCTCGGTAATATTCAAGAGTTCTTAGAAGAAATTGTCAAGTTTAATCCTCCAAAGAGCTTCACCAGTAAGTGCTAAATTGAGTTTGCTTCTTCCAAATTCATTATCATAACAACTTTTATGTTTTCTTCCCTAAATTGGACATAATAAATTTTTGGGGAAAAAAACCTGTCTTTAAATTTAGAGGACACATCCTGGTTACGGGACGATGAATTCGGTCGACAAGCTGTGGCAGGAATAAACCCTTTGAACATAGAGAAGCTGAAGGTATGTAGAAGAAAGGATTTTCCTAATTCTGTTTTTTTTTGTTTTCTGTTTTCATTTTTGGAAAACACAAGGGTTTCTTTCTTTTCTTTTTATTTTATAATAAATAAAATATTCTATTTCAAATTTTCAAATAGGTGTTTCCACCAGTAAGCAAACTTGATCCCTCAGTATATGGTCCACAAGAATCAGCACTGAGAGAAGAACATATTATTGGTCATCTCTGTGGAATGTCCATACAACAGGTATGACAAAGTCTTCTCTTTGTTTGAATGAGAACAACATATGTTAGCTTCTATTATATGCATGTCAAATGTCAAAAAAAAAGTGGGCAAAAGGACATTCTTGTGGAAAACAAGTACAAGGATAAAAACAGGGTTTAAAATTTCAAAAAAAAAAAAGAAAAACTTGAACCATAACACCAATTCAGCCATGAAGCATGATCCTAACTTTACTATAACCCATTATTTTAATTTTTATTTCAAATGAATTGACAAAAAATTGAAGTATTTGCCAGTTCTGCTCCTCTTATCTAGAATTTCTGAAAAGGATAGGCAAACCATTCATGCACGGGAACACATCCTTTAGCATCTTATTTATAAATAACATTGCAACAAACTTCATAAATCAATCACATTTATTAAATCACGACATAAAATACTCACAACATTAAATGCTATTTTCTTGATGATCATCCTTTTTT
This sequence comes from Camellia lanceoleosa, assembly GCA_025200525.1. Classification (NCBI taxonomy): domain Eukaryota; kingdom Viridiplantae; phylum Streptophyta; class Magnoliopsida; order Ericales; family Theaceae; genus Camellia; species Camellia lanceoleosa. The sequence continues at coordinate 37,761,629 of CM045765.1, forward strand.
TTTTCTTTTCTTTCTTTTTTTTTTACCAGGCATTAGATGAGAACAAGCTGTTCATATTGGATTACCACGATATATATCTTCCATTTCTCAACAGAATAAATGCTCTTGATGATCGGAAAGCTTATGGAACCCGAACAATCTTCTTATTGACCCCAAAAGGAACTTTAAAGCCTATTGCAATTGAGCTGAGTCTCCCGCAAATGGTTTCAACTTCCCCATCAAAGCAAGTTCTCACCCCTCCAATTGATGCCACCACCAATTGGCTTTGGCAACTTGCCAAAGCCCATGTTAGTTCCAATGATTCCGGGGTTCACCAACTTGTTAATCACTGGTAAGGCAAACCGTTCCCAGGACTACTAAGTTTCATATTGGTCAACTGTAGAGATACTGTATAGTTTTTATTTTTTGGTTCTAATTTTTTCTTAGGCTATAAAGTAACTCGCACAAAGCCACATATTCCCACCCCAACCACCATTTTTATTTTTATTTTTTTCTTTTAAAAAAAATATTGTTTGGGGTCAAATTTAGTTTAAAAAAAAAGAAAAAAGAAAAAAGAAAAAAGGAAATAGTTTTCAAAATTCACTAAATTCCATGGAAAAAAAGTGATTCCCTAATTCTGTAAACAATTTTTAATTCTTTGCCTCCCCCCCCAAGCCACTGGTAATCCCCCCTCCAATTACCCTCTTCACTTGTTTCTAAATCAAGTTATTTGAAATCATGTGTACTAACCATATTTTATGCTTTCGTTTTTAACAAAAATAAACATAAATATGTTTCGTATTTTCTACAAACAAAAACAATAAACTGTAAAGGAACCCATTTTTAAGTTTTGTTTGTCACATAGACCCTAGAGTTGGAGAGAGGATTGCCCCAGTAACAGCACAAAGAATTCCAATAGGCAGACGGAAGAGCATTAGAGCCTATATGACATAAAGTTGAACTGGGTCAATTATGTTAATATCATTAGGTTGGGTCAGGTCAAAGCTAATAACATCTACACAAATTATCAGGCTAGGATTTAGCCCTTTGGGTCAAGCACATTCACATGGACACAAATATGATTTTCCATTAAGCTTAGCCACTGAAACAAACTGATCATATGACTGATAATCCAACACTCAACAGGTTAAGAACCCATGCATGCATGGAACCATTCATAATAGCTGCTCACCGGCAGTTGAGTGTGATGCACCCCATCTTCAAGCTTCTTGATCCCCACATGCGATATACAATGGAGATAAATGCGATGGCTCGTGAGACACTCATTAATGCGGGAGGGTCCATTGAACACTTCTTTACCGCAGGCAAATATTGCATGGAGATTTCTTGCGCTGCCTACCAAGATTGCTGGCGCTTTGACCTCGAGGGCCTTCCAGCAGATCTAATAAGAAGGTTTTTTTTAATTTATCAAACTTCCATTTTTTTTTCTTCTCTGATTTGTAATAATTTATCAAATGATTAGTTAAACTAATTAAATTCTATACAGAGGGGTGGCAACACCAGACCCAACACAACCTCATGGACTAAGATTATTTATTGAGGACTACCCTTATGCAAATGATGGCCTCCTTATCTGGTCTGCTATAGAAAATCTGGTTTCTGACTGTGTAAATTACTACTACCCAGAGGCAAATTTGATCCACACTGACATGGAGCTGCAGGCCTGGTACAATGAGTCCATTAATGTGGGCCATGCAGATGTTCGAGATGCTACTTGGTGGCCCACGCTGTCTACTTGGTGGCCCACGCTGTCTACTTGGTGGCCCACGCTGTCTACTTGGTGGCCCACGCTTGCTTATGCAAATTCTCACCACCATCATATGGCTTGCATCTGCACAACATGCTGCACTCAACTTTGGGCAGTATCCCTATGGCGGTTATGTTCCAAACCGCTCACCACTAATGCGACGACTAGTGCCGCAACAAAAAGATCCTGACTGGGAAAATTTTGTTGCTGACCCACAAGGGTATTTCTTAACATCGTTGCCAAGTATGTTCCAAGCAACACAATTTATGGCTCTGATTGAAATAATATCAACACATTCACCAGATGAGCAGTATATTGGAGAAAGACAAGACTCTTCAACTTGGTCAGATGATCCTCAAATTATAGAGGCATTCTATAGATTTTCAATGGAGATCAAAAAGATTGAAAAGAACATCGAAAAGAGAAATTCAGACCCAAGCCTCACAAACAGATGTGGTGCTGGAATTTCACCATATGAGCTGCTCATGCCAAGCTCAGGACCTGGGGTTACTTGTAAAGGGGTGCCTAATAGTATAACTGTGTGAGTAGCATAAATGAAGCATTATCTTATCTTCAGAAGTCACAACTATTTCATACAATTCGTTAGCATGGATATTGCAAATTCAATGACACTATACTTAAAAACAAAATAATTGAAGAAAAAACATGAATGTACAGATGATAAATTATATATTAGTAGAAAAAGTATAAGGCCAGAATGCAGAAAAGATAAGTCTGCCAAAAGAGTAAATGGCAAGGCAGTGAAAACCCAATCCTACTAAAAATAAACAATAAACAGGACAAAGATCAAGAACCAAAACAATATAAAAAATACAAGGCTTCAATTTGGGCTTTGAAACTGCCAAGGCATGGAGTCAAGGTAAACCAATGTTACCACACTTACTTCAATGGAAAATACTGCAAACATTTGATCATCATCTATTCCTATGGTTCATTTAAAGAATTTCCATCTTTCATATGTTAAAGCAAAAGCACAGTTCCAGAAAAAGACCATTCATAGAATATTTTTTTTAATATTTTTTTTTTCTGATGGGTAAAAGAAATCTGCTAGAAGTGTCGCCAATGTACATGCGTGTTTTCATTGTAAAACTAACACAATAATTTCATCTTCGCTGATACAACACTGCACCAAAACAAAAAAAATAAAAACAAAACAAAACAAAAGGAAAGCAAGAAAGATAGAAGAAGACCAACACTGGCATTCTAGCCGTTGGCTGAAAGTACAGCGAGCTTAAAGCATAATGTGATTCGAGGTGGACACCAGCCCCGTGATCCGCCTAGTTAATCCATATCAGTTCCCATTTTTAACAGTATGGAATTGACATTTAAACAGATAAGACTAAATTGAGATGTACTTGATTATTGTTATTATTATTATTATATGAATATGCATATATATTTATTATTTTTTTCATTTTATGAAATTTATTTTTAGTGTAAATTATACCATGTCCCTATAATTTAAGCAAAGTTTTACTTTAATCTTCGTAATTTCAATTTGACAATTTGACCCCCTACATTTTCAATTTTATTGCAATGTGGTCTCTCCGTCATTCGTTATTAACATTATGAACGGAAGATGAAATCATGTACAAAATTAGGAGGACCAAAGTAGAATTCAAATGCCCCTATAGTTTTGCAAGTATTCTTTTTCCATTCCAAATTCTAACAAAAAGTGATGGAAGGAGCACATTGCAACAAAATAGAAACAAAAACCAATGATTTATAGCATTATCCAATAACATATCATAAATATCAACTAGATTCATTTCACCAGCTTCCAAAATCTAATACACTCATCAACACAAAGAAAAAGAACATAGAAAAACTGAAATAAGAATTTACAAGTCCAATTGGGGAGCATGAGGGATTTCAATAAAATAAAGAAATAAATTTCCATTGACGACAGTAGGTGAACATAACAATAGAATAATTGAGATCCAATACAATATTCCTTCAAAACATCAAAATGGGCTACCACATATGAGGAAAATGCAGTAACCCATGTTAACAACAATTATTAGGAACTTGATTATATATACAACAAAAAATGGATAAATTTGAGAATTCCCAAAATCTGTAGTGAGTTGAAACACAACTACAACACTTGCACATATTCCCAGCCCTGTCAAACAGGGGAGGAAAATAAAATTAAAAATTTGGCTAGACAATTTTTAGCTTGAACTTCTGTCCCTACTACCAGCAGCAACCTTGCGGTGACGCTTTGAGCTGGATTTCTTTTCTCTCCCACGCTTTGTTGGGATCTTCCTAATTGCAGTAGTTTCAATTCCTTGTGTTAAAATCTCAGGTGACGTTTTATTTGTCAATTTGTCGATAGGTGGTGGTGGTGGTGGTGGAGGATGAACAACAGCAATAGTACCACCAGGAGGGGGAGGAGCCCAGTGCTCTAGAATATCTCTATGGTACCCCTGCACACAGTTAAAAATTAACAACATAATGAGAGAGAGAGAGAGAGAGAGAGAGAGAGAGAGAGAGAGAGGAACGTGAGAATTTTTAAGACAAATTTGGGAATGTGGACTCTTTATGGGACAAAATTTGAAGTTTGGAATCCTCTTGGGTTTCGATCTCCTCCATTGCAAGGGATTCACTTTATTTATAGTTTTTCTTCTTGGTTTTTTTTTTTTCCGGGGCTTGCTTCGATCAGTAATTTTTGGTTTTTCTCAGAGGACATCTTCTTGTCCTCTCTTGCATTCCTTTCATTTTTTTTAATAAATATACTTTTGTTGCTGATCAAGAGAGAGAAATTAGAACTGAAATATCTCCCAAATTCCATAAAAGGAAAGAATATTGGTCCCAAATTATTTGAATTGCACAGATGTAGTCTACTAGCAACCAAAATAGGAAAATGATAGCTTGAAACCTAAGAAGCACAAACACTACCATAAAGGAAGCGTGGCGTTCTGGACACCCTCCTCGAACACAATACTTCACAAACACTTCTAAAAGCCCGTCTGACACTTCTTTAACGTGTTTTAATTACAATTTTAAATTAGTTTTAAATTTTTAAATTTTCTTTTCCATTACATTTGAATAAACTATTCATATATTTAACATATAGTAAATTTATATAAATAAAAAATTTTAACATGTCCCATGTGTATCATGTCCTATATTTTGTTAAAATTGTAGTGTCATATCATGTGTCCATGTCTATGCTACTTAGCTTGGAACTATGGTCATATACAAATAAACAAATTAAATTAAAGATTAAAAAAAAAAAGTTTTTAAGAAAACAAAATATGACTTCAGTGAAGCAAATAGAAGAAATCGAAAAGGTTGTGTGGGATGCAAAAGTTATGTCTAAGAGGAAGAACTAGAGGGCCTTGAGAAGAAATGCTTATGGATCCTCATGATTATTAGTGTGTTGTTCTCCCCCAATAATTTAGACCAAAAAAAAAAAAATCAAAATCAAGCATGAGACCATCGAAGAAAATGAGAATCATTGCTATAATTCATCTTAGAGTGGACATTTCCATATTACTATTATCACTTAGGCCTAGAGTTGTCAATAATTGACCTCATTCATGATTATAAGATTCCAATGTAAAATGGTGCTTCTCCATGTTTGGAGAGTGTATAGGGTATAAACAAAATGGAGTGTCTCAGATTTTCTACAACATCCATAAGTCCTTGATAAATCCACAAGGTTCCGAACCTTGGAAGAAGGCAATACAAAAAATATAACTATGTATCTATGAAGCACGAACACTTTCATAAAGTAGGCATGTCGTGTCGGACACAACACTTTGCGGACACATTTAAAAAGCATGTCCGACACTTCTTCAAAGTGTCTTAATCACAACGTAAATTCATAATATTGGACACTTCACCAATAGTTTTTCAACCATCTGAACACAACCTATGTGATGAATCTCTTCATAGTAACAATGTTTTGTATTCTTTATAATGCAACTTATTCACTCTATATCATAGTTGCACGAAACGGAAACGGGAGCGGGAGCGGGAGCGTGGGAGTGTGGCCACCTAGGGGAATCCTAAATTGGAAGCGCTTATGTATTATTTTTATTGATAACATTTTAAATTCATCTATATATATTTTTTATTTTTAATTGACATATATATATTATAAATAAATAAAAAAGTATAAAAAAACTATATGTTAAAATATTCTAATTATATACTTTTATTAGATTTTTTTAACCAAAAAAAAATTATTTATTTTCTTAAAAAAATAAAATAAATTTATTTTGTTAAAATTGTTGAGAAAGAGAGAGAAAAGATGTCGATCAAATAGAGAGAAGAGGAAATCGAGAGAGAACCGAGAGAAAAGGAGGACAAGGAGATCGATCGAGAGAGAAGAGTCGGTTGAGAGATGAGATGAGACGAGATCGATCGAGGGAGAGATGAGACAAGATTGATCGACGAAGAGAAAAAGAGTAGCAAGATTGAGATCGAGATCACGATCGAGAGAAGAGGGACAGACAGATCGAGAGGAAGAGAAAAAGACAGATTCGTGATTAGATTCGCGTTTCTCTCGCATCGAACTCGCGATTCTTCTACGAATCTGAGTCAGCAGCACAGAATCGCGCTTCAAAGGAAGAATCGTGAGCAACTTGAACAATTCCTACTACTAAGCTCTATATATATGTTTTGAATAAGATGAATACACTATGTGTATTTTTATATTCTAAATTTGTTTTGCATTTTTTATATTGTACTTGTTACGTAAATGATATTTTGATATTTAAATTATGAAATATATGACTTCTTAATTTTAATTATTGTGGTGTTTTTTTCATTACCTTTGAATAAATTATTCATATTTCACATATAATAAATTTTTAATGTGCCCCAAACGCGTTGTGTCCTACATTTTTTGCAAATTGACGTGTCAATGTCGTGTCTATATTGTGTCACGTGTCTGTGTCTGTATCTGTCTATGTTACATGAACTCGGATACGGATATCGGGTGCAGATATATATATAGATGTCAGACTTATCAAATCATAAATTTAAGAATACGTGAACTCGGCAAAAAAAATATCATATTTTTATATTTTTAATCAGATATGTGAAATAAAATTGTGTTATATGTAACTTACAGTGTCAAAAATACATTTCTAGCAATTATACAACTTTATGTACATATAATAATAGTATTATATACAATTATATAAGAAGTACCCGTTAAAAAGTATCCGACACACTATGTTACATGGACTCGTCACTTTGGGGCGAAGTACCCGTGTCGACACGACACGACACGACACGACACGGGTGCGGGTGTGAGATTTGTGTCGGATTCGCCTCGTCTCTCTCGGACACGGCACTTTACAGACAGCAAAGAAATGAAAGAGGAGAAAGGAAGAGAACACAGTCCTTTGTTGGCCGATCATCTTTGTCTAGGGCTTCGATCACTGTTCGCCTCGTCTCTCTCACTATTGATCACGATCGTCTTCGTCTAGGGCTTCGATCACTGTCGATCTCGACCTCGAGCTCGATCGTCTTCGTCTCTCTCTTCGTTTCTGCTTCTCTCTCTCTTCGTCTCGTTTCTGCTTCTCTCTCTCTCTTCGTCTCTCAATCTGCTCTCTTCGCCTCTGTTTTACTGATTATATATATTAATCATATATAATATATATAATATAACAGATTATATATATTGATCATATATAATATATATAATATAATTTATATAATTTATCATATATAATATAATTTATAAATTATAATTTTTACCATATATAATAAAAACATTTAATTATTATTTCTTAAAATATCATATATAATAATTTTTATAAATTATTATTCATATTACATTTACATTAATATATAATATATAGTATAAATTACATTAATATAATAATATGTAATATTATTCATCTAAAAAAAATTATATAATACAATAGATATTATATAAATTATATAGATATTATATAATAATGATTGTATAACATATAATATATTTATAAGATAATATATACTTATATATATTAATAAAAATAAATAAACACATATATGTAAAATAATTATTTGTTATTTATATAATATAACTCATCTTAATACTATATTTAAAAATATATATATATATATTTAACGTATCCCCGTACCCGTATCCAAATTTGGATACATATCCACGTATCCTTAATTTTTAATTTTGAAATGTCCGACCCCTAGATACGCCCCCGTACCCGATCCTCGTACCCGCGTCCGTGTAACTTAGCCGACACATATCATATACCCATGTCCGACACTAGTATTTGATTTATTTTGAAAAGTTCGTGTAACATAGGTGTCTGTTATGTATTTTAATACTAGGCACAACACAAGCATAAATCAAAAAGATGTGTACAAGTATCTATCATTTCTATCTTTCTTAGAGCAATTTCCAGAGAATGTATCAGCTGAACGAAGAAAAAGAATATAATAATTACCTGAACCACAAAGTTGCGCCTTTCACAGTCCAAAAACATATTGAGAGTCCAATTTGTCTTCGCTGTGATCTTGTCCCTCACTGTAGAGAAACTAATCTGATCTCTGGAAGTAAAACGGTCGACCTCATTGAACCAAAGACAAGTAAAGAGGTTGGAGATGGGGACATGTTCCTTTATTATCACACATCCTTCAGGAACATCTGTGCAAACCCGATTACACCAAAATAAATAAAGAAAGAAAAATAAAACAGGAAAAGCAATGCAATCAACATAAGCAAAAGATGACAAGGATCACAAGCATACCACTTGTAATGGGAAACTTAGACTCAGAATACGGGGTTAAACCCTCCCTTTTGTAAAAATCAACCTGGAAGTCAATGGAGGCATTATCATACTTTCCAGCAGCTTTATTAGCTTTGGCTTCTACAAATACATCAAAGCGTCTATAGTGCCTAGATATCGCAAAACTTGCGTTTTCTCTCCACAAGAACCTGCAAGATAAGTAGAGAAGCCCAAAAAGTAAAAAAGTCTGTTTGTCATCAGCTAAAAAAGCCAAAAAACAACTCAACTTCCCGAACAAATCAACTCTTTTAGATTATACAAGAAAGCAAAAAAGCCACTAAAAAGGCCAACCCTAAATACAGATCGTAGTTCGCATAAAAACCTGTAACTACCAGCAGCGGGTGTTAGCATGCATAGTTGCACACTTGTATCCAATCACCATTCCAATCACTTACTTTTCAATTAATTGGACAAACCACTTATAGCACAAGGTTGAAAAGAATCAACAATAAACCCTTTGTTGGGTCTAGGTAAGAATCAACTCAAACATGTTTATGTGTATTGCACTGTAAGCTAGACCAAAAGATAAATTATGTTCACCCGAAAGAAAGCAAACATACAATCCAATAGCTTTATCCTTTTTTTTTTTGATAAATGCAATAGCTTTATCATTTACTATGTTGACTTCTAAAATGCCACACATTATAGGTAGATGGCATTAAATAAATATTATTAAAAAGAGGTATATTAAATCCATCAAGAATGGAAAGACATAAGAGGTGGAAGGAGGGAACCAACAACAAAATTCTAACAAAAATATTTTATGAAAAGAATAATTCCAGATGAGAAATGGATGAATTACCCTTTCAAGAAAGATGACAAAAGAAAGAATTCAAAAATGAATAAACATCAAATAACCCAAAGGAAAAGAAAGAAAGAAAGAAAGAAAGAAAGAAAGCCAAACTGGATAGAACAGACCACTAAAATATTCTACTTTAGTAACACCTTGGTAGCTGGGGAATATCCAAAACCTTGACAGTGCATTGCAGACAAATAATAAACCCATTACATGGAACACAAATTTCTTCAAATAGTGACAACAAATCTAAAGGCATTTTTACTTTCCTAGCACAAGAGACTATACTGGATGAATCATCCTAATTGAAGTACTATCCTCTGGGCCAATATCAGCCTAATTCCACAACTTGTCCATTAGAAAAGTTTCAAACGGATTTAAGGCGTTTCAAATATGAATAGTGAAATGGAAGAAGGGTATTCCAAGCATTCACAATGTATTTGAAAGTCTGCAATTTTTTTTCAATAAATGTGGAAGGGGGGAATAATTTATGGAGTGGTAACCCTGTTTTGGATAGCCTGCTGCATGCCATGTGGCTCAGACATGGTCATGACACCCATTTTAGAGTGTTGGTGCTTCCTAGGTCCAGCCAAGCCCATGCCTCCATCAACGATAAGCAATGGAGGTGGGTAGGCATCGAGACAGATACAATGATATGGAGGATTTGATATCATTGTATCTGTGCATCAGATAAAAAATAAATCAGATAAAATGAGCAAAATATTCAATACCTTTCGAGGATTTGATATGGATCCACAACAAGTTCAAGTTTTCCATCAATCCAAAGAGAGTAGCGGACATTGGGGAAAAGCCTATGCAGTAGAAGCTTTGGAACCTGCCAAAGGTATAGCCAGTGTCAAAGAATTTTACAAGCAGTAATAAACATAAGTTTTTCGGTCTATAAGACCTGATAAAAATCCTAATTGAATATTTATCCAAAAAAAATCCTAATTGAAATTTCATATCGCAAACCACCACCAATGTTTTAGTTCCTTTTCATCTATGTAGAGAAGATAAATGTTACATGGAAATTTTTTAGAGGCAAAAGCATAATGAGTGGCATTTTACCCTTCGTGAGGCAAGGCGTGAGCCTCCCAAGGCATCAAGGTGTAATCATTTTGAATTTTAATTTTTTATATGAAGTAAATAAATAACATATTTGATAATAGTAAAACATTATTAAAAATGAAATATAAAGGTATAAATACTTTTCACCTCGAGGCATCAAAATTTTCACTACAAAGAGAAGTTTTGGCCTCATCGAAGGTAAAATCGAATTCTTAACTTTAGTTATTGAGCTTCTCACTTGAGGCTTAACTTTGTGTTTTTAATAGACTGGCCATTTACTTGATTTTTTATATGGAATATAATTACCAAAGAGGTTCTTTTTTATGTTTTTGGCATAAACTAAATAAGTGCACTTATTTAGATAAATGCACTTATTTGGGTTACATCACTGCTCTACTTTTCTGCACATCTTTTCGTAAAAAAGTCAAAAAGTATATTTATTTAGATCATCCCAAATAACATTTAACAACAGCACAAGTCAAGCTCTCCATATGCGTACTAATCATAATGTTCATGTGCAACAGGCATACAAGGTGCATGCTTACACTGTGATGCAGAAGGAGTGTCACTTAAAAATCAAAACCACGATAGTCGAGGCATTTTTCCTTAGCCTCACCTTGAGGGGAGCCTTAGTAACACCTTTAAAATATTGGTTACGCACATAATAAGCATGAGTTTTTTGTCTAAGAATTATCTTATTTAAAATCTGTCTAAACCAGAAAGGGTGCCGTAAAGCTAGGCACTAGGCAGGGCCTCTATTACAAGATGGCAATGCAGATTGCAAGCAAGAACCCTTAATGCCAACTGCATCATTTTCAGACTGAAACTATACACAGCGTGAAGGTGTGTCCATGCATGAGCTAATGATCTATTAAATCAAAGAGATTCTTACCATTACTATATGTCCCTTGAACTTACCTGAGAAAAGAATGTGCTGGCCTATACAAAACCTTTCTGATAATTGTAGAAAGTGGAACAACAAAAACAATATTTGATAATGCGTTTTCTCACACATTTGTTGTCTAAAACAATATCAACCAATCAGAGGAACTTAGTACAGAACAGTCTGCACTAAGCCAAAATCTATCTGGATTTAAAGGATGAACTAGCTCGAAATATTGAAAAAATTTACCTTTCCATTGCGTCTAGGATCAGTGTAAGGAAGGTTACGGACAACAACGATTCTCCACAATCCAAGCTTCTTGCTGCTATCGAGCTCACTAGAATTTCTCAGAAATACTTCTGTGTCTTCATCCACGAACATAAAGAAGCAAACATTATTCCTGGCAGCTTCACTAATATTCTTTGGCTGTTGTATTAAATCATAGGCTCCTGGTCAAGACTGCAACATTAGAATAGAAACCCACAAGCTCAGATAGGAATGAAATTTGTATTGGGCTTATGAAGAGCAGTACCAAAGACTGCGGATGCGACAACCACCCCATGACAATTCTCCATCTCAAGGAGGTCAGGATCATCAATATCAAATCCAGTCTGACGTCCAGGCTTAATTCCTCTGACAAATCTGTTGGTGTAAATGGAACACAAATAAGACGACGACAAGAAAAGCTAGTATTATGTGTTAATACTAGTGAATAACTTGAAAGCAAAAAAACTAAACCAAGCAAAAAATTTCAAGAAAAACAATCATTATAAGTTAAATAATTAACCAGAAAAATAAAAACTGCCTGGGGAAAGAATATCATACCCACAATGCACACTCATTGACTCTCTTATCTCATAGGAATCACTCCTCTGCCTCAGAGAAGGATATCCACCAAATTTTGAGCCACCAAACTCAGTTCTAGTTAAACTTTCTTCATGAATATATGTTAAATGTTTAACCACAGGAGAAAAGGAAGAGGCATTTGGCATTAAGGCAATGGCTTCTTGCACCGGAAGGTAGCATACAGGGCATGCTGAAACACAGAAAAGCAAAAATGCAAATCAACACTGTCGTTATAGATCAAACCTCCTTGCTAGTAAAAAATGTGTACTATATAGTTACTAGAATTCATATATTTGTGTTACCATAATTATGCATAAATGTGCAAATGCATGGTAGCAAGTAACACAACAACATAACAATTTGCAAAAGCAATTGATTTATTTATTTTTATTTTTTTTTTTGTGTGTGTGTGTCAGCTCAGAAACAACTGATAGAAACCCAAAAATTATAAAATCTCAAACTTACGACGTGGTCCTGTCCTTTTCTTATCCGCTGGTGGAGGAGGCAATGTGAAACTTTCACATGGATTCCCCGGAGGAAGAGCATATCCGGTAAAATATGCAGGAGAAGGAGGATGAGAAAGAGGACGTGGCGGTGGAGGTGGAGGAGAAAGAGGGGAAGGAAGAGGAGGCTGCGCTATACTTTCGCTACTTCCCACATTATTCCGTATAGAAGAAAAGAAGCTATTATTATTATTTTTTTGCTCTCCATGTATTGGCGAAGATTTAGAATAGCTCAAGGGAATGCTCTTATTAAGTGTAATGCTTGGGATACGGTCACGTTCTTGTGCATCTTCACCTGCAGATATGTGAAAGCACAGATTATTTCTTTGCCGAAATGAACTAAAAGGGCTACCTATTTACATCCATATATTGAGATATATATCATGTGCATCTTCAAGGATGGCAATAATTACACAAGAGGCTTACACATGGGATCAATGTTGAGATATGTTGTGATCAACATGAGTAGAAGATAACAGGGCTGTAGCCCATTGAGAGAATTTCCTAACCTAAAATAAACGTAATGTGGAAAATCCAATTACCAAATCAAATAGGACATGAATAGCGCAGAATAAAATGGAAACTAATACAAAAAATCTTTAATTTTTTCAATCATAACAATACAATAAGGTTGATTTTTCAGTAAGCTGATGAGACATAAAAAATTGGGCCACTAATTTTTCAACAAGCTTCACCACAACAGCTCTTCTGCTAAGAAATAAAATGTTCCTGGATTTTCTCGCTCTCATTAGACCATTTGTATCTATATGCACCAGGATCCCAATTCATGGATTGCCGGTTTGAGATATATATATATATAAATAAATAATTAAAAAAAAAAGGGACCGAACCATTCTTACGACCCTTTTTCAATTTGGTAATTGTTAGTTGATCATATATCTCATTTTAGTTCCATGATTCAAAGTATTCTTTCCTATTTGATCCATTCGAATTCAGTGGACATTTAAATTTATATAGCTCCACTCAATGGTTCCAAGACCAATTAAGGTTCAAAGTGAAAGTCTGGTCTTAAAATTTTCACCTAGCTTCATCACTAATATTGATTAAACAATGTGAATTTAATATACATATGGTAAACAGACAGAAGGAGAAGCTATCAAACCTTTGCCAACATACAGTACCCATGCAAAAACTGCAGCTGAAACAACACACAAGAGCAGCATTCCAACCTTCTTGCGGCCGGCAAATTTGCAGATCCAATGAAACACATTCTCCTTCTCTTTGAGCATCTTAGAATTCTTTCGAGAGGCAAGAGGCGGCGATGTTTGGATTGCCAACAACCCGTTTTGGACCTGTTGTTGCAATGACCCATAACTTCCTGAACTACGAAGACCCAATGACACGGTAGTCATTGTTCTTCCCTCAATCCCTCAACTCCCTCTCTCATCTCCCCTAACCTCTCATCCACACCCAAATGTATATAATTCCTCCTCCCAATCTTGAATTCACCTCCAAATTCAGACCCAGCTCACCAAATTAGCTCCAAACATAGAAGCACTCCTAAGTTTCCATCAAACTAATCCAATGACACCAACCCACCAACAAAACTACTACAATTAAGTCTTAAAACTCAAAACCCAATAAAAATTCTATTTTTTGGGCAATAACAAACACAATTGGGTACAAACAAATCAACATAATTTGAAACACATCAACTATACATAAACACAATTACAAACTAATCGAAACCCACAATGGAATTGAAGGCACTATTAAAAAATAAAACACAAAAACACTCACAGATCAATGCGACGCGGTGTATACAGAGAGCTCTGAAACCGAAATGGTGTTTTTCGGAGAATGATTTCTAGGGTTTCTGAGCGTAAATCTAGGGTTCGTGCAAACCAAAGTTTTTGACAAATCTGGGATCACACACGGTTTACGTGTTCCCTGTATATGAGATTTTTTTTTTTTTTTTTTCAAATTATTGGATGAAAAACTGAGAAATTCATCACGTACTTATATTATTGCATATATAATAAAAAAATTAATATCCTTTACGAGTAAGGGCTATTTTGATAAAATAGTTAAAAGTTATTTTTAAATTTTTAATTTATTTTGAGTTATATTATTTTTTATATATATTTTTTTAAAAAAAATTAAAAGGTTAAAAATTCAGTTTTTAACTATTTTTTCAAAATAATCTTGAGTGTGTTAATAAATTTTAGTTTCCGTTTGGCATGTGACTTTTTTAAATTGATTTTTTTGGTTTTCGATTAAAATATTTATTTGAGTTAATTTTTTAAATTTTTGTGAGAAAAAATTAAAATAATTATGATTTAAATATGACATTTTATCTTATTATTTTTTTAGTCTATTTAGTGTTTTTTAACTAATTTAACCAAAAATTCACCCGTCAAGCGAAATCGTGTAATAATTTTTTACTTTAACATATAAAAATTTGTCATGTGATATGAAGAGAAGATTTAGACACCAAATCTAGTTGATACATATATAATATACTAACAGGCAGCACAAGTAATGCATGTACAGTTTAAATAAGTTGTTAGGACCTATCGTGTTGTCAAAAACCCGTGCACAAAACTTAGTCTTTGAGTTGTAATTATTTCTGAGTTTTTTGCCTTCCTCGCTCGAGCCAGGAAATGCTCGCTCGAGCGAAGGTCTGCGTCTGGGCAAAACCTGAAGGCTATGATTGTGCGCTCGAGCGAAGAGTATGGTGGCTCGAGCTAAGCATTGCGTCTCTACTGAACCTGCAAGGATGTATTCCTCGCTCGAGCGAAGGGCTCGTGGCTCGAGCGAGGTCACTAGTAGAAATCACGCGATTTACACTCCTCGCTCGAGCGAGCTTCAGAATCCGGGAAATTTTCAAATGCGGTTTCTTTCGAATTGGGACTCTTTTGGTTTCTATAAGTAGATGGTTTTCTCCTAAAACCAATCAATTTTTCTAGATCGATTCAACAATTCTAGAGTTACATTTGAAGTTTTCTTCAGAGTTTGTTTAGTTTTCTTTGATGTTCTTGAGAGAGTTCTAAAACTCATGAGTTGATATTCATACATCAAAGAGATTGATACTTAATATTCAAGAGTGTTCTCTTGATTGTGATCCGAAGATCTTTCGTAAAGTTTCAAAAGGTGTTTGTTCTTTCGTAGTCGTTAATAGTCGACAAGTGAAGTTGAGAGTGGAACCAACTTGAGAATCGGTTCGATGGCGGCGTGGTGAAAAGGATTCTGAAGATTGAGAGACAAATTGGTACATGTGGGTAATTTGTATGGTTTCTTTATAACCTTGTAGTCCTTCTATAGTGGATTGATTAGTGGCGGTTAGCGTGGTTTTGATTACAATTGAAGGTTCTTCAATTGTGGTTTTCCAATAAAAATCATTTGTGTCGATTTATTATTTATTCCTAAAACAAACAAACTAAAATCACTCTCGTAAGTGCTTGTTGATTTTAGTTTGAGTGTTTTGGAATTTTAAGTTGGAATATTTTTTATCTTTAGCTAATCACGAATCACTTAGGATTTTCAATTGGTATCGAGCGGGTCACTCTTTGTTTTTCAAAACTATAGGAGGGTGATTTTGTGTGACTAGCATTATGGATTCGATTAAGTGAAGGTAACTCGACTCATAGACCCCTTTACTAGATGGTACAAACTATTCTTATTGGAAAGCTTATGAGAGCATTTTTAAAATCCATCGATGAGAAAGTTTGGCCTTGTAGTCTTTGGGTGGAGTGAACCTCATCACTATAGATGGCATTGATATTCCTAAACCCCTTGATAAATGGGACACTGGATTACGAACTCGAGTTGGAGCAATGAGGCTCTCAACTCCCTCTTTTGCTCTGTCACACTGAAGAATTCCGTCGAATTTGCGTGTGAAATAGCAAAAGCGTGGGACATTCTTGAAACAATTCACGAAGGAACTACCTCTGTCAAAAGGTCAAAACTTCAACGTCTCACATCTTTTGAAACCCTTTTTATGCGCGACGATGAGGCGTTTGATGATTTCTATGCAAAACTTCGATGATATCGTGAATTCTGTTTCACTCTCGGTGAAAAAATCCGAGAAGCTAAAGTTGTGGGAAAAATTTTGAGGTCCCTTCGAGAGGTTCAATCAAAGGTGTGACCATTGAGGAGGCTCAAAATGTTGATACCCTCAAGCTCGATCAATTGGTTGGAAATTTGCAGACTTATGAGGCACACCAAATTTCTAAGAAAAAGCAAAAAGAAAGTATGGCTTTCACTAGTACTCATGAGGCGCAAAACCTCAGGAGGCGAATTTGATTTAGAGTGCGAGATAGCGGCTATGCTTACAAAAGCAGTTTAAAAATTTTAAAAAAAGCCTAATTTGAGCCCTATTTCAAAAGAGAGTAATGACAAACCCAAAACTTTTCCACCAAAATTAGCTCAAACTCTGAAAAGAAGGGCATTAGGGGCTAGGGGTCAAGTGCTTTGAATGTCGGGGTTTGGCCATATATCTCTTGAATGCCCTACGAAAAAGAATCGGAAGAAAGTCTACCGTAACTTGGGATAATGGCGGGTCGGAGCAAGAACCGAAGAACTGAATCTGGTGAAGATGGGGATAGTGCTTTCATGGCATTTTGGGCCACGGTTTCTCAACCTCTTCCAAAGCCTTGAATCGGCCGTGGTCGGAACTTGCATCGTGCTCCCACCTTTGATGGGACCAACTACTGTATTGGAAAATCGGAATGAGGGCTTTTCGAGAGCCTTTGAACGGAAGGTTGGCAAACCATTGAAGAAGATACTGGAAAGTCACGGAGAATCCGACAATCGAGAGCCCTAATCATCATTAAATGAAGCAATTTCTAATGAAGAAACGACAGCGGGGGCTAAAGATGCATGGGAAATTGGCCAATTCCATGAAGAGGAGATTCACCTCCACCTTCATCCAACAACTTGTCTTCCTTGGTTGCAGTTGGATGAGGTTAAGGAGAATGAGAAGCAAGAGAGGATGATGAACTATCAGACATTGATGAGATCAATGGTGAAGAACTACAACAAGCTTACGAGAAGGCATGTATGAGGAATCTCTGAATTTGTCTAAAACCAACGACAAACTCTCTCTCAAGCTCAAAACATGCGAGAGTGAGAATGTAAACTCAAGGAGAACTCTTGTGACAAAGCGAGAATGTCATCAAGATCTCAAGTGAAAGGCAAGACTTATGTGGAAAACTTACATCTGTGGCTGAAAGGAATGAACTTACGGTGTATTCCACATATGAAGAAAAGCTTGAAAGTCTTGAGTTGTCACAAAGCGCATTGGAAGAAAGTCGAAGGAGAAAGATGAAGAACTCCGTATTGCTAGAGCAACAATTGCCATGTGGAACAAGGTTCGGATCTCTAGAAGACATACTTGGGTCTCAACAAATGGGTTACGACAAAGAGGGCTAGGCTATGGTGCGACGGCTCACAAGAGCAGTAGCCTCTACTTCACATAACTTGAAGACTCAAGCAAAGGGCAAATTGAAGATAGACCGGGTTGATCCTTCTCATCAAGCAAAAAGGTAAGATCAACAAAAGGAGGTAAAACTGTTTTATTTGTCATCCTTTGTGGTAGGTATGGCCACATTCGTCCTTCTTGTTTTGAATTGTTTGGTAAGGTGTCTCAAAAGGGTAGAAATTCTAACACTTTTTGGGTGGGAGACAACCTTACATGTCTTGAACACCAAGACTAAAAAGATTTGGGTTAGAAAAGATGATTTGACTTGTTTTGTTGCTCACACCGCTCTAAAAGCACGTGACTCACACATGTGGTATCTTGATAGTGGGTGCTCTCGTCATATGTCAGAACAAATCCTACTTCACCTCCTTGAAAAATATGAAGGAGGAATTGTTACTTTTGGAGATAAGCGGCACTTCTAGAGTGATTGGTAAGGGCTCTATAAGTGTTGCTGGTCTTCCCAAGCAAGATAATGCCTTACTTGTTGATGGTCTTAAAGCTAATCTTTTGAGCATTAGTGAAATGTGTGATTCCCATCATGAAGTTTTGTTTTCAAAAGATAAATGTGAAATTTTGGATAAAAAAAACACTTGGTTTTACATGGGGTTCGCACATCGATAAGCTGCTATGGAATTCTCACTACTAATGATCTCACTTGTCATTACGCCATCATAAGTAACATTGATCTGTGGCATCAAAGATTAGGTCACATGAATTTCAAAGACCTAACTAAGATAGCCAATAAAGAACTTGTGAGAGGAGTACCTAAAGCTGGGTAAGAATTTGAGCCATGTGTGTGGACCATGTCGACAGCAAGCAAACCGTGCTCCGCACAAAAAGGTGAAACGACCTTACAACCAAGCGTCCTCTTGAATTAGTTCACATGGATTTAATGGGTCCTACTACCGAAAGCATTGGAGGTAAAAGATACATTTTTTAAGCTGTTGATGATTTTTCGTTTCTCATGGGTAAATTTTTAAGGAAAAATCGTCGTTTGATGCTTTCGGGCTTTAGTTCTTAAAATCCAAAATGAGCAGTGTTCCCCATTGGGCGTATCATAAGAATCGAGGCTGATCATGGGCGTGAATTTGAAAATAGTTCGTTTTAGGATTTTTGTGATATGCATGGAATTAAGCATGAGTTTTACCTATTACTCCACAACAAAATGGAGTGGTTGAGAGGAAGAAACGAGTTGTTCAAGAAATGGCTAGGGTCATGCTCCTTAGTAAGAGTCTTCCTCCAAAGTTTTGGGCGAAGCCTTAAATCTTTGTTTATGTCATAAATCGTGTATTTAAGGCCGACACTTACAAACTCCTTATGAATTGTGGAAGGGTATGAAACCTAATGTAAAATACTTCAAAACTTTTGGGAGTAAGTGTTACATCTTCAAAGATATAGAGCACTTGGGCAAATTTGACTCAGTGATGAAGGTATTTTTCTAGGGTATTCAACCAACGATGGGGCTTTTCGAGTCTATAACCGAACTTCATCATTAATGGAATCTATCAATGTGGTTATAGATGACACGGGTTCACCTACTTGACAACAAATGAGGATGACAATGGTGAGCCTCCAATCTTGAATCTTGAACCACAAAATCAAGGAGATCTTTGCGGCTCAATCACAAGAAATTATTCTGACACCATCCTCACAGTAAGTTCAAGTCCAAAGAGTGCTCAAAAGAACAACACTCCTGTTTCTCCGTCACCCAAAGTCTGAACTTAAACCATCGGCAAGGGTGGCCCGAACCATCGATTCAACGGTAATTGGGAGTGTTTGGATCGAATGAAAACCGAAGAACATATTCGGGATGAGGTATCACATATGTGTTATGTTTCTTTGATTGAACCTAAGAATGTTAAAGAGGCCTTGCTAGATGATAGTTGGGTTAATTCTATGCATGAAGAATTAGGTCAATTTGAGCGTAACAAAGTTTGGACTCTTGTTCCCGGACCTAGAGACATGAATGTGATAGGTACCAAGTGGATCTTTAAAATAAATCGATGAGAATGAATGCTGTTGTGAGAAATAAAGCCGTTGGTTGCTCAAGGCTACACACAAGTAGAGGGTATTGACTATGATGAGGCGTTTGCCCAGGTTGCGTCTCGAATCCATTCGCATTTTACTTGGTGTTGCATGTTTTCTTGGCTTTAAATTGTTTCAAATGGATGTGAAAAGTGCTTTTTGAATGGGTACTTAAAAGAAGAGGCATATGTTGAGCAACCAAAAGGGTTTGAGGACCCTAAATGTCCTACTCATGTCTACAAGTTAGACAAGGCTTTGTATGGGTTGAAACAAGCCCCTCGGGCTTGGTATGATACTTACTACCTTTCTTCTTGATAATGATTTTCAAAGGGGTAGTGTGGATAAGACATTATTTGTGAAACATACTAAGTCTCATATTCTTGTTGCTTTCGGATATATGTTGATGATATTGTGTTTGGTTCCTTCTTGATCATCTTGTGAAATATTTTTCGGATTGCATGACACATGAGTTTGAGATGAGCATGATGGGAGTTGTCTTATTTTTGGGTCTCCAAATTAAAGTCTCCTTGGTATATTTGTTTCTCGGTCTAAGTATGCTAAAAATCTTGTGTCAAAGTTTGGTCTTGAGTCCGCCAAACATGCACGCACTCCCATGAGCACCACTCTTCACCTTTCCAAAGATCCTCTGGTATTGATGTTGATCCTACCCTTTATAGGAGTATGATAGAGAGTCTTTTGTATCTCCTGACCCGATCGTCTGATATTTCCTTTGATGTTGGTGTGCATGCCGTTACCAAGCCAATCCTAAAAGTCTCACCTTCTTGCGGAAAGCGCATCATCAAGTATGTTAATGGGACCTTGGGGTTTGGGGTTTGGTTTTCCACGATACTACAAATTGAAATTCTTGGTTTTCGATGCCGGTAGGCGAGTGTCTTGATGATAGGAAAAGTACATCCGAGTGTTTTTACCTTGGGAATAATCTGGTTTCTTGGCATAGTAAAAAGCAAAATGCTATCTCTCGTCTCTTTGAAATTTGAATACATTCTTTGCGAGGAGTTGTTGTGCCCAAATGTTGTGGATGAAGCAAATGCTTCATGATTATGGAATTGACGAACAC
Source organism: Camellia lanceoleosa (assembly GCA_025200525.1). NCBI lineage: Eukaryota > Viridiplantae > Streptophyta > Magnoliopsida > Ericales > Theaceae > Camellia > Camellia lanceoleosa. Next base: position 37,782,794 of record CM045765.1, read on the forward strand.
TCTCACTCTTTTTGTGATAACACAAGTGCCATAAACATTTCAAAAATCTTGTCCAACACTCTCGCACCAAACACATTGACATCCGTCATCATTTTATTCGAGAGTTAGTGGATGAAGGCCTTGTTGTTTTGGAACATGTTTCTCTTGAGCATCAAAAAGTGATATTTTTACAAAACCCTTGATCTTCTTCGATTTGAGTTTCTTAGAAAGACCTTGGGTGTAATGTCTCGATTAACTAAGTTTCTTGTAAGGTGAGTGTGAGTGGTTGACTTCTTGTTCTTGAATGTGATTATCGTGTTTGAGTTACGATATCTTTTCATCAAAATTTATATGAACCTTTGCTCATGCTACATACAAGATCTTTTTCATCTTTGTTCATAGCTCATTACGAATGCCCATACTCATTTACTTCATGATCTCATTCTGCATCACATCCTTGAGATAAAAATTGCGGGGTTTCGCCTGAGTGATCAAAGTTTATCTATGGACCAGCAGCGGTGTTTCTTATGTCTTGTTTAGGAGGAATTGACCTATCTTTGGTATATCATGGGTGATGTTAAGTCTCTTGTAAATGTCCTCCATCTTATTTCACTTCCATGGTTTCTCCTCGGTATATGATTTTTTTGAGCATTAGGAAGAGCTACCTCGGGAGGCACTGACCCGAGACCCATCATTATAATTTCATTCTTCAGTTTGGACTCCCATACTCTTGGCGTGTATGCCTTTGATGAGTCTTGTAAGAAAAGTTAAAAAAGGATCATTATGCGAGGGCTTCGCATTTACTCTAATAAATGCCCGTGATTCGGTGGTTTGACTTTTTCTTTGTGATGGTCCAGTTATTCTTATTTGGAGGTCCGGTATCGGATCACTACGAGGATTAACTCTAACTTTGTGGATCTCAAGGATTGCACACACCGCATTTTTTATATGAGCTCTCATGTGTTTTGGAGTTATGCATTCTCTCATGATCGTGGCTTTGATTTAATAATGCTCTGTTTTTTATTAAATGGCGGTTGTTTCATTTTTTGTTCTCAAATTTTTGAAAGGTTCGGAATGGATGAATGTTCTTGTTCTTGTGAAATAGTTTGTCACGGTCACCTTGCTTTTACAAAAAATATCCTAGAGTGTTTTTAGTTTAAAAAAAAAAAAAAAAAATATTTTTTCAGCTCGGCGGCCGGGTCCTGGCGTCTTCTACTCCCCGCATCAGACACGAGCATGTATTTGGCTCGGCGACAACCATTTCGCTCGGCGAACACAGCAATTTTGTTACCTAAAAGCTCGAGCTTCGCGATTGCTTGCTTTCAAGGCGGTATATGACCGATTTTTAAAAACGGTCTCTTGATTTAATTTTCTCTTACGTATTCTTCTCTCTCCTACTCTCACCCAAGGCATTTGTGTTCCTCATTCTTGAACTTTTCGGTTGGGGTTTTCTTGCTTGGTTTAGGGATTTCTTCACCGATTTCCTCTGTTGGTAAGTTTTTATTTTGTTTTTTTTAGGATTGGGATTGTGGTGTGCTCTTATAGTCTCGATTTCTTTTGCATTTTTTGCTCTTGATTTAAGCTTGTTTACGTACTCTCGGCCTACTTGGTTTTTAGTTTGTTATGATTTGCATTGCTTCTAGGGTTTCGTTGATTCTAGGGGTCCTTGCTTTTGGTTGATTTTTCTTGGAAGTAGATTTGTTTTGATTTACAGGGGTTTTGTATACATGGTTTTTGTCATATCTCTGCTCTAGAGTTCATGGTGTTTCACATTATATGTTTTTGCATTGGAGACGATTGTGTTATTTGCGAGGTTATTGTGTTCGCATTAGGGTACCGGAGCTTTTCATGTCTCGTATTAAAATTGCTTGATTTGTTCATATCATTGACCTATGTGCGTAATGCCTTCTGATACTTGTTTATGTTGTTGAATATTGATATAAAACTTTCATGTATGGTTTATGATGTTAGCTATTGAGATATGGTTTCCCTCTGTGCTTCTCTGTTTTTTTTTTTATCTTTGTTACTAATGGTTTTTTGTTGGACTAATAGACTTTCATCTTTGTTTCTCATGTTTCTTGGTTTGGACTTGGGGTTGTGGGGTGAGTCTGTTTCACAGATTGTGCCTTGATACATCTTCCATCATCCACTGTGTGTCTCTGGTATGTTTAGTAATAAAGAACCTTCAAGCGTCGCCAAAGATGGTACATTTGTATATTCTAGCTCTACCTCAAGTTTGAGTCAAAAAAGGCTAAGCTTTTAGAGAGTCTTTATGTCTCTCGGAAAGTTCATTTGAAAAAAATGTTTTTATCTAATGCATTTGAGGTGATTTCTGTGGAAGTCTTTTATTTGATCACCAGGTGGTGACAAAGTGTTCTGTTTAGGTCCCCAAACCTTAGTCTCGTTAACGATTTTTGTTGTAATATCGTTGATGTCATGATTACCTTTTTCACGCAGGTTGAAAGGAAAAATCTCTTGTTTATCAACGATGATGTGTTTAAATGAGTTCCTTGGTCTTCCGCTATTGATGATTGTCATTTCCCAATTCTTACTTGGTATTAATTTTGATATGGTTGCTTCGAATTGTGTGGTGTTTTAGGACTTGGATCATTTGGGGCTCTCATTGGAGAATGAGATGCTTCTCGATTCCGTCTTCTTAACATCATAGTGTCATAACATTTTGTCACCACCCATTCATCTCATATTTCGGGACCCGGTATGTTTTATCTTGTATTCATCATCGTCTTCCTATTGACCTTCGAGATGATTATATCAAAATGATTGGAGTTTTAGACGAAAATCTTTGGGGCTTCCTATGGGTGTTTTCTTCACCGT